>JAHTLZ010000157.1:764639-776553 GCA_023846285.1 Phrynocephalus versicolor | reverse complement strand
TGTTGTTGTTGTTGTTGTTGTTGTTGTTGTTGTTGTTGTTGTTGTTGGGAGGGCGAGGGGACTCTGCAAAAAAGGTAGGGGTGTTGCTAGCTCCTCAGGCAACACGCAGAGACCCATATAGGAAAGCTTTGCCGGCTGAGTTTATCCCTCTTCCCGTGCCATTAAAGGAGGGGGGCGTACATGGGACGCCAGCTCTGTGCATCCCCACCCCCGCGGGAGAGGATATGTTTCCCCCTGGTCTCCCGTCGCCGTCCGCTCTCCTGCCATTTATGTGCGGGTACCCGAGGGACACCTTCCCTCCCACCCGCGGGCTCCTTCCCCGTGGCTTGCTTGCTCGCTGCCCTGCGGTCAGGCAGCAGGAAGATCCTCGCCTCCACGCCTTCCTGCTTTTGCCCCCTTGACCTGCTGCTTCAGAGGGTGGCGCCTTTGAAGCTCTCCCGCCGTTTCATCGGCATCCTTTTCCCTCCTGATTCACGTGACAACGGATGACGACCTCTTGAATTGCAAACCCGAGGTGAAGTGGCTTACCCATCTGGGAACAAAGGGAACATTGCTGACCTCTTGTTCAATTTGCATTTAAAAGAAAGAAAGAAAGAAAGAAAGAAAGAAAGCCTTAACACTACCTAGCTGGAAGATACACACTGGTACCCCAACTCCCCCTGCTAGGTAATCCTTGATCCTCTGAGCCGGAATTCAAAGGCAGCGTGGGAAATATGCTTCTCAGAAGTATTACTTTTCCATTGTTCCAGTTTTCAGAGGTACCCTGCATGCCACAGTCACTGGAACCAGCACCCTAAGGCTTTCCTGTGTCATACCTTCTTCCTTATGTCACATCACACTCTTTAGACCCACTAAAATCAATGGGTATTTCAGTGGATATACTCTTAAGTGTACTAAACTTAGAGACCCAAACCACTTTTGGTATTCCAGACTCTGTTTACAAAAAAAAGACTAAGGTGGGTACAATAGTATCAAAAATAGACTGAGCTGGCTAGCATCACACCCAGAGGGGGCTTAAAGACCACCGATTATTATAATACTGTATTAAAAATCAAGATCGCCCACACTTTTTTTCTGATCATTGTCTATGAGGGTAAAGCAAGGTGACAAGGAAAACAACTGGTTTGTTTGAAATGCTGGTGAAATGTGAGCTTTGCAGATACCTAGACCACCAGAAAGAACATCAAGTGGGTCCTAGAGCAAATCAGTCCTTAAGCATCTGGAAACTGAAGGCTCTCCTACTTTGGGCATATCACGACAAAGCAAAATCCTCTGGAAAAGACAATAATACTGGGAAAGTTGGAAGGCAGTAAAAGAAGAGGAAGATCAAAATGGATTGACTGGCTAAAAGAACCCAGAGGCTTGAGTTTGCAAGATCTGAACAGGGTTGTTGGGGACAGGAGTTGGGAGTTGACCTGACAGCACATATCACAATACCAAAAAATATTGTACAGTAGAGCCTGCAAGCGGTAGGAATAAAACCCAACCACAAAGGGCAGCAACTTGAGACACTGGAAGGGCAGATGTAGTAGACACTAAGCCCCTAAGGGAGGAGTAAGCCAGGAGAAGTTGAAAGGGCCTTCATGGCGCCCTATGTAATCCCTGGTCTGTTTCGCAATATTTGCTTGTATTGTGACAGCATAAAGACAGAAGAACATCAGTAAGGGGAGGGGTCTCAACTGGAGGCTGGGACCTGGCCAGGGTCTGCTTGTGGCCACAGTAACACGACTCCCTGGAGGAGCCTTGCCCCTTCTCGACCCCTGTCTTCAAAAATCTTTCGGTTGGCTTCTCCTGGCCTCTGCCCTACCTTCGCCTCGGGTGTTGACGTCTGCACTGTTTGGGGCATGCAATGGTGAAATTCTTTATATTTTTAACAACCACTGAAAAAGCGGGAGGACGGGTTGTTGAGAAAGGCTGCGAAATCTAGCTTCGGACAACAAAAAAGGAGAAAAAACCAAGAAAAGAAAACCCCTTCGTTCTCCCCGCCTTCGGAGCCTTTCCGCCCGGTACATTCCTCTCAGGTAATCTGCACGTTTCGCCCGCACGCGTTCAGCCCTCCGCCTCTCGCTGTTGCGTCCGGTTCCACGCCGCGTTTGCCCCTTCGTTTGCCTGGCGCCGTCCAAGCTGAGGCTCGCGTGGCGGTGGCAGCGCGCATCGTGGCGAGGCGAGGCGACCCCCGCTGCCTTGGAATGCAGCGACTGAAATGCAGAAAGGGCAGCACCTCGCCGCCCGTGGGCGCAATCGTTTCCCCTCCCCTGCTGCGCCATTGCAGTACACTTGCTCTCCCCCCCACTACCCCCGCCCCATTTAGCAGGAGAAGCTCACAGGCGATTCTTGCCAAGGATCTCCAGCGGCCCCTTGCTTACGGCACCGCTAGGAGAGGGACAGCCTTGGTTCCAGGAGTGCATGTTGATAAACCCCCCCCCCACACACACCCCTCTGGCCATAAAAAGAAACATTGAAACAGCAGATCGCTTTGGGGGGTGGGGAGGAAACTATGGGCATGAGGCAGCAAGCGGAAGGAACGAGGGGGCGGCGAGTGGTTTTATTTTTATTTTTATTTTTATGCTCCTCTAGGAGGTCTGAGATCGCTGGTCCGCGGCCAGCGCCGAGGCTCGCTTCCGTTAAGTTCCTCCGTGGCATTTATGCCCGAGGAAATGTGGCGGAGAATGATCCCGCCTTTCGTGCGCGAAGCGGTTGGATGCAGAAGAAGACAGCCCTGAAAAAGAGGTGGGGGTGGTGGAGTTTGCGGGGAGAGCACCGTCAGGAATCTGGCGTTGCTATGGAGACGCGGGGGGTGACCTCAATTGGAAAGGAAGAACGCAGAGGGAGGTGTGCAGCAGCAGCAGCAGCCCCCCCCCCCTTCCCCGCTCCGTCGATTGAGGGACTGTGTGGGAGAAGCTGCTCTTGGCCTGGCCCCGCTCGCGCGCCTGCGCAAAGAGGCGGAGGCTGGTTTCCATTTGCGAACGGGGGGAGCGAGGGGGAGTGGTGGATTGTGGGGGGGGGGGTCTCCTCCAGCAGACAAGCTAAGCTCCCCTTGGGAGGAGGAGGGGGGATGCGCCTCCGCCCCTATTTGCCTATTCTAATGAAGCCTGAGCTCGCTCGCTCTCTTAAGAGGGAACGGTGGGGAGAGGGGGTTGAGGACGCTGGCTTAAAGCTAAGCGGGGGAAATGGTGATTCCCCAAGAATACACTCCCCCCCCTTTTGCACTTTGGAGGAGGGATCCTGTTTCTGCCCGGAGCGGGAGGAGGTTGGGAAGCGACACCCTTCGTTCCGCCTGTAACCCCTGGAAGAGCGCTCTCTCTCTCTCTCTCTCGGCTTGGGCAGGAGAGCGGGAAGCGTTGCTTCCACTTCTGGAAAGCCCCCTGTTGCCATAGTAATAAGGATCCTGCAGGGATCCTGGCCAGATAAACACAGCCTGGATCGCGACCGAAAGCGTGCGTCCGCGGCAGCCCCGTTTGCCTGGGCGATGGGGCCTCTCTTGAACGACACGCAGACATGCCATTGCAAAAACAAAGCGACGTGGGGAGCAACAAAAACCAGCCACGCACATCAGGTGGACAAAATGTCTGTTCCATTTCTCTCTAAGAAAAGAATATTGCAGTTTCCCTCACCCTCAGCATCTCTCCCTGGGTCTTCCTTCCCCACCTTTTCCTTTCTAGGGGTCGGAAAAGCTTCCATGCATCATCATCATCATCATCATCATCATCATCATCATCATCATCATCATCATCATCATCATCACAACAGCAACAACAACAACAACAACAACAACAACAACAACAACAACAAAGTAGTCAATGAACGTGGCATCTTAAAGACTATACGCAAGCTCACATTAAAAGCTCTTTTGATGCTTCCCTAGAACGTTATGTTTTTGGCTGGTTCTCCATAAAGGAGTTGTTTTATTGTCCTGGTTCTTTTTTATCTCCTTAAGAAAATGTTAAGATGGCCGGAGGGGGGGGGGAGCAAACTAGGGAGCGGAGAGGGAGGGAGGCCACGGAAACACACCTGCCTTGCAGGGTTTTATCTGCTGGAACAGCTTGAACAGCTGGCTGGGTGGCTCAGTGGCCAGTTAGGCAGGTCAGTCGCCCGCTACTCATCCCAGAAGAGCCAGCCCTGTGTGCTTGTTTCTCATCACTTTGTTTCCAAACCAAGGAAAGCATTTCCCAAAAGGAATTAAGGGCCACCAGAACCCCGCACCACCTGAGAAAGGCACAGGGAGAGGGGGGCCAAGGGCCAATTGTATGTGTTCTACCATTGTCAAGCCGGATCTTATGTATAGCTACCCTAATAGGGCTTGCATGAGATGTTTAAGCACTCCCCCCCCCCAATGAGTTTCCGTGGCGGAGCGGGATTCCAACCGTGATCTCCACGCACGCAGTCCTACTCCATCATCCTCTATTCACTACACCACACTGGGAATCAAGCAAGCCGACAGCCAAAGGAAAAACTAGGGATGGGGTTAAAAAAACACACCCTGCACTCAGTCTGGGCAGGTCACACTCAAATGTGTTGTGCAGATTCCTGCTTAGCTCCGGATCAGAGACTTGGCTTGCGTGTCTGTGGTTAGGGGGAGGGGGAGGGGGGGCGCCTGGCCTGATTTCATCGGGAAGTGACTCGCAGTCTTCCTCGGGCCACAAGGGCATCCGCCACTGTCTCCATGCTGGAAGCGGAGGAGTGAGCGCGGTCTCCTCCCTAAATGGATGGATGCTCTGTGCCAGGGAAGGAGGATGCGCCGCTAACACTCAAAGGGCGGGGGGGCGGGGCGGAGAGGAACGAGGGAGGTATGTCTCGGGCGGCCGCACTTAAGCATCACCTGGGAGCCCCATGCTTCCCCGCTGGGATCATCCCACAAACAGCCACGGAGCCGTGACATCCCGCGAATGAGCCGCCACTGTCTCCTCTGGGATGCCCCACAAGCTGTGGGGCCCAGCATTTCTGGAGCCGGAATCGTTTTCTCCCCCACCCTGCCGTCTTTCAAATGTCTTGCATGAATTGGAAAGCCACAATAGGGTGGCTAGGGGTCAGGTGTAACCTGGTGGCACATAACTCACACAGGTTTGTGAGTTCCTATGAAAAGGCATTCCAGAAAAAAAAAACCTTCCTGTTTCGACTTCCTGTCTTGCATAGATCTGCCTAGAGACCAACAACGGAAGCAAAAAATCAAGAGGATAATCCTAGTCCAGGCTGCCTCCTTTGTTCACCATCCATCACACACACACCCTGCCCCCAAGAAAGGAAGAATGAGTCAACTCTTTCCAGCAGCCTGTCAAATTGCTACTCAGGCAGGATGGCAGCAGCAGCAGGGCAATTAAAACGGCCAGTGGATGGACCTCCTTAGACTCCTGGTAAAGGGATGTATTATGGCAAGGCAACTCAGTTTGCTCTGCCACAAAACCCCCACACCAAGCTTATGGTTCCTATCAAAGATCTCATCTGTTGCCACAAACTGTGCTGTTCATATGCAGCACTCCACATGCTGCCATTGGGCAAAACTGAAAATGCCCACCTTGATCTCCAAACCATACCTTACATCATGCCCACCAATGGCTCCAAAAACATCACAGTCATTGCTCCACACACACACAAAAAAAAACACCAACAACAACACACAGAATAAGGGTCATGCTATTCTGTTGTCTAGCTGTGGCACTGAAACAGCAATGCAAGGCACAGATCCTTATCTGCTGCCAAATGGCAGCTAACACTTATATTCATTATAAGCGCACTGTTGTGAGAGAAGTGGCATCCAGTATCCACTGCTTTGTAGCAGTGCTGGGGCCTGGGAACAGGGACAAACTGTTCTGTGGGCTTCAAATGAAATTGTTGCAAAATCACCAGTAAATCACATCTCCTACCTGCATTCCTGAAACATAATCGCAGACCCAGCGCTTCATGGTACCAACATTGTACAAAAACATGCAGCAGAAAAACAGATCCCCATTAAGGATTATAGTGGTAGCAGTGATGGAGAGCTGCCTCTCTAATTAATTATATTAGTCTCATTTTTTTCTTACCATAGTAGTGTTGTGATCCATTGGATGAGAAATATGTATGCTGCAATTCATATACACTGGTGGGAGCAGTGATAATAGCTTCGTTATGACTATCTGTTAAAATTGTGAGGCTCAGATCCATGCCTGATGGCAGAATAGTGTTTTGAGGATCAGTAGCCATAATTATTCAAAGACAATGGGTGCAGATTAATACAAGTAGGATTAAAGGGTCAGCTGCTGTAGCAGTCTGCAAGGATGACCCCATTATGCCCTGGGTATTGGAATTAGACATTGGCTTGACTCTCACGCCTTACATTATTGAGTTCAATATTATATTGTAGGTGCCATTTTTGTGTGTGTTGTGTGCCATTAAATCAAAACGGACATATAGCAAACCTGATTAGGGCTTTACACAACATAAAATGCTTTAAGATTATCAGCACGGCATGAGAGCACAGCAGTGATAATGGGCAGCAGAACACATCAACATTTTACAAAGCAAATAAAAATTGGCAAAATCCAAAGAAAGAAACCAAAACAAAGACAAAGACAAGTAGTGCTTTAAGGACTATTATATTTTAATATAAGCCTTTATGAACATGTTCAGTTTGCTGGACATATAGAAAAGGAGGCAGCGCAAACAACAAATATAACTTGGAAACTGGATTTCAGATCAGCACAAAGTTTAGCACAAATGTACCAGACTGTGCTAAATATGGAGAAATTCGGGTGAAAGGTTTTTGAGTTACGATTTTTTTTCAAGTAAAGCTTTTAACCCCCATGCAGAACAAGCAATAACTTCCACATATTAAAATCAGATAAAATAAATTGAAAATACCAGTCTTGCTGATCTGGAAAGAAAATGGCTGATTCTACCCATTTGTCTTTAATTTGGAAGGCTATGGAGGCTAAAATACTGATCCTTTAAAAAGGTCTTTGAAAAAGGGGGAAATAACCACTTTGTTATAAGGCTGAGCATGTGTGGAACAGGCTTACCAGCAAGAGCATTTCAAAATAAATACATTGTTGCAAATTCATGGCACAAGATAAGAGATATCTGAAGGGCAATGAAAGATCACACAGTTATTCTTAGAAGAATGAAAAAAGTGAAGCTTGCTTTAAATAAAGGAATTGAGTCTTCTACAAACTGTGACATTTTTCCATGTATCTGATCAGATGTTAACAGAGATGGTAGTGGAATGGACTTAGTGCAGAAGCTGCCTTTTGTTTTAATTGAACATGAAAGGGCCTCAGGATGTGGTTGTCAACAGGTTATAAATGCCCCATTTACCTGTATAAAAGTGATTAGGGAAACAATTTAATTAGCCTAGCATATATCTGAGGAAAACAATGTTTCACTCCTCTGCTGCTTAGGGACTCAGCCTGATTCATGAGAAGAATGTGGGTCCATTTGCTGTACTATGAGCCTGTGTCGGAAGCTACACTCTGTGTGTGCCCTGGAACTATGCTATCTCTCTGCTAAGGCATGAGTATTAAACAGGGCAGATTAGCTTTATTGTTTCTTTAAAAATCTGTCTACAGATTTGAAAAACCATTTCTTGTAACTATAAGGAATCTTTAACTTATTTTCTTTTTTCTTCTCTTTTTAATAGGCTACAAATATCCTTTCACACAAATTTGCCACCCAGAGACCTCTTGGTAGTGGGGCGGCTAAATGTTTTTGTTAATAAATAAATAAATAAATTTCTGGACCTTGACTGAGAGAGTAGATGGCACTAGTTGTTGCTTAAAACAGCTACTCAAATTTTTTTTGCAATGTTTGTGTATGAGAATGGTATCTAGGCAGGTGTTGGGCTGATACAGTTGCAGTCAAACTTACATAATCTTCACCACATCTGACTGTTTCTGGGCACTCCCATCCCTGGATTAGCAAAAGAGCCATGTGACTGAGTAGCTGCAAAGAGGCTGGGCTCAAAAAAATGAAGGGGCACTGGAGATCCTATGGTAAATATATATTGACTATTGGAGCATACTGAAGAATTTCCAAACAAAATCAGTTTGTGCTTTATAGATTACATTAAAGTTTTTGTGGATTAGGAACAGCTCTGGATAGTACTAAAAGAAGCTAGTGTGCCACAACATTTGATTGTTCTGATGTATAACCTATACTTTAGACAAAAGAGTGTTTTTAGGACTGCATATAGAATTATAGAGCTGAAGGGACTTTCAAATCCCACTCACCCCCTTTGCAGGAAACCCATATCTAAAGGAACCCTGACAGATGATCATTCAATTTCGGTTTTAACATCTCCATGAAGCAAACTCCACTACCTTCCAGAGTGATCCATTCCAGTGTCAAGGAGCTCAGCGTCTGCCAAGAAGTATTTTACTTTTGAGATCTCCTTTATGATAACTTGAATCCTTTTCTTTGGGGATGGCAGCATTAGATTAAATCTCAAACTACAGGAAAAAGTTTGTTCCATCGTCAGCATGACACCCTTTCAAATGATTTATATCATATTGCTTCTTGCCCTTTTCTTTTCCAGGTTAAGCATGCAGAGGCCCTCAGGCTATTCTTCACAGGGCTTAGTTTCCAGATTTTTTTTTTTTACCTTTGGAATCAGCCCAAGTTTCATGATTTCTTTGGTTTCCAACTGGCAAAGGTATTAGACACGGCTGTATTTTATCTGCTGTCTTTTCATTCTGTATGCACAATTTATCATAAGAAAAGATGGATTAGATTCAGATGACAGGAGTGAAAAATGGTAGAAGAAATATCAATCATTTAACATATTTGATTGATTGATTGATTGATTGATTGATTGATTGACTGACTGACTGATTGATTGATTGATGGCATTGATATCCTGCCCATCTGGCCAATTCGCCACTCTGGGTGGCTTGCAAAATTCAGCAACAGCCACAAATGACAAAAATGGACAACATACTAATAAAACAATATGTAAAATGACACCATATTTCTAAAAGAAAACTGCAGTGGCTTCTAATAATCATGGATGAAGGCACACAAAGTCAATGGACAAAGTCAATGGCACGTAGCAACAAACTCAAGAGCAATTCATTGCTTACAAGTGTTTTTTTGAGGACTGCAGCTCAAGAGCAAAACTGAACAGTCTGCCTGCCTGCTGAAAGACCACCACCCCATCCACCTGCCACCGCATTTATATAGCGGTCTCCCTAGAAGTACCGTAGTGCAGTGCCCAGGGTGGTGGGTTAGGAATCAAGAGGTTCAAAACCCACTTCAGCTTTGAAGCTCACTGAGTGGCCTCTGTGCAGAAACTCTGTAAAGCCAACCTACCTAACATGGTTGTTGTGAAATAACAATGGAAAGAGGAAAACATGTTACAGCACCTTGAGCTCCTTGGAAGAAATGTGTGATGAAATATATGACACATCTGCGGTATTATGCATGATATGTACAAGGGAATTAAACTCTCTGCTCAGTCCCTTAGAACAACATTGTAAGTGTGCTCAGTATATTTCACATACGAAATCCACCCTGGGCTGACTATTCCTGCCGTCTTTACTTTTATTTACAATGACTAATGGGTGGGACAAACATAGAGTCCCCACCTCTAGAGTCTCCATGGAGAGGGCCTTCGATTCAGATCTTTTGCTGGCTCCGTTCCAAAGCTTCCTTCCAAGCTGGAGGGAGACGTCAGAGCCAGTTATAAAGAGATCTGCCACCAGATGGGTTGCATTTTCTGCCTTGGATCTTCTGCCTCAGAATCTCTTGGACGATTGTGTAATCACACTCACCTCTTGTCCTATTCCAGATGTGCTCACTTTGAAAAATGTTACCCATTGTGTGATGTCGATAGGCAGGAATTCTGGGTTTTCATAGGAGAGAAAAGGCAGCCATTAATTCCACATCATGGAACCAACACCGGTTTACCCTCCCCAAATATCGCTGGGGCCATTCGCTGCCTTGGCTTAAAAGAAAAGAGTTGGAACAGAGCTGCAATTACTAGGGGAAAATGATGGAGAGAGCTGAGAGGAAGAGTTATGTGTTCCCCTGAGGCCAAGGAGGTTAACTCGATCCAGCTGTGCTGCCTAGCGTGCAGGGAAAGAGTGCTGGAGCCAGGAAAGGACTTGAGAAGCATGTGCCTGGCCCCTGATGGGATACCCCCTGCCCTAGCCTTGGTAGGACATAGTGCGCTGCTCACAATTAGGGGGTGGGGGGGTCATGCGATGATTAAACGGTTCCACGGCTGGTTGCTGTTAAGGAACAGAGCAAAGACACACACAACTGACCCCCCACCCCCAAGGAGAAAAGACAGCTGAACTCAGCCCACATTAGGCTACTAAAGGCCACTGGCCACTGGTCTGGGAGAGGCTCCCTCAGAAGCAACACTGCTTCTTCTCTCTCTCCCCTGGAATATTCTGTGTCACAAATATCTGCAAGTTGCTCCTTCCTGTGTCGTCTTCTTGAAAGCCTTTCCACTCAAATCTGAGAAATGAGGCTCAGTTGAAGCTCAAGGACACTAAATAAATGAAGATGCAAAGGAAATGCAGATGTGAACTAAAGCACTCACTTTAGACTAAGTGCATTAGTGCAGAGCAATAGTACCCAACCTTGAATAATCCAGGGGGTCTCCAACTGCAACGTGCAGACACCCCGGGCTGGTGGTGAAGGATTCTGGGAACTGCAGTCCATTGTAACCCTAACTCTAACCCACATGCATAGCTATATAAACCCTCTTCTTGATGTGTGCTGATGCTTAGGTATGGAGCATCTCCAAATGACAAGCATCCTGGTTGGTCCAGTAGAGTTCCGTTCTGCTTCATGAAGGCGGCACTCATCCTAGAGGGGGGGCCCAAAGACTTAACTGGGATGCCGCTCTCAGCTTCCCATCCAAATTAAAGCTGGGTTCAATTTTCTTTTAAATTAGCCCATCAACATACAAACAAACCTTTTTAATGAATAAGGTGAAGAAACCAATTAGATCATAATCATAATAATCTTAAAACCGCAGAGCTGGAAGGATTGTATGGAGCAGCGAGACCAGCCGCCATCAAGGAAGCAGAGGTCAGAATTGCAGATAATATTTACAGATGAACCAAAAGCAACCAATGCATTTGCCAAATAACATAAACAAAGAAGGAAGAATTGAATATCCATAAAACTAAGTTCTTATTAAAAAAGGGGGGGGGGCTTTCCGCTTTGTATCCATGGACTTGCAGAAAATGCACTTCCTAAAGTTCAAGAGATCAATGTAAATCCACCAAGATCATTATACTTCATGAGATTTAGCATAATCCGCTAGAGTTGCTACTTCTGGTCTGTCCAGCTTCTCCAGAGTTCACCCTAACTACCAATTTTACATTCCATTTTAAAATTTCCAACTTTTTAAATAGAAGAAATGACTACGGATCTTACAAGAGGGTGATGAGATCTGAACTGCAATGCTTCAGCTCAGGTCGTGACTACCCTAGGGATCTCCCACATGCCTGGATTAGTCACTTATTTATAGCATTTTTAGCCTACTCTTAAGACAAAAAGCCTCCCAAACCAGCTTACAGATCAATAAAAGTCAAGACAGGCCCTTCAGGTTTATAAGTGAAAAGCAACAAGCCAAAGGAAAATGGGAAGGAGTGAATATACTGTACATCTCTATCCAGAGCTGCACTACCAATAATTGGATGAATGTCACTCAGACTCAATACCCTGTCCTTTCTTCCACCAACCCACACACCAATCACCTTCCAGCAAATGGGGAAGAATGCAAAATTTCTACCCACCCTCCTCACATTGCATATTAGGCAGGAGAGCTGAATGAGCTGGCAAAGAATTCCAAGTGTATCAGAGATCACGGACAAAAGATGCACCTTCACATATTTCCTTTCTGAACTGGGCAAATCACTTGCACTCTGCACTCTGCACTCTGTGTGTGTGTGTGTGTGTGTGTGTGTGTGTGTGTGTGTGTGTGTGT
>JAHTLZ010000157.1:737632-759687 GCA_023846285.1 Phrynocephalus versicolor | reverse complement strand
CATACATACATACATACATACATACATACATACATACATACATACATCTGTGTGCGTGTATATGTGCATGCGCAGACACATGAGTACTGGGAGAATTGGACGGCACTGAGGGACGTATGACCCCCAACCTCTCTGTTAGCTAAGCTAAACCACCTTACCATATGGAGCGGTAGACCTAGCTGTGGTACCATCTGCTCTGTTGAGAAGTAGAATTTTAGAAAGAGGAACACAGAATTATGTCCTTTCTTATGTGCATACAACTGTCTGCCTACTTCTCTACCTCCTAAATTATTTATGGCTCTTCTGGCTGAGAGTAAAATGTGAATCCCAATTAAACTGGTGGAATTTTACAAGATTGTCAGATGTGTGCTAGTTTAACTCACAAGTGATGTTGCTATAAATATGTTATGAGTTATTAACAACAGAACTGGGACACTTATGTAGGTTAAAGAAGAGCACAGTTACAAGGACAATTATAAGCAATGCATTAATAAGTTTAGGGCAGAAATGAAAAGAGCACTTCATAACCTCAAAAGAGTAATGTTCTGAAATACTCTTAAAGAGGTAGCCACAAAAAAGTTAATGTCAATGCGTATAACAAAAACAAAAATCTTTTGGCACCCTAAGGACTGACAGATTTTTTTCTTCCCATGAAATTTAGTGGATTAAAAAAAAGTTCCTGAGACACACAGAGAAGATGGAACAGAAAAATAAAATTTAGAAGTGACAATGTCATTGCTAATACATGGAGTGCACTTTGAGAATATTGATTATGTAAACATCCTGCCCATCGTCTGTTTGTCTGGTAAATTAGACTGGTCCTTTGAAGTGCAAACATGTTGCACAAGAAAACTGTGTAATTGTTGTTGTTGTTGTTTTGTCAGTGAACTTCTGAGTCTGATTTTAAAGAAAACTCCTTATTAGTATGAAAGGGTAAAAAAGATTCCTAGGTATTTAAATTAGAGATGGCCACAAAGTGTTTCATCATGCTTCATGGCAAGTCTGTAGTGTGGCACCACAGGTGCTGTGTATAACCTTGCCCGCCCACCCTACAAGAAATTAAGGAAGAAACCAGAGGAGTAGCTATCCTGGACTTGATCCTAAACAACAGAGGTGACTTCATGGGAGAAATGGCAGCAAGAGGAACTCTTGGGGAAAGTGACCATGTTCTACTGAAGTTCTTGATTTCAACAGAAACAAAAGCGGAGTATAGCAACACTATCTTGTATTTTGAGAATGCCAATTTTAATAAATTCAGAACAATGACACATAAGGTCCCAGGACAGCAAATCATAATAGGAAAAGGAGTCCAAGGTGGGTCAGAGTTTCTAAAAATGGATATTCTAAAGAGCCAACTACAAACAATTCCAACAAGAAAAAAGATGGAAGGCAGGGGAAAAAAAGACCAATGTGGCTTCACAAAAAGCTCAGAGAAGAACAGAAAACTAAAGATTCACAGAAGAAGCAGAAGCAAGGCCAAGCACAAAGGAAGAGCACAGACAAGTGGCAAAGAATTCCAGGGATGGTGTTAGGGAAGCCGAAGCTGAGAATGAGCCGTGGTTAGTTAGAGATGTTAAAAGCAACAAAACAGCATTTTCCAGGTATATACTGTATGTAGCAAAAGACACAGAGAGAAAAATAGTAGCTCAGGTGCTCATGGGGATGGTAACTGATGACACGGAAAAGTAGAAAATGATAACCGATGACAAGGAAAGGTAGAAGTTCCTATTTCAGTTCGGTTTTCTCACAAAAGACACTCTATGCTCCTCCAGGCAAATGTGAAGTACAAAGAGTAGGTTGAGATTGGTAAACAAGTAGTCAAAACATACTTTACTGCTTAAAATGAATTCAGATTCTTGGGGCCAGATGAACTTCATCTGAGTATACTGAAGGAACTAGTTGAAGAGATCTCAGAACCACTGTCAATGATTTTCTTGAAATCATAGAGGATGGGTGAAGTAACAGATAACTGGAGGAGAGCCAATGTTGTTCTGATCTTCAAAAAAGGGCAAAGTGGAAGAGAACTACAAAACAGTCAGCCTGACACCAATCTCAGGGAAAATTCTGGAGTAGATGATAACACAGTCACTCTGCAATCACCTTGAAACACAAAGCAGTAATAACTAGAAAACAACGTGGGTTTATCAAGAGCAAATCCTACCAGACTAATCTCGTCTCATTTATTTTATTAGGTAACCTCACTGTTAGCCAGTACAAATGCTGTAGATGTAACATATCTTGATGTTAGCAAAGCATTTGACAAAGTGCCCCATGGTATTCTGATTAGCAAACTAACTAGATGTGAACTTGACAGAACAAGTATCAGGTGGATACAGAGTTGGTTGCATTATCATAGAGAATGCTTGCCAGGGAAATAGGAAAATGGAAGTAGGTATGTCAAGAAATTCAGAAAAGGATTTGAGAAAAAAATGTTTGTGTAGTTGTTTTCCCCTAGTTCTTTCCTGAAAAGCAGAGAAAGCTGCAGAGAAGTCATGACCTCATGGACCTCATGGGAACTGAAGATGGGGGGGGGGAGAGACTGAAACTGAATTAATGAATAAGCAGATCATGGCCCTGTGGTTGGTTGACCACCAGAGTGATTTTGCAAGATGGGAGGAGATGCTACCAATAAAACACTGCTTCATGAAGTTAGAGAGTTTTAGATTTTGCATATGGCTTCATTTTAGGATTTTAGTTTTAGCACTTCAAAATTGGTGTTGTAATCTTTAGTGATTGCATTACTTAGATTTTATTTTCTTGGACTGCATATCCTGGATCATGCTACTACACAATGTTATATTCGTTCTTCTTTGCATTCTCCTTTTTAACTGAGATTTTAAATGACTTTTATTTTCTACTTTTCTATTTTTTAAATAAAAATATTTTACTAAGGTGTGATTTTTGGCCTAAGAGTGAGTGAAGCTAAAACCAGTGTCTTGACTGGAATTGTGATTTTTGCAACCTTGGGTCATTTAGCTACTTGTCCTGAATTGCAGGGTTGGCGTAACTTTTTAAAAAAACATTTTATTCATTTTCTACAGTAAACCAAATAAAACAAATATGTTGCTTGTCTCCTGTTGTGTTACCAGTTCAATCACATTTTCCCCAACATTTCAGCCCAAGTATAATTCATATCTCCTTTCCCAACTTAAAGGAACATACTTCCATACTTAGTTTCCTTACTATCTCATCCATATTCTATCTAGCTTTACTTACATCTATTTTAATACAAAAATATAGCCTGTCTAGTCTCAACAGTATATTCAATCTTGATGTTTAATTCTTCAATACTAAACAACTTAAGATACATTTTAGCTAACTATATATATATTCTAAATGTCATCCGTGCTATATTTACCTATTCTTCCAAAGAGTACCTAATTTCAAAAGCCATCTCTAATTCAAGTTAGTGCATTATGGGCTATTATAAAAGAGCTACCTCCTGGCCTACAGGTTTCACTTTATGCATTAGAAGTTCTTATCTGTACCTAACTACCACTATTCTTTTAAGGATCTAACAAATTAACATTTATTTATATTTCAGGTTAGTTTCACATTTCCATTTCCCATTTCCCATATCATGCCAATCAACTAGTAGCTTTAGACAATCAAAATACAGAAAACAAATGTTTATATGTAATCAATCCACTAAGACAGAAATTCTCTCTCTGAATTTTCTCTTTCCCTGCCAAATCTGTTATCTTCATAAGTTGTTCTTTTATCTTTATAGTGATCTTCATAGTTGCTCTGACCCTGGAAAAAGTCCCAAACTTTTCTCTCATTTGTATCTGTATTGAGTAAAGCAGATCTGTTCATCTTGCTTCGTGAATTTGGAATAGCCAAAGATTTATCTTGCACCAATCTTGTTGTATTTGACTGCAAATTAAAATCAGATCTCTGTTCTGGCTCTATCTCCTGATCAAGACTAATTTCAGTTTTTTTCAAAGGTTAATCCTGCACAATTCTTCTTGTAGTTATATGTAGACTAAAATCAGCTCTCTGCTCTGCCTCTGTGTCCTTATCAGGTTTAAAAAATCTCTGTATTTTCAAAGGATGGATCCATCTGTGATGTATAAATGTCTATTATTTTTTGTAATCTGCACAGGATTATATTGGCAAATTCTTCTTCTGATAAGTTTACCCAATTCATTGTGTTCTTGTAGCTCACAATAAAGAGGTAATATTGCTTGTAATTGTAGTTTCTGGCACTCAGTTTCCAAAAGGGAGGGGTATAGAGGGAAGTGACTGGATTGAAAAAAGGAAGAACCAAAGAGGTGGGGGAACAGAGATTCTTCAGCAGTTATTTTCAAAACATGGAGTCAATCCAAGGTACAAAACCAGAATTAAGTCTATGGAATCTAATATCCTGAGAGGCCTTAGAACACCTCCATGTGCATTCTCCTGAGACTTGAAAGTTCCAGGACACAAGAGTGGTGGAATTTTAGGGTGTAATTGTCTCTCAACACCTAGATCTCAAAAGTGGGGCACTCTATGAATCCCCGCTTTCCCTTGCAATGCTTATCAATGGCTCCTTCTCAAACTGGAAGAAGATAACAAGTGGGGCACCACAAGACTCATTCTTGCACTCAGTGCCCTTCAACATTCTTACTGATGAATTGGATAAGGGAGCGCAGGCATTGCTTATCAAATTTACAGATGAGGTGGGTTAGACTGACAGCAATCCCTTAATGTTGCAAACTGCTTAGTTATCAAATGGGATCCCATTTCACAAGGATAATTAATATGAAGGAAGAAAATTAGCTGTACTGTATTTTCCTCTTCTTAACTGTTTTATCTCGGGGAGGGGTTAGACTCACACAAAGGGCTGCAGCTATGGAAGCAACAGGTAGGGCTTACTAAAAAGTTGTGAGAATCAGGATGTATGGGTTGAAATAGCAGAGCCATGGTTTTCTTGTTCTGTTGCAGTCTGCTGGGTATTGCAGAGAGTATGATAAATGGGCTACCTAGCATGGTATAATCGATAGAGTGATGGAGTAGGTCTCAGGAGACCTGGGTTCAAACTTGCTCAGCCATGTATGCTCACTGAGGGGTATGGACCTCATAAAACCACTCAAATATCTCATTTACCCTGAAAGCCCTGTTAGGGCTGCTAGAGGTCGATTCCAACTTGAAAGCCCATAACAACAAATGATGAAAGGTCCTTCCTTCCAATATGGATTAATAAGACTCCTTGACAGTTTGCTACTAAGAGATGTTGGGCATGATAGGAAACTGCTAAGAAAAAAATGACTTAAATTATGGTGGATACTCATACACCATAAGATACTCGTATACTATAAAATTGTTGGTTCCTTGCAATGTGACCTCCAAGAAGGCAGGAAAAAAGGTAAAAAAAAAAATCAAAGTTGGAGAGGATATAGCGAAAGCTATAAACTGACACCTAGAGCAATTCTCTTTGCTCTGGAACATCCCCAGTGAGGGACCACACAGCGCCCTCAAGGCTGCTTGACATTAATAGACAGACAATGCGGCAGCAGCTTCTTTGTTCTGGAAAGTACAGATGCAGTCAAAAAACATCATTATTCATCTTTTTTAAAACAGATTTAAAAAATAGACCAGTGAAGTGAGAGTCTTGTGGCAATCCAGCATGGAAATAACCGTACACTGGTGACAGTGCTGAGTCCATTGCCTTTATGCAAGGCTGCAGCTGATAAACAACCCCTAGTTGGTAAAAGAAACTCAGCCTTTGTTGTTGCTGTTCCTTGTGTATGTAGAAAATTTACTGGATCAAGAACCCTCCTGTTGCCTCAGAGAAAGTAGAACCTAGTTCAAAGCATTCTCACCTGGATGGCCAGCATCTTAGACCAACTCTATCTTATCAGCATTAGGACTGTTCACCTCCCATCCACTCTTGAACTAGTTTGACCCCTCCATTAACTTTTTGGAATCAGAGGATGGAAATGAAAAGCACAAATACATGTCATTGGTGTGCTGTGCTCAGTCCAGTCTTCTGAATGACCTTTTCACATAAATATTGCGAGCATAAATGAGACAAGTTTGGAAGCTTGTGGTACTGTAGAGGCTAAAGGCCACAGAGCAGAACACGAGTCTTCCAGTACTACCTTCTGAGAATAGGCAGACCCACTGGAGAACAGTGTTCTACAACCCTATCCCTGCAAGACAACCCAAAAATACCTTAGCTCATGATACTGAAAACTGTTAAGTCAAGCAGAATCAACAGACTCATACTCACAAGCCTGCAAATGAAGATGGCCAAGAGTTGAGAATGCATATGGCTGTCTCAATCTGCCAAATAACTTTTGCACACCCAGCATAAAATAAGTTGCCCACCAGAAGACAACATTGCCTACATGGACCCTCAGCAACAACCACCTCTAATTCTGCTCTGAAGCCACAGTCTCAGGTACACAGAATGTAAGTGATTTTATCTGCCAAGTGTTTAGTAAACTGGAACATGGCGTAGCCCACTGTAAACTGTTAGACTGGGATATAACAAGTCCCTAGCCATCTTGAAAAGCTCTGTTCCTTGATGCTGAGCCAACGCAATGGCAATGGAGAAGCTAGCTATCCCTGCCAGGGAGTAATCCATAAGATATCCTCTCTCCCTTGGTGTGCAGGCAGATCCATTCCAAGTCTTTCATTTCTGAGCTCTGTCTGTCACACTTTCCATTTCTCTGTCTTCAGTAGCTCAGAAAAATCAAAGGACTGCCAGGCTGTATGATTCAGGTCGAGATCACAGCTCCTTTGCAAAGATTAGCCAGACTGATAGGATTGCCTGGGAAGTCAGCAAGTTCTCTCGGCAACAATGAGATTCCCCAAAGACCCACCAGCTTCCGAGGAGAGGTCATTCTAATGAGTCGCCCATCCTCATGAAAGTAATTGACTACCTGAAACTAATTAGGTCACAGACTGTGGATGAGAACAGAACCAAGCAACACACATACATACACACACACACACACACACACACAGAGAGAGAGAGAGAGAGAGAGAGAGAGAGAGAGAGAGAGAGACCATGTCTGTCAAGACTCCCTTGTTTCTAGTACACAACATATAGCCAAGCTCTAAGAAATATCCTCTTTTAGGGAGATCAGTCATCTCTTTGATGAGCTTTCCCCCTTTTTGGGAGATGCACATTCACCTTTCCAGTGACATAAAATAGCCATCCCATTCCCCAGTGAGCTTCCCTCGAGCCAGGAAGTAAAACCTTTGATTGGTACATGTATTTAGTTTGGCATAAATCATTTTTGAGTTAGATGGGTCAGGGAAGGGAGCCCTCATTTTTGGAAGAAAAGACACAACACACACATGCTCGTGTTATGTAACTACTGATGAACTGCATAAAGGAAAGATGGTGGAGCAGGTCAATTCTGTAATGAATTTCAGATAGGAAGTCAGTCCCAGGAACGGACATTGTGAAAGCACTGTGCCGACCTTTTTGCTGAAATAATTGATTTATTGCCTAGTTAGATGTTACAACAACCACAGTGACCTCTTTTAATTTTCGTTCTAGATACATTCATTCTCAGTGAGTTGCAAAAAAATAAAAGGCACAGAGAGCCTCATTTATTTATTTATTTATTTGATATATTGGTTTAAATTACTATATATAAATTTAGTGCAAATAACTATTTCCTTACCCGTTGCACTTTCCGAAATGTAAAAGATTTCAGCCATCAATTTATTATTAATTCTGTTTTATAATAGTGAATGTTGCCTAGAAGAGATAATTTCAGTTATTTCACCCTACAGAGAATTCCCCATGTTAGCAGAGTAACACTCAAAATTCTACCACAAAGGCTTTTACCACGTGTGGATCAAAAATTGTGTATTGAACACTCAGTTGCCTTGATGAGAAACTATGGACAAGAGGCTATTTTAGGACAAAATACAGAGAAACAGAATTTTTTTCCAGCTAGCAAATCTTTCAGAAATAGGTCAGTGAAGATTCTCAGTCATCCAGGTGAGTTTATCTGGAAGCTGAGTCATGACAGCTGAACTTCTTTTCCTGAGAGATTGAAATGTTTCGCTGCTCCTCCAAACAGCTTCGTCAGTCTGGGGAAAGCTGGTTTTGAGTCCTCCATTTTATAGTTCACTTTGACGTCATGTCACCCTGGTCTGAAATAGGCTCATAAGATGAACAATGGGCTGAATAGGCTCATTAGGTGGACAATGGCCTAAGGTGTGTGAAAGCCCCACCTTTAAACCTTCCCCAGCACCCATAAAGTATGAGTTGTTAGCCATGGGCTTGTTGATGGAGGTGTGAAGTATTTTTGATTTGTCTGGGGATTGATGAAATGGCCGCGTGATAAGTAGCAGACAGATTATGCCTGAGTCCCCACTCCTCTGAAATAGGTGTTTTTTATCTTCTTATATCTGTTCCTCCATGGAACATATCATGCAACAAGCCTATCATGAAACGACCCCATATCACCTAACGGTCCTATACAGACCAGGGTGAACTATAAACTGGAAGCTTCCCACCAACTTTTCTCAGACTGAAGAACCTACTTAGATGAGTAGCGAAACATTTTGCTCCCACAATAAAAGAAGTCCAATTGCTATGATTCAACTCCGAGATAAAGAGTACAAGGAGGAGGCTGGTTTGTTCCTTTCATCAGTGGTCATGTGATGTAATTACTGGAGCTAACCACCCCATCAAGAGAGCATCCCTACCCAAACCTTTGTGAAACCCTCTAAAAAGCTTCTGGTTTGTTTGTTTATTTGTGTGTTTGTTTGTGCTTTTTATGTAGGTAGGATCACTCTGTTTCAGTTTGTTTCCAGCAGCTGAAAAGTGGAAATGAACCAAAGCAGAACCTGTGGCTGTCATTTCCCCTTCCTCTTTCAGTTTCCCATATTGTTAAATGACTTAAGAGGACAGTCACTGTGGCATTCGCCCTGATTCATGAATATTGATTATTTAGAATGTTGAAGGGATTTTGCTTTGCATGCTCCAATAGGAGTTGTTGTGGGTGGAGTCATCAGTTATATGTCCCTGTAGGAGCATTCAGAGGGAGAGGTTGGGCATGGCAGATGTAAAGTAAGGGTGTAATGTTAGGAAATGGTAGGAACTATAGGGAGTTGTTATTGGAAAGGTAGGAAGTAGTTTAATTTGAAGAGTATATTACATGTTCCACATAAAAATTGTAACTTAAGTCAATACCAAAAAGCATTAACTTTCTTTGTACTACAATAAACCATTCTTATTTGTTTTGAAAGAAAAGACTATGTGACTCCATGATTTCAAATACCACACTTGGTCCTAAAAAAATAAATATAAATTAAATGGTGGCAGCAGAATACACGAGCACACAACAGTCACTTCATGATATTAGGAAATCAAGCTCTTTAAAAAAAAACCTATATTAGGGCAGCACTGATATACTGCTCCACTTTATAATATATTTTTTAAGTTGACAACTTTGTCCCAGAAGTGAGACGAGACAGGAGAGAGCAAAGAGGGGCATTTTTTTTCTTTTTTTTTTTGTGGTTTCTGTATGTGTGTATGTGTTGTATTTTTGTTGTTTTCAACAGGCAAGCAAACAAAATAGGGCTGCTTAAGGTGAATATGCCATGCAAGGATCACATCAGATGGCAGCTCTCTTTAGCCCACAGCAGCCCACTCCAAATGAGTCCATGTTGCCAAGGTTTACATTTGCTTTGGCACGGTAGGGTTCAGTGTCCTAATCCACAAGTTGCCACTTCATCACTTTTACTGACCTATTGCCTGGCTCTCAAGTTGTCTTCAGTGAAACTGTTAAGTACTGAGTCCCGAACCTAGGTGACCACACGGGGACATTTGCACCACTTAGCATATCTTGCATAGATAATAAAAAAGACTTTTAAAAACATATCTTGCATAGATACCTTATCACTAGCATAACATGCACATCCTGGAAATCTTGGGATGGTTCCTCCTCTCCCACCTTTTGACCCATGCACTGCCCTGAAGTAACCACCTTCACAACTTCTGGGTATCTGAGGTGTTACTATTCAGCTAGTTTAGGCTCTGAGGTCCCCTGTTGCTGGTTCTGCAATACAAAAGGGAGAACAGGTTGAATTTCAGGTCTTGGGTCCGTTTCTCCTTCATTCCATGCTTTCTCCTCCTCTCTCTTCACCCTCCTCCTTTTGGCAATCCCACTTCCCTCTTTTTGCAATTTATAATGTCTTCTTATCATTTCATTTCATTGCTCCTCTTTCTGTTGCATTTGGGCTGAGTATGCACTACCCTTCCCTCATTAGGCTTTGAAGGTTATGCTGGCATTCATGAATAGTTCCAATAACACAGCCTTTCCTGTGGCGCAGTCATTCATTTGAAGACTGTGGGAGTCTGCAGACAGAAGAGTGCTGGTTTTTGTTTTCAAGGTATCCAGGCAGAGAGGCGAACTGTTTCTTGGGAAAGCAGGGAAGGCTTTTGCTGAGTCAGGGAATACCACTGCCTGGCTTTGCATAACATTGTGCCACTTCTGCCAAAGCCTTCAAGAGAACCCAAGCAGAGAAGCAACTAAATCAGGGTATGTCCAGGAGAACATTGGTATGCTAGACAGGTTTTGAGAGCTCCTCCTCCTCCTCCTCCTCCTCTTTTTTCTTTTTCTTTTTCTTTTTCTTCTTCTTCTTCTTCTTCTTCTTCGGCAATAGGGTGCATGGAAAGTGGGGAATGTGGGATGAAATGGCTGTAGGATGTAGGACTTCCACCTTTCCTGTCCACGTATTAGGACCCTGATCCAAACTGTGTGCCTACATGCCTTCTAGGTAGTAAGACAGACACAGACATTCAGCTGCTAAACATGCTACATATTTAACACAGCAGGTAATTTAGGGCGTTTATACACAACCCCTAAGCTCCGCTGCAAATGGCTCCCAGCTCCGGAGCTTAAAAATGTTTCCCCACCAGCTCCGGAGCTAACAGAAAATTAAGTGCGACGCCGCCCACCTAAGTGCGACCCAGCGCACCTTTCAAGTACCTGCTCTGGGAGAGTGAAAAATTTTGATGCAGAGAGTGCCGGGCTCTCCTCACTTCTTTTTGTTGTTGTTGTTTTGCCTCCCGCCCCTTTAAGAGGAACCAGGAAGTGAGGGGGGTCGGAGCAAATTCCACCCAGCACTCCGGAGGTAAGAGTGCATTCTTTTCTCCCTTTTTTTCTCCCTCCCCTCACGCAGACAGAACAAGGAAGTGTGGAGGGGGTGGGAATGCAGGGAGAGCGACAAACCCTCAAGATCTCTGGTCCGAATTTAAGGGACCAGCGGATCTTAGGGGTCATGTAAAAAGGCCCTTAGAGAGGGTCCCAAGAGAGAAATCACCACAATTTTTCTTTCCACCCATAGCCCTGCTTCTGCGTATACATGGACAGTGGAAGAGAGGCTCATATACACAGAATAGGGGACAAATAGATTCTCTCTCACACACACACCTGACACCATTCTCTTGATTTCAGGACAACCTTTATGATTGTGGCTGAATCAGCTGCTCTCCTAGAAAGTACATATAGCAAGAAAATTAGAGACATTTATATAAACCAGGGTGCATGCCTAGCTATGGAAATTTTGATCTGTAACTTGTCCTGCTTGTCCCCGAAGAGTTAAGACCTCAGTGATTGATTAATTAGTTTTTTGGTAGGAAAAATAGTCTAGGGTTTTTTTTTAGTACCTAAACAAACCCAAATGTCTTGGAGCTAGTGCATGCTACAGTACAGGACTTGCTTTCCAACTCAAAGTCAACACAGAAAGGCCAGAGACCCTGTGGACATCCTATGCTATTCTTTATAAAGATCCTTGGATTCTCAGGTTTCTGTAAATTTACCCAACACAGGAGCAGTCCCTGTGTTTGGCAAAATGACTGCAACCTTTCTCTCTGTTTTATGCTTAAGCAACCACGTTGTTGGAGAATGACTAGAACATTGTTCTTTCTCCTTTCTTTATATGTGTGTGTGCATGTGTGTGTTCTGTGCCATCAAGTTGCAACCAACTCCTAGTGAGCCTAATATGGCTTTCAAAGTAAGTCAGGTATTTAAGGAGTGCTTTTACCAGTTCCATATCCCCAATGAGTTTCTATGGCCACGTGGGGATTCAAACCCTGCTCTATGAAGTCCTGGTCCATCACTCAAACCACTATACTATCCTGAGCACATTCTTTCTCCTTAAAATTCCCTAGATTTAAACTATCTCTAAGGCATGTTAGGAAGTTCACCAGGTAGGGTTGCCAGGTCTCTGCTTCTCTAGCCCTTCAGATGGGAAGATGGATCTCAAGGACAAGGACTGTTGGAGAAAAGAGCTTGATTTTTGTGTGTGAGGTGACTTTAAAGCCCAGCTGCCCATCTCCATTCAATCCCACTTGGCTCATCATGAAGGCATTTGTATGGGCATTATGCTTACACCATGCTGGCACACCAAGGAGCCAGGGCAGGGAGTCAGTAGTGTTGGCAAACCAAGAAGCCAGTAGGTAGAAGAACTTTGACTCATCATGCCATTTGGAACAAGGCCCTAGTTGGGAGACCAGCAGTGCAATTCCAGAGGCTTTTGATTACATAAAGCCGCCACCGCCACCACCACAACAATAACAACAACAATAAAGTACCTGTAAACTAGTGGTATTTTTCCATAAGTGCCATCTGTACTATGGGCTACTGAGAAACTCCACCGGTACCAAGCATGCTGCAAATAAAGCAGAGCAAGATGCAAGCCACTAGCATACTTGAACCTGCTTCCTCCAAACATCCCCCACCCACGCATACCCATTGAAGTAGCCATTTTAGTGGATCAGCATTTGCTCTCCCTCTTTAAAACCATGGCTCAGTGCTTATCTATCCATATTCCCCTGTACCTATTTCCATACCAACTGGTCCAGAGGCAAGCTCACTCCCTTAGATCATACGGGCACTTGCCTCTGTGATCTCAAAAGGACCCGCCAGCTGGTTTCAGGTTTTAGCCCTGCAATCACAGGGAATTAGATACTGCTGAGCTGGTGCCCCTGTTGTCCCTGTTGCCCCTTCAGCAGCCTCCCAAAGCATGAGATTCATCATGGCAGGAAGAGATCATGTCCTATGGCTGCCAAACACTGAAAAAGCTAAATGACAAATGCCCGATTAGGATGGAAATTCAGAATAATGTGTGGGGAGAAGATTGGGGAGCGAGAAAGTACTGGAAAATTTAATGCAACAGTTTCCTTTTCAGACAATAAATGGAACCTTCTTAAAAAAAAACACCATAGTGTAGTTGCATTCATTTAGAGACTGCTGCAAAACTCTAGACCCAGGATTTAAAGATAACATGTACAGTACTCCTCTTGATTAAACTGTACAATCTTGCTATCACCACCACCACCACCAACATCATCATCATCATCATCCTTTCTCCTTTAAAAGGACCCAAGGCAGCTTACAACAACAACAACAACAACAACAACAACAACAACAACTTAAGCTAAAAACTGTGAATAAAAGGATCAAATGTCAATGTTGTTTTTCTTCATACCCCTTAGTTTTGTAAATGCAACCTCTTGGTTTGGCCCCTGAAGCCAAGTGAAGGCTAATTGCAGAAACAGGCTTAGTACTTCTTCCTCTGTTGAGATGTCTTGCATATTTATCAGCCTATGTCACCATTCCCAGTAAGCAGTTCAGCTCTCTAGTGTTAGTTTGTGACTGTGGACAGTTTGTTTTAAGAGCAGATTTTCCAGCCTGACAGATGTACTCCGACACCCTCCTTCTATGAAAATCCCCAACACAAAGGCTGAGTGGTTGTTTATGCATTACTCTCTAGCCAAGAAGACATGGCGATTTTCCGTGGAAAGAAGAGGAGGCTCTGGCCAAAAAAGACATTTGGGTAGTTTGAGAATGGAAATCAAAAGTTTCTTAACCTTTATATAATTTGTATTCTATGACACTGTCTATCCTTGAAGTTCTTAACAATCACAAGTGTGCATGATTTACTTTTTTTCTTTATTTCTCCAATTAAACTTCTGTCAGTTTTTAACTACACCAGTTGTCTGTGAAGATTCTCACTCATCCAGGTTAGTCTATTTGGAAGCTGAGTCATGGCAACTGGACTTCTTTTTCTTGAGAGACAGAACTCTTTCACTGCTCATCCAAACAGCTTCATCATTTCAGACTGGTGAAGCTGTTTGAATGAGCAGAGACACATTTCTATCTCTCAAGAAAAAGAAGTCCAGTTGCCATGACTCAACTTGCAGAAGAACTACACAAGTTGTTTTTCTAACCGTAAATTACATGTCCAGCTGAACACCACCAAAACAAAGTATGAAAATCTTACTTTCTTTCAGTCACCCTCTTTGGGAATTGCTCTGTCCCATACTGTGTGGTTATTTGTTCCAATGATTCATCCAGTAACAAAATACTCAGAATTCACCCATTTTAAATATGGAGTAAATTGCACTGTATGGACCATGTAGTCGCTACCTCCTTTCAAGGCAGCCGGCTGCCCGTCTCAGGCCTCTGACCCATAAAAAAGATCTGAGGTGCAATTAGGCATTCTGCATCGTTGAGGTGGGGGACATTCTCAGAGCTACACTATATGGGATGAGGGGAGATAGATTCCAAAGCCTAGAGTGACCCGACAGTGACTTTAGATGGAATGACTCCTCTCTGATGGCTAATTCACATCCATTTTGTCTCTCTAACAGGCTTTTCACACGGCCCCTAAGATCCGGTGGCCACTTAAATTTGGACCAGAGATCTTGGGGGCTTGTCACTGTTCCTGTGTTCCCACCCCCTCCGCATTCCTGGCTGCTGGCTGCGTGAGGGGAGGGAGAAAAAAAAGGAAGAAAAGAACGTGGCTCACCTCCGTTCGGCCCTCACTCTTGCTTCGGCAGCATTCCATTCTCTTAAGTAGCTCTTAAAGGGGCGGGGGGCCAAAAAACAACAAACAGAAGCGAGGAGAGCCCGGCACTCTTAAGTTACATCCGCATCAGGGATTCTTCAGCCCTGGACAGCAGGTACTTGAAAAGTGTGCTGGGGCACGCTTAGGTGGGCGTGGTCGCACTTAATTTTCTGTAAACTCCGGAGCTGGTGGGGAAACAATGTTAAGCTCCGTAGCTGGGAGCCATTTGCTGCGGAGTTTAGGGGTCGTGTGAAAAGTCTCTAAGTGTTGCGCTTCGGAGTGGCACAAAAAAAACTTACTTCACGTCCATCACGCAACAGCTGAAAAATGTCTCAACCACGCCCCTGGAAGTGTGCTAAGTGAGACAAATCTGTACCTGGTGCTGGAGTAGGGTATTTCCTTGTCCCAGTTTGTTCCTGGTTTCTGTTCCGAGACAAGACACCGTGAGGTAACAACTGTTACACAACAAAACATTAGTTTCTCTCAGAAAACTGTGTCCCAGGTACTGGGCTGGGTGTTACGTTCAAAGAGCCCACCCACCCAGATGATCACCACCCCCTTGCCCTCCTCCGTTAAAAACAAATAAAACAAACCAAACTTCAAAGCCAGGCAAGAGGCACAACAGAGAGACAATTAATTAGCAAGCAAAAGGAATAAAGAACAAAGAAAGCCCAAAGGCTATCACCCGGAGCATTCCAATGCGGCCTCGTGGAGAAAGTGAAAGCTAGCCAGATGAACTACAGACTCCTTCCCTGCCTGCAAAGATTTTGACTTTTTAGAAGTGAAATATCTAAAAAGAAATTTTAAGCCCCCACCCCCCAAAAAAGGGAAAAGGAAGCTAGACAGTGCAAGACTATGAGGTAACACTTGTCATGATTCAAGTTATCACAACCATGGGAACACTGAAACAGGAAAAAACCATGAGATTGCAACCAACGCTGTCATGGTACAAAACTAGTCGTGGAACAAAGGACGTGAAGTAACCGTTGCCCTTACCTATGAGCAGGTTGGAGTGAAAATTCTGCTAGAGGGCCTCTAAAGGACACAAGTTGCCTCCTGAGGGCGTTTTTAAATGCACAAATAATGACACCTACACTCAGCCACAGGAACACTGAACATCCACCCCAAACCACCCAGTTCAGTGGGCCTGATTGGTCTAGATGTGGTACTATTTGAAAACTCTGCGAAATATAATCATGCTAATGTCCAGTCACAACAGAAGTAATTCATCAAAACCCTTGATTCTGCAGTTGCTGCCTATGGGTACAACAGAATGATGGGGGTATCAGGGTGTCAAAAACGATCCAGGAATCCCCTTCAGCTGTCAAGTAGTCCATCCCCTTCCTGCCTCTGTCACCAGCACTACTAGCCAGAGTCAGCTATGACTGTGAGTTCTTTTACTGACCAAACACACGCAAGGGGGTGGCCGGGCTCTTTTCTCACAACACGATTGGTTAAAAATGTGCCTGAACATTTTTCTCATGTAGCTCAGGTTCTGAAATGTCTCTTTTCATTGGAGAGCTGGGAATTGCAACTATGCAGCCCCCTTATCATATTGGTTAATCAAAGGCTACCCATGAAAACCTGCAAAAATCTGCCTTAGATTAATTCTGCTTTTCTGCTGCTTTCAAAGGGAACGTTTTCCTGAAGTGGAATCACAGAACAGCTGGGAACCAATAAATCACTCTAAAGAAGAAAGCCGCTGTATACGTCAGCGTGGAGAATGCAGAGGCTTCTGCCTGGGTGTAAACTGCCCCTCTCAGCCCCGTGGAGCCCCATTGCTAATGTCTACCTCCCTGAAAAATATAAATTTGATTCTCCTGGGAGCGTGGAGGAGTCATGTCTCTCCTTAAAACCAAAGTGCCGCCCTTGTCTGGTGGCACCAAACTGTCTTTACCAAAACTGTTAATTGCCAGAAAAACACAAGTGTATGAAAGCAGCCCAGTCCAGATGTGCTTTTGACTCAGTGTCACTACAGGCGGGTATTTGTACATGACCCCTAAACTCCGCTGCAAATGGCTGCCAGCTCCGGAGCTTGTTACAATTGTTTCCCCACCAGCTCCGGAGTTTGCAGGAAATTAAGTGCGACCACGCCCACCTAAGCGCGTCCCAGCGCACTTTTCATGTACCTGCTCTCGGAGGGTGAAAATCCCCAGATCCGGATGTAATCTGGTGAGTGCCGGGCTCTCCTCGCTTCTGTTTGGGTTTTTTTTTGGTCCCGCCCCTTTAAGAGAAGGAATCAGGATGACGACGGGGCTCCGGGTGGCTATGGAGGTGGGCCTGCATTTTCCCTCTCTTTTTTTCTCCCTCCCCTCACGCAGACAGGAGCAAGGAAGTGCGGAGGGGTGGGGACGCAGGAAGAGCAACGAACCTCCAAGATCTCTGGTCCGAATTTAAGTGGCCAGCGGATCTTAGGGGTCGTGTGAAAAGGCCCTTAGAGTGACCTTTTCTTTCCATTACGAGGGAAGTTTTTGTTCTCCATGAATGACGGCAGTGGGACATTGAGCTGCTGCAAGAGAGGTGAGATTTGCTCAGCCCTGGCCTTTGGGGGATTCAAAGGTGAGCCTTGCCTCTGTCAAGAGAAATATGCCGCCAGCTTCCAAAACCATGACAGGGAGAATGGTGGTCCCCTTAGAAAGCAACGGGCCACAGCGCTTGCAACCACTGGGGATAAAATATGGTGGCTGTCAGGGAAGAATATGCCTCTGAACAGAATTAATCACCCACTTGAGTCATTTCCTAAAAATGCTGGGAGTTATACCTGCTTAGAGCTGCATCTTCTCTCCCAAAGGCCTTGCCCTTAAAGCTCAGCTATAAAGAGGTCAGCTGTGGATATTATTCAGACTCCAGAGAAAAGCACTCTGTTTATGATCAGATGAACCTTCTCTTTCATACACAAAAAATACATCTGTGCTCACATTTTTCCCCCAGAGCAGAGTCCTGGCTCCTGCCCTGTAGGCTATCCCTGCGTTAGATTACTCTGCGGGATTTCAAAGCTCTTCCATCTGAAGTTGGAAATCAAAGCCGGTTGCGCAGCTTGCCTTGAAGACAAACGTTGTTACAACTTGCCTTTTCTCTTTAATCACAAAGTTGAAGGAGTTTCGGGCTTGCGACAGAGCAGCCCTTAACAAAACACAGCTGGGGAAATAGGTTGGGATGGAATACTCTGGCAATAAAAAGGGAAAAATATATGAATGAAGCCAGACTGTTTCCTGCTGGACGGAAGAGCGGATCGCCTGGGAATATAGACGGGACGAAGTCCATCCATGGAAAGACTCTGCCTGGGCCACGCGCGACTCCAGGGCCCCCAAGGGCCGTGTGAGCACGGCGGCTCTTGCACAACAACGGGTTTCTCCACCGCTGGAACAGCTGCATGGCAGAAGTCATGCATGATTTATAATGTGGTCCCAGAGTCCAGCTGGCCTGCACCAGAATTCCAGCCGAGGAAATACCGGGAATATTCTGGCACCGTCTTGTCGGTTCTTAGGCGACGGTGCGTTGACACGACAAGTCGGTTACCTTCTGCGAAATCCGGGCTGGGCTTCTCCTTTTGCCGTGGTCTCCAAAGCACCGCGAAAGGCGGGCATGGAGAAGGAAGCAAGAAGCCCTTCCTGACTGCTGCTGCTGCTGCTGCTACTGTTGTTGTTGTTGTTGTTGTTGTTGTTGTTGTTGTTGTTGTTGTTGTTGTTGTTGTTGTTGTTGTTGTTGTTGTTGTTGCGGCGGCCCCATTGTCTGCTTGGCGGGCACTTTTGCGCAGTCTTGGGGCGCTGGAGCCCCCTGGTGGTAGAGGGCGGGAAACCGAGGGCGGCGAAGGAAGGAAGCCCGGCTGGAAGGACTTTTCCCCCGAGCAGCGTTGAGGGACCGGGGACTGAAATCCCAGTGCAACGACTGGGTTATCGGAAGAGAGAACAACCCCCCCCCCTTCAGGGAAAAGGGACGAAGCAACTCTTCCTTCTGCTGCTTGAGAGGCGACGGCGGGGGGGGGTGTTAAGTTCGTTCTCAGAAACAAGGGTTGTGCAACTAATGTGCAGAGTGCATTCTGATGCCTGGGAATGGACAGTTTGGGGGAAAGGGACGAGGCGAGATCGAGGCCAGTGGGATCCCGCCAACCCACCCACCCACACCCACACCCACACCCACACCCACACCCACACACCCACACCCCCACACCCCCACACACCCCCACACACCCCCGCACCCCCTCCCCACACACACACCAGGTCCTCTCCGAGGAGCCTAATGAGAGGAGCCCCTTTCCAATCCTTAGAACGGACTTACGCTGCAACGACAGCAGGATATGGAATAAATACATTAATTTCCTGAGGATCCCGCTGTTTGGAGGGAGGGCTGGCGTTGCTGCTCTCCTACGCAGACTAATCAATGGGCAGCGATGGGGAATGTTCCTTGCTTTGATGTAACGGTTCCCAGAAAACCCTAGGCAGCGAAGGGTCCTTCTTTTTTGCAGGGCAACAAGCTCTCTGATAATGGATAATAGGTCTGATGATGGTGATGGGGAGCCCTGATGAGAACCTCCCTCCCTCTCCCACCCACATCCAGGGAAGAGCACAATGGCCATTTCTCCCACAGGACAGACCAGGCAGGAGCTGGGGGTTGCTGGCTTTTTGCTGTCCTTTCAATTTTTAAGATTCTCCCAACTTCCCATTTTATAGAGCTGGTATGTCTCAGTGGGTTTGAGCAACACGATGTGAGGATTTGACAACCCACTGTGCCTAAAAGATGCACCTTGCTGCCTGTGTAGCTTTGGGGAAGCTGTATAGTTCCAGTGCACGGCCAGAAGGAAGGACCGGAAAATCACTTCTCTGGTCACCCCATCTCAAAAAAGTCCAAGTGGAACTGGAAAAGGTGCAGAAGAGAGTGGGCTTCGGCACATCTCTTATGAGGAAAGGCTACAGTGCTTGGAGCTCTTTAGTCTGGAAAAAAGGTGCCTGGGGCGGGACATGATAAAGATGTACAATATTATGCAGGGGATGGATAAAGTGGATAGAGGGAAGCTCTTTTCCCTCTCACCCAATACCAGAACAGGAAACATCCACTCAGATTGTGTGTTGGGAGAATGAAAACAGACAAAAGATAATATTTCTTTATCCAGTTAGTTTGTGGAACTTGTAGCTACATGATGTGGTGATGGCATCTGGCCTCGATGACTTTAAAAGGGGACTGGACAGATTTCTGGATGAAAAGTCCATCATAGGTTACATGCCATGATGGGATACATGTTATCTTCAGGCTTAAAAGTGTGGCACTTCAAAATGCCAGTCACAGGAGAGTGGTGTCAGGAGACAGGTATCTAGTTGTCTCATGTGTTCCCAGAGGCATCTGTTGGGGCCACTGTGAGATACAGAAAGCTGAACTAGATGGGCCCTTGGTGTGATCCAGCAGGGCTCTTTCTATTTTTTTTTTAAATTGTGTTCTGCCTAGAAGACTCTGGAAAGAATTGCTGTGAGGCAGAATGAACCCAAGGCCATATTATTACTATTATGAATTCCACCATGAACAGGGAGAAGAAGGGGCATTTGAGCCAGAAGATCCAAGACTATGCCTAGGAACAAGCCCTCAGAAAGGCTTGCATAGCCCTTTGCCGCTGCCAGTGATAGTGGTGGCTGCGTCCCTGCATCTGCCATCAGTTTTGGAGGAGTCCATAGGAAATATGATGCCCCTCCACAGTTGCCTCTGTCCAGCAAGGAACCAGCATTTCTGCCCCCTAGCCACCACCACCCCTCAGCCAAGAATGCAGCCTTAACCCCACAGAAGTAGGAACTTCTGTGGCTTTTTACCAATTGGTATCACACATTTTTAACACTATAGATAAGTCCAGTAGCTATGACTCAACTTGCAGATAAGCTCACCTGGATGACTGAGAATCTTCACAGACACTCTGAGAGGTATGTATTTTTTAAAAAGTGGTTTTCTGGTGTTATGGCCCATGTTCCAGTTCCATGTTCCCATTCCAGCAAATGTACAGCACTTTGCTCTCAGGTCACAATCTACCTTGAAAACAAGCAGTCAAGCAAGCAAAACCTTCAAAGACATCATTCCAGGTAGCCTGGGCTGCAAGAAAGTAGAAAACTTTTATAGCTAGAGCATACACCCTCCTCTTCCCCTTCTGGGAAAAACTGGAACAGCTGCCGTCCTACAACAGCACTACTGAAGCTGGTGAATATATTTCAGAAAACACCCTCAGCATCTCCTGTAACATTTATTCCCTCAGTCATCAGCCATGTCACTGAACATGGGAGGAATCTGGGGAGGGAAGATAGATACAGTACTGAAGCAACAGAAGCTAGAGGGCCCCCTTAAGGTAAAGGAGCGAAAAAAATGCCTGAAATTATTGGTCTAGTAGTGACTGACTCAAGGAAGCTGTATTGAAGCCATCAGAGCCTGAGGCGGGAGTGGACAGAAGCAAACAATGCCCATGCTGTAAAATGTGGCACAATCAGCCAGTGTTTTGTTTTGTTTTAATCACCTCAAGTTCAGTCTGTTTTGACTCAATTACCCCCTCTGTGAAGGCAGAACGAGTTATTTTTCATCTCACTGAATCTTCCCCAAAAGAGTGCATGCCCTATCCCTCTGCCAGACGGATATGAGACTGCTCTTAAAGGGGAGGGAGGGATGGTTTTAAGTAGAAACACAAGCACATTCCACCACTGCCCTGTGCCAAACAGGGAGCCATATGCCATACCTATATGCCATTGTGGACAGGGTCTACATCTGCTTCCACCAGCGCAGCATGGAGCATTGCAAGTCAATTCTGGTAAACCTGCTCAATAAACCAGGGGTAAAGGAACAAGAGTCTGTCTTGTGCTTTAGGCCCAGACCAAACCACAACCCAAAGGCAGCAGTGGTGGCCACCAGTGGTGGGAATCTTTACCTCACAATAAGAACATTTGGGCCACCCACATGTAGCATCAGCAGCAGCCCCTTCTGGAAGACATCTTGCCCTCACGCGGTGGGGGGGGGAGGTCTGGTGGGGGGAGGAAATGAAAACTGAGAGATTGTCCCTGGAGGGGAGGTAGGAAAAAAGAAAGAAAAGAAAACAAGACCGAGGAGATGTGAACAATGCTGTAGTGAGTATTGAAAACTTTTCCAGCACAAAAAGGTTTTGTTGAGGCAGGCACAGATTCTTCAGGTGTATGAAACGAGGCAGGAGCAGGGGATCCATACTAGAAAGGACCTCCCCACCACACACACACACACACACACACACACACACACACACACACACA
>JAHTLZ010000157.1:699520-732957 GCA_023846285.1 Phrynocephalus versicolor | reverse complement strand
ATATATAGATAGATAGATAGATAGATAGATAGATAGATAGATAGATAGATAGATAGATAGATAGATAGATAGATAGATAGATAGATAGATAGATAGATATAGATATAGATATATATAGATAGGTAAAGGTATCCTATATATCCTATATATTTGGATAAAGGTATCCAAAGGTATCCAGTGTTGCTTGCAAAAGGAGCAGGTACCACTTCCTTCACTGAGTCAGGTTCAGTATCCTCTCCAGGGATCCTCCCCACTCAAGCTTCGAACTACTAGATTTCTGGAAAACTTTTCTATAGAAAAATAACACAGAAAGGTACTTCATTATACAGAACATCAAAAGTTTGAACAGTTATTCTTACAAAATACATCATGATACACTACTATTTCATACAGTATCACCCTCTTCACAGAGATAACATATGGTTTTCAACTAGCTTGTCCCAAGGAGTCACAGATCTTCTGTCCGTGGCTTATTCTGACATCTGAACCTAACAAGACCTTGTTGCTCCAATGACAGGAGCCAGAATTGATAAAAGGAGGTGGCTCTGAAAGTTTCTATGGTCACAGACAAAACGCCTTGCTGTGGTGGTGAACCTTCAGCACTCCACATGTTTTGGACCACAACTCCCAGAATTCCAAGCCTAGATTGCCAATGACAAAGGATTGTGGGAGTTGTGGTCCAAACCATCTGGAGTGCCAAAGGTTCACCACCACTGAAAGTGTGACTATAATCAGAGACCTTGTATGACAGACAGGTTTGTGGCATGTTCATATAATCATATATTTTTTTCTTCAAGGGCCCCCAAACTTAGGCAGGAGGAAGAGGGATTGCCAGTGTGGACAAAAACTGCATGCATGAATCACTCTGAAATATAACAAACAGTTTAAAACAATCAATATAATGATAATAAAGTCCTTTTTTAATTTTTTTATTATTATTTAAAAAACACATACAAATTACATAAAAGAAGACAAACATCAACAACAGTGCACCCCTTCACCAACAGGATCACTCTTCATATTTACATTCGTCATCCTCCCCTCCAGAACAAAATTGATTGTTGCGCGGAAACCTTACCCTTATCCCGTACAAGCACATATTCAATAAATCTACCCCATATATCATAGAAAATATCTCTTTTTAACTCTCCTTTTTAACCTTGAGAGAACAAGTCAATTTATCATTTAAAGCAATATTCCATACTTCATTATACCATTCTTCTAAACATAGTTCATATTTAGATTTCCAATTTCTAGCAATTACAATTATTAATCTAGCTGCTGTCAACAAATTTGTAATCAAGTCTTCAGTTTTAACATCATAACTATGAGCCACAAATATTGATAACAAAGCAATATCAGATTTGGGCTCTATAGTCATTTCTAGTATGTCACTTAGTTCTTTAAAAATACTTTCCCAAAATTTCTGTATCTTTTTACATTCCCACCACAAATGATAAAAGGTACCAATGTCATTATCACATTTCCAACAAAGCTTAGAAAAATTTGCATTCATTTTATTCAATTTCACTGGCGTCAAATACCATCTTAAACTTATTTTAAAGAAATTTTCCTTTATTCTAACAGACATAGATCTAAGTATTCTCATTCTCCATTTTTTAGCCCAGTCTTCTTCTCTTATTTCTTTTTTAAAATCTTGTTCCCACAATAATTTCAATCCAGATCCTCCCATATTTTCATCTAAATCCGAAATAATTTTATATAGTTTACTAACAATACCATTTACTACTATTTCCTTCTGAGTATCCTCATACAACAATAAGAGTTGTTCATATTTTGTGTACTCTCTGCATTTATTATTTTTCTTTATCCAAGTATCAGTCCATTTCTTTAATTGTATAAAATTAAACCAAGATATATCCCTACCTTGGAGAATTTCCTTCATTTGTACTTTCCCTCTCATCTTGCCTATCCAGTCTTTCAATCTAATCACTTGTTTTGAAAACTTTCAAATTTGTAGGGGAATTCTCCATTTCAGTTACAGATCTCAATGTTGAGTCCGAGGGACATAATTTTTTCTTATGTAAATACCATGCATTTAACATAGATCTAAGAAAGGGGTTATTAATCTCATTTAACTTTGTTTTCTTAATAGTGCCGAATAAGTATTTTTAATATCCTCCTTTATTTCTGATGATTCCATTTTCCACCATATTAATCGTTCTGGGCTAAACACAATATCCCCAATAAACCTTATTTGATTTGCTAAATAATAATTTTTAACATTCGGTAAACCTACACCACCTTTATTTTGGGCCATATACCAATATTTTTTGTTTATTCTAGCTTTTTTACCACTGTTACAATAGTTATTAATTAAATCTTGCCAAAATTTAAAGTCATCCTTACTTAACTGTATTGGAAGCATCATAAAGAAAAAATTTAACTTTGGTAAAATTTTCATTTTCATCAATGCAATCTTCCCAAACCAAGAAAGTTTTAGACCTGAATATTCTTACATTTTATTCTTAATTTCTTTCTTCAGTTTACTATAATTAAATTCCTTTAGTTTCCGTGTGTCCTTTACTAATTCTATACCTAAATACTTAATTGAATTACTTATCTTACATCCATAGTTATGGGTAAACACTTCTTGTTCTTCCTTGTTATGATTAAACAACATCACCTGAGATTTCTGCCAGTTAACCCTCAATCCAGATATTGACCCAAATTTCTCCAAATGATATTTAACTCTATCCATACTCTCTAGTGGATTTTTAATTGTCAATAAGGAATCATCTGCAAATAAGTTAATCTTTACTTTATTATCAGTACCTAATCCGCTAATTAACTCATCATTCCTTATTTTATCCGCAAACATTTCAATCATTAAACAAAATAGAACTGGGGAGAGGGGCCAACCTTGTCTAGTACCTCGGCCTAGAGATATCCGATCTGAAATCCCATCATTATTTATTATCTCAGATGTATTTTCAGAATATAATTGATCTATCACCCCTCTAAATTTCATTCCAAACCCCCAGTTTTCAATCACTATTTTTAGTGTTGGCCATTCCACACAATCAAAAGCCTTAAATATATCCAATGATAGAATACCAGCCTTCTGTTTATTCATTTCTGTATCATATATAATATTCAGCACTCTTCTAGTTAAATTAGGCATTTGTCTTCCCTTTAGAAACCCATTTTGATCTTCCTTAATATATTTTGTAATAAACCCATTCATTCTATTCGCTAATATTGCAGTAAAAATCTTAGCATCTTGATTTATAAATGAGATAGGTCTATATGAACTAGAGTCCATCACATCCTTGTTAGGTTTTGGAATGAGAATTGTTAATGAATGTTTCCAAGATAATGGTATTTTATCTCCTTGTAAGATTCTATTGAAGAATATTTTTAATCTTGGAACTAAAACTGATTTAAACAATTTATAAAAATCTGAATCCAGTCCATCACAACCTGGGGTTTTACCATTTTTTAGCTTACCAATAATTGCTCCAATCTCTTCCTCTTGAATTGGTTTTTCTAGTTCCCTCATGTCTGTCTCTAGTATATTTTCTTTAAAAATTTCTTTAACATAGTCTTCTATGTCTGCTTTTGGGACATTACCTCCCTTATATAAATCTTCATAAAATTCTTGAAATATTTGCAATTTTTCTTTCATCAGGTTATACTTCTTTCCTGATTTATCTCTAATCACACCTATTGTGTTTTTTGCTCTTCTAGCTTGACATAACCGTGCCAAAAATCTAGAGTTTTTATTACTAAATTCAAAATAATTTCTCTTCATATACATTAAATCTCTCTGAACTTTGTGTAATTCTATGCTATCTAATTCTTTTATTTTAGCTTGAAGTTCTAAAAACGTTCTATTATCTCTATTTACAAGATACTTATGCTCTAGGTTTTTAATTACATCTTCTAATTTCTTAATATTCTCCTCTTTCGATCTTTTAAATTTATACGTTTCCTTTATAATTAATCCCCTCATAACGGACTTCATAGTGTCCCATATCAATCCCATTTCACTTCCAGGTGCTTCATTTATAGACCATATTTCTAGCCATTCATTTTTTACCCTTTCGATTACATCTACATTTTGAAAAATACTAGATTTCATTCTCCATCTTCTTGCCTCTTTATAATCTTTTTAAACCTTCATTTCCATTTCCATTAGAGCATGGTCCATTACTTTTATAGTATTAATTTCTGTTTCAATTATTTTAGAACGCAAATTATGGGATACAAATATAAAGTCTATTCTAGAATAACTTTTATAGACCGAAGAATAATATGTATATCTTCTCTCATCACCCTTTAATTCTCTCCAAATATCCTTTAGACCTGCGGTTTTCATTACTTTATTCAAAATAGCAGTTCTATTAGTCATATCATCCCTTTTAATATCAGATTTATCCTTTACTTTATTCAGTACCATATTAAAGTCTCCTGCCATAATAACATACCCTTTTTTTTACCTTCTCCAATTCTTTTAGAACAGATTCATAAAAAACTCCTTGCTGTACATTAGGTGCATAAACATTTACTAGAGTATAGTCTTCTTCTCCCAATAAACCCTGAATTATTAAATATCTACCATTGTCATCCTTTATTACTTCTTGTACTACAAATTCACAATATTTAGAAATTAAAATTGCAACTCCTTTAGATTTTGAAGTCCCATACCCTTTCTCGTAAATGTTGATATTCTGTAGCTTGAGTTCTTTGGTCCCATCTCTTGATTGATGAGTCTCTTGTAGGAAAATAATGTCCACTTTACTCTTCTTCAATAGAGCTTCTATTCTTCTTCTCTTTATAACAGATCCTCGGCCTTTCACATTTAAAGTAGCTACTTTTATGTTAGTCCCCATGCCCACTTTAAATCACATGTTTGTTTTGATCCTGTTGTGTTACATGTAACAAAAAGGTCAATAAAAAACACAATGAAAAAACAATAATATAAAGTAATCCAAACCTATCCCCAACCATACCCAACCACCCTACAATTATCAATCTTACCTCCCCCTCCTTTATCCATGCTGCATTGTACTCCAGCGTGACTCTAAGGGGAAGGGGGGCGCCATTCCCAGCAACTTGAGTCACAGCCAGGTCTCCCACATCCGCACAATCTAAAGTAATTTACCCTCTTGTTTTCCCCCTTAAACATTTATCAATTCTACTAGATTCTGCAATGTTCACTTCACTTTCCTGCTACCCATTTCCCCTACTGTCAAAAGGAAGAAAGAAAGAAAAAAGAGGAAAAGAGAAAAGAAAAAAAGAAAAAGAAAGGGGGGGGGAAACAAGGGAGGTTGGGAGGGGGGAAGGGATGAGGGAGAGGGGAAAGGAAGGGGGGGAAGAACAATGACTAAATTTCCAAAAGGAAATGGAGGGAAAATGAACATATAAAAATGAAAAATAGAAAATGGAAAAAAAAATTTCATGATAATAAAGTCCTGCTGCTTATGAGCCCAGCTTAAAAGATTACTATCTAAATATCCAAAAGTCTTTGCCTGGTGACCAAAAAGCCAAAAGTGTTGGTACCAGGCAGATCTCTGTTGGGAGGGCATTCCAAAATTTGGGGGTGGGGCAACGGCCAAGAAGGCCCTGTTTTGACATGCCATCCCCCCTCATCTTCAGCAGGACCTCCTAGCCTGATCTTAGGGTACGGGCAGGCTCATAGGGAAGAAAGCGGTCTTTTAGATAACCAGGTCCTAAGCCATTTAGGGCTTTGTATATAACCATAAGCACTTTGAATTGGGCCCGGGCAGCAACTGGCAGCCGTGTGGCCTGGTTCTTTATCAGTTGCAATCGCCAGACCATCTTCGAAGGCTGCCCCAAGTACAACGAATTACAATAGTCCAATCTGGTTGTTAACAGTGCATGTGTGACTGTTGCCAAGCACCACTCATCCAGGTAAGGACAAAGTTGATGTATTCTCTGCTGCTGTAAGTAGGCACCCCTGGCCACCGAGCCCATCTGGTAAGACCCAGGTCCATAAGCACACCCAAGCTGCGGGCACTGTCTCTTAGGGGGAGTGCAACCCTGTCCAGGACAGGGGAATGGGCCTCTAACCTATCAGGTGGAACACCCAACAACAACACTTCCAACTTGTCTGGATTGAGCTTTAGTTTATTAATCCTCATCCAGTCCATTATCGAGCCCAGGCATGAGTTCAGAACAGAGACTGCCGCACCTAGATTAGTGGAGAATGAGAGGTAGAGCTGAGTATCATCAGCATATTGCCGACTCCTCAGCCCAAACCTCCTAACGACCTCCCCCAGGAATTTCATGTAGATATTAAATAGCATGGGAGACAGTACACAGCCCTGGGGAACCACATAACACTGTCACCATGGGTTAAAGCTACTGTCCCCCAAACCACCTTCTGGATCCAGTTGGCCAGGTAAGAAGCACTATAGAACAGTGTTGTCAGCTCCTATCCCAGCCAATCTGTCGAGAAGGACATCATGGTCAATGGTGTCAAAAGCTGCTGAGAGATCCAGGAGGATCAACGGGGACATACTGGTCATACAGGGAAACCAAGACAGTCTCTGTCCCATAATCCAGCCTAAAACCCAATTGAAATAGACCTAGATAACCTGCTTCATCCAGGGGAGCCTGGAACTGCTCAGCCACCACACGCTCCAACACCTTGCCCAAATAAGGGAGGTTTGCCACTGGTCGGACAACCAGGGCAACCAACCCTGAGTCCAGGTTAGGCTTTTTTTAGGGGTGGCCGAATCACTGCCTCCTTTAATGGAGTGGGGACCACTCCCTCTCTTAGTGAAGAGTTGATGGCCTCCAGGACCCAGGTATGACACACACACACCCAGCAGATTCCTTTATTAGCCATGCTGGTCAAGGATCAAGTTGTGTAGTGGTGGCATGGACAGATCCAAGCACTCTGTCCACATCCTCAGGTTGCAACAACTGAAACTCATCCAATAAATTATGACATAAGCCCAGAGCACTGGACACCACCATGGACTCAACATCAATAGTGGAGTCAACAGTGGAGTCTGATAAATCTGAGTGATTTATCCCTCAAAGTCAGTGGCAAATTCATCACAGTGAGCTACTGAGTGGTTCAGGACCTCCACTGGATTACCCGGTTAAAGAAGATCCTGGACCACTTGAAATAGCTCTGCTGGGCGGCACTCTGAGGAAGCAATATGACTGGGGAAATACTGCCATTTTGCCAGCTGTATTGTCATGGAATAGGCCTGATAATGGGCTCTAAGCTGTGTCCAGTCAGAGTCACAGTGATATTTCCTCCACCTGCGCTCAAACCATCTCCCTACCCGATTTATTGCCAGAAGCTCCTTTGTATACCAAGGACCCATATAGGCTCTGCGGGCTGGGAGAGGGCACTTAGGTGTGATTGCGTCAACTGCTCCTTCTTCCACAAGGCAACCTGGGCTTCGACAGAAACATCAACCATATCAGCTGGAAACTCCCCCAGAGCATTCAGGAATCCTTCAGGATCCATGTCTCCAGAGGTGGATCATTTTAATTGATCCCTCATCCCTGCAGAGGGCAGCAGTGGCAGTGAGTCTCACCATGACAACGGGGTCAAGGTTAATCCCTCCACATCTGGACCACCATCCCCCCATCCTGTTGAGAATACTGTCAAGAGTATGGCCTTTCTCATGAGTAGGACCAATGACATATTGAGACAGCTCCATGGTTGCCACGGCAGCCATGAAGTCCTGAGCTGCCCCCGTCAATATGGCCTTGGCATGGAAGTTGAGTTCCCCTGGCACCAATAGTCTGGGGATCCTCACCACCAGGTCCGAAATCATCTCTATCAGCTCAGGCAGGGAGATTTTTGGTAAGTAGCAGGGTGGGGTGTACACCAAGAGAATATCCAGTCTGTCTCATGAGCCCAACACACAATATAGGCCCTCAAGACCTTCTCCCAAGAGGACAGGGAACCTGGAATGGGAGATGGAATTCTTATAGACTATCACCATGCCTCCTCCCCAGCCCTCTGGCTGACCCTGGTGCTGGACCAACTACCCAGGGAGACACATCTGGAACAGAGGAACTTCTCCCACACAGATCTCAGTAATACATGCCAGGTCGGCACCCTCATCCAGAATTAATAGATGAGGGTGATCTTATTTTTCTGCTGACCTGGCACTCACCAACAGCACCATGTGGCCCAGCAGCTGGCTGATATGATCATCTGCTGCCAATTGGCTGGAAAGAGAGCTAGAGAGGAGGAGAGATGTAAGGTACCTAACCTCCTTTTTCCTACATGAGCATGCTCTACCCAGACTGCCGTATCTTCCCCTGTTCCATATTGGTTTCCCTCAATTTGCCCCCAGACCCTCCTGTTCCCCAGCCAGTTCCAAATGAATTTACAGTGGTACCTCTTAAAAGAAATTTAATTTGTTCTATGAGTCAATTTGTTTTAAGAACCTTTTTGTCTTACAAAATGCAGTTTCCCATAGAAATGCATTGAAAATTGATTAATCCATCCTGGAGGCTATGGGTTGCTTTGTTTTATGAAAATTTTGTCTTGTGAAACATGTTTTCCCATAGGAATGCATTGGGAATGGATCAATCTGTTCCAGAGGTTAGAATCAAGACAAAAATGACTGGGCTTTTTTCCCCTGGGTACATGTGGAACGGTTTTTTTGTCTTGCAAAGCATCTCAAAGGGAATTTTTTTGGGGGGGTCATGTGAAGCATGCCCATTCCTGATTTTTTTTCTTCCTACAAGTTTTTTTTGTCTTACAAGGCATTTGTCTTAAGAAGTACCACTGTATTTACATGTCTTCAACACTGCAGTTGCCCCCCAGCTGCTGAACAGATGTAAAACAGGGGATGCCCTTTGGTTTTGCCCTTCAGTGGCTGCCCAAAGCAGCTGCATCGAGGGCGGCCAGCTACTTCCAGGTCGCGGCCACCAACCCAGAGGAAAGGTGCAGACGGTCTTCCGCTTGGGAGGGCTGTGGAGTGCATTGACAGGCACTGGCAGCTGTGGTGGTGGAGGTGCAGCATGGGCTAGGTTGGTTGGCTGAGTTGGCTTGGACCAGTTGCGGTGGCTGGCGCAGGTCCACAGGGCTTGAATTACAGCCGGCTAAGGAAGCCTCATGGATGGGAGTCCTCCTGACGCGGGGGGGGGGCTGCTGATGGCGCTCACTTCCAGGTTGCTGCCACCAACCTGGAGGAAAGACCCAGGTGGTCTTCAGGTTGGGAAGGGCAGTTCTTCGGCTTTTAAGCCTCCTTACCATATCTGGTTTTGAACTTTTGATAAGAGGCACCATGCAAGTTGCAAAGGTGAGCGACGGAGAACCAGAAGGGAAAAATGAAGGAAACTGTGACAGAAACCTCAAATATTCTACCTAGCAACTAGAAGAAAGAGATTGACTGGGAGAACCAATCAAGAGATGGCAGGAGGGGCCATAAGAACTGGGGAGAACCCATAAAGAGAGGAGAGATTATGAGAGAGGAGTTAAATTGCACCGGAGGCCCGCAGTTTGGGTTTTCCAGGAAGCTGTATAGTGTAATTACTTTGTATTAGAGACAGCTAAGTTCAGGTCTGGGAAAGTTGAGTCATAATATCTGTAACTTCAAGTGGTTAAATGCCTGTACTACAGATAAAACTGTGCTCACAACCTGGGTTTAATCCCTGATAGCAGGCTCATGGTTGACTCAGCCTTCCATCCTTCTAAGGTTGGTAAAATGAGTACCCAGCTTGGGGGGGGGGGGCAATGTGTAGCCTGCACACTGTAATTAAAATTGTAAACCGCCCAGAGACTACTTGTAGTGGTATGGGCTGGTATATAAGCAGAACTTTGCTTTGCTTTTTACAGTATAAGAATCTGCCTTGTAACCACTGTACTATTTAAATAAGGATTTTTTTTTTAGTGTTTCAGTTTAAAAGCCACTTGGCTTTACAGATTTGGGCTTAAATCAAGCCTACAGAAAGAAAAGGATAGTTTAAAGGTGATTTTCCAGGTTGGGCAGGTCACAGTAATCCTAGCACAGTATCACTTCATATACAAAAAAAGAGAGGTTATTTTGAAAGTAGAACTGTGTGTGTTGTTATTTTTACTCCACAGTATGGCCAGGTGACATGCCTCTGGTGAACCTGGTAGCAACCTGGGGTGTGGTTTAAAATGAGTGTGATGCATTAAAAAAAATCCTGCTTTTCCAAAACTGTGCTCCCTATTTAGAAAGGGACAAAACTGGCAACAGGAGCCTCCTTCCTCTTTTTTCTTGCTTTTACAGCTGGACGAATGGACGCATCCAGGACACTTCCACAGGAGAATACTTAAAAATGGCAATGACAAGGGTCTACGGGGAGAGCCTTAAATACTTCTTTCTTGAGTGCTAAAAAGGTCATCTTACATCTGTGCTGATGGCAAAGACCAAGCCACAGAAGTGGGATCTGAGCACTGAAGAAGTTGAACGCAACTTCCCCAAACCAGAAAGTGTGTGTGTGGGGGGGGGGAGTAGAGAAGTTTTTTGGCTCCACACCTACTTCTACCCGAAGAGCCGAGTGAGGAATGAATGTTGGCAAGACAGAAGGGAGACAAAGCTGCTTCCCTCTTTAGGTGCTGAGTACTGGAAACACGTCTGGTAATGTGTTAAGCTTAGCATCAGTTAAAGAAAACTCATACAAGAAAAGGAAATAGAGGTTAAGTGCTTGGCTTAAATTTCTGAACATCCACATTTTGGCACTTTGTATAAGCCCAATTTCTCCTTACAGGAATTGTCAGAATTAGTTAACTCCACAAGCAAGCTTTTTCATCCGTATGGAGAGTCAATTTAAATAGCATTGTTTGGTACATAAGGCAGAAACAGTTTCAGTTCCTTCAGTCAGACAGTGATGCCAACTAGAATTTATTGTAACATCTTTTCAAGTATTCTGAAGTCTTTATTTTAAGCCTTAACAGAAATAAAAAGAATGAGGACTCGGCTTCTAAAAAGAAAACAGAGACCGCATAAAAGTGAAAACATTCACATTTGAAATGGTAGCATTATCCAGAGCGAGTGTGTTTTCAACCACAGTATCCTGCTGGGCCGACTCTCTGAGGTGGAGATTGGAGGTATAGCATTTAGCTGGCTCCGGTCCTTCCTGGGGAGCTGTCCCTGGCATGTGCAGCTTGGAGGGGAACTGTCAGCCCCTTGGGTGCTCCCATGTGAGGTTCTCCAGGGGTCGGCACTCTCTCCCATGCTGTTCAACATTTATATGAGGCCGCTGGCTGAGGTCATCAGGTGATTTAGAGTCTGCTGCCAACCAGTATGCTGATCACACGCAGCTCTATCTCGCCTTTTCCACCTCTGCAATGGAGGCAGTGTAGACCCTGGATGCGGTCATGGAATAGACCAGGGCCAACAGACTTAAGCTCAACCTGGAGAAGACTGAGGTCATGTTCTTCGGGGCTTCCTCCTCCGGATATGGTGGCTCTCCCCACAGTATGGGGGGCACTACCGTCATGCTGGCGGATAGAGTCAGGAATCTGGGTGTGGTCCTGTATCCAGCGCTAACCATGGAGGCCCAGGTGGCTGCCGTCTCCAGGACTGCTGTTTTTCCATCTCCGACAGATTGCCCAGATTTGCCCGTATTTGGATGGGGAATCCCTGAGAACAGTTGTGCAGGTGCTTGTGATCTCAAGGATAGATTACTGCAACGCTCTCTACGTGGGGTCGCCCTTGACTCTTATTCATAGACTTAAACGGGTACAGAATGCTGCGGCCAGACTGGTGGTTGTTGCGGATCGATATGAATGCATCACCCCTGTTCTGATTTGTTTGCATTGGTTGCCCGTTGCATCTCGAATAAGATTCAAGGTCCTGGTTTTGATTTACATAACTCTCCACTGTTTGGGACCTGAATACCTGGCACAGCGGATCTTTCAGAGATCAACAGAGGACTGACCTACTAGAATGTCACAGGCGCTCTCACTCTGGGTGGCCATGCCCAGGGAGGCTTGGAAAGTGGTAACCCGCAACCGAGCCTTCTCTGTGGCTGGTCCTTTGCCTTGGAACCATCTCCTGAGTGAACTGTGCCTTGCACAGTCCCTGCCTGCCTTTAAAAAAGGCCTTGAAGACCTGGCTTTTTCGTGAGGCATTTGGCAACCTTTAATTTTAATTCATTCCCCCCCTCTTATTTTATTCTGCCGTCTTGCTGAGTATTTCATGTTATTTTATTTTGTTTATTGGCTTAAAATAGTCAACTTATTTTATATACATTTTTCTTCTATTGTTTTTTATTGTTAACCACCCGGAGTTCCTCTGGAAGACAGGCGGTACATAAATAAATAAATAAATAAATAAATAAATAAATAAATAAATAAATATTTCTTTGCCAATGTTTTTGACTGTTCCAGGCCCAAGTGCCCATGATTAAATCCCCCTTCTCTCTTGACCTCTTTCTGTACTAGATCCTCTAGTTCCTGCTACTGCTGCCTCATTCTAGAAAACATTGTTTGGGAAGCTTGTCCTTAAGTTCTCGGGCCATTTATAATAATGATCAGACATTAACTGTAAAAACAGGTTTTGTTAAAGCTAGCAGCCCTTGTCCAGGATCCTAGTTGTTTGTTAGTGTTTGTTCCATCTTGTGCTACAGTCTGCAGACTTCATCTTCCAAGGTTATTTTTACCAGAACAATTTTTACCACCTCCCTTGCTTGTCAGGGGAATTATGGTCTTATTGGCCCAGCACTCTCTTTTCCCTCTCACAAAATACCAGAACTAGGGGAAATACACTCAAATTGAGGGCTGGGAGAGACAAAAGAAAATATTTTTTCACCCAGCGTGTTAGTCTGTGGAACTCCCTGCCACAGGATGTGGTGATGGCATCTGGCCTGGATGCCTTCAAAAGGGGATTGGACAGATTCCTGGAGGAAAAATCCATCACAGGTTACAAACCATGATGGAGATGTGTAATCTCCAGGCTTAAAACCGGGGTACTTCAAGGGCCAGATGCAGGGGAGTGGTATCAGGGGACAGAGATCTAGTCTCGTGTGCTCCCAAATGCATCTGGTGGGGCCACTGTGAGATACAGGAAGCTGGACTAGATGGGCCTTTGGCCTGATCCAGCATGGCTCTTCTTATGTTCTTATGTTCACTCTATTTCAAGGAACTGGTAGCCAAATAAGATGTAGGTATTACACAGTATGAACCACTGCATTTAGCTAGCATATCCTTAAGTTAAATAAGCAGCTTTGGGACAAGAGGAAGAATATAATTGTTTGCTTTGCAGCAAGAAGAGGGAAATACCTCACCACTACTATCCTGATGAAGATTCCTCTTCCGAAACTTTGCACTCGAAGGACAGCTTCCACTGGAACTGGAACGGGGTAGGAAGCAGCAAGTTCCCCTTTCAATCCAAGTAGCCTGCAGAGACCTTGATCTCCAAAATGCACCCCGCTCCTCATGCAGCGGCTGGTGTCTAAATTGCAAAATGCCAACATATTAAGTGCAAAGGCCCAAATAAATGTCATGTCCAGTACATCCCCCCCTCTCTTTCTAGCACAAAGCAGCAAAGGAAGAGAGAGCTGTTTAGATAGTGAGGTGAAGATGCAACAGAGGTCTGAAACAAGCCCTGAATTTTTCTTTGGGCTGGAGCTAACCCTGTGGCTGGTGGCTGGTGGAGGCATTCAGCTTTGGCTACCTAATGCCAAAACAATTCTCTGCTCCCTTCCTCTAGTTCGGGGAGCTCAGGGATAGGGAAGCTTTATTCCACAGTTGTTGCAAACCTTCTGACATTCAGTGCAGCTTTGGTGACTGAGACAAAGACAGAGCATGAGTGCAGGGACCAGCAGTACAATGCAGCACACATCAGTTCAGATGTGTAAAAAATACCTGGCTTGAGCTCCACTGCCTCTGACTCCACACCCAAATGGAAAAGGGAAGAGATGAGAGAAAATGGCTCTTCCAAGATCATAAACATCTTTTACCATTATAGCAGAGTGGGAATCATATGACATGTGGGCTGAATGTTGTTGTTGTTCAGTCGTGTCCGACTCGTGATCCCATGGACCAGAGCTCGCCAGGCCTTCCTATCCTCCACTGCCTCCTGGAGTTTTGACAAATCCATATTGGTTACATCGATGACACCGTCCAACCATCTCATTCTCTGCCATCCTCTTTTCCTTTTGCCTTCAGTCTTCCCCAACATCAGGGACTATTCCAAGGAGTCCTCTCTTCTCATGAGGTGGCCAAAGTACTGGAGCCTCAGCTTCAAAATCTGTCCTTCCAGTGAACATCCAGGGTTGATTTCTTTCAGGATGGATAGGTTTGATCTCCTTGCAGTCCAGGGGACTCTCAAGACTCTCATCCAGCACCACAGCTCAAAGGCATCAATTCTGTGGTGATCAGCCTTCTTTATAGTCCAGCTCACTTCCATACATCACTACTGGAAAAACCATAGCTTTGACTATCCTGACCTTGCCAAAGTGATGTCTCTGCTCTTTAGGATGCTATCTAGGTTTGCCATTGCTTTCCTCCCAAGAAGCAGGCACCTTTTTATTTCGTTGCTGCAGTCGCCATCTGCAGTGATCAAGAATCCCAAGAAAATAAACTCTCTCATTGCCCCCATTTCTTCCCCTTCTATTTGCCAGGAGGTGATGGGACCCCTTTTCAATTGGGTTTTGATCCCTGGTATCCTTCAGGGCATCTAATTCTATCCCAAAAATGACATGCTGCTTCCAAGAATACAGCACAGGAATGCCTGATCCCAATATGATTCTCTTGAGATGTACAGTACTAAGAGTTGTAGTCCTAGTGGAAGATGTTCTGTTGGGAAAGGACCCTTCCAGGTCCATCAGTGTGACTCAGAAAGCCTCTTCGCATACAGGTACAAGACCTTTCTCTTCAGGCAAGCTTTCCCTGGATGACGGACTACCATTATGTGTCTTTTATATGAATCTATAGGTTTACATAGACTTTGTGTTTATAACTACTTACAACCTTGCAGTTTCAATGTAATGTTGTGTATCAATGCTGTAAGATGTCCCTCAATTCCTTGTTCTCAAATAGTTGAACATGTCTTAATTGTATTGGACTGTATATTATCCCTTATTACTGTAAGCCGCCTTGGGTCCTTTTCCAAGGAGAAAGGCGGGGTAAAAATGCTCTAAAATATAAATAAATAAATAAAAATTACACACAAAATGTGCAGTGGGGCCCTGATGATGGTGTGGTGTGTAGGCAACATATGAGCTCCTTTGTACCTCTCCTCCACTCCTGGGGGACGGTGTCTCAGAATTATTGGTCTATTTTTAACCCTCACAATACTTGGGGTTCTGTTTCCTTGGAATTACATTAACATACAGCTCCCACCAATAGTACACACTGAAAGAAGGAGGAAATGGGAAACATTTTTTTTATTAACAGTCTTGAACAAAATAATTAGATATGATTGCACCCCTCCCCCCCAAAAAACAAAACCCACCACCCAATGCACTAGCAATTATAATTTTTTTACTCTTGTGAAGTATAACTTAACATTCAAATAAAAATAAAAAGCTGCAAAGATCCCAGTGTCACAACTTTGCTTTGAGGAAGGGGAACTAATACACTTGAATTGTGGTTTGTACCCTTATGCAATGTAACCCCCCCACCAAAAAAAGAACAGAACAAAAGAATGACTCCTTATAATAGCAAATTCCCAGTGGCACACTATTGGCTGGGGAAGCCAGATGAAGACCGAGTGACAGGGAACACCCCCTTGCTGTTGATGCTCTGAAGGCCCCAGATAAAATCCCCACTCTGTCATAGTAAAAACAACATACCCAGTCCCCTTAAGACAGAGTGGGATGTCTGGAGCAGACAAAGCCATCCCTCTATGTTGGGAAATATTCTGTTGTCTGTTTCTCCTCCTGAGCATCTTTTATATAAACAAGCTTACCATGGCAACCCTTCCAGGGGGCAAATGGAACCCTGCCAGGATGACCACTAGGATGATGTGGTGCAGAGGCTTATCCAAGTCACCAGGAGTTCAAGAGCACCAACAGCACTAGCCATGTAGCTCCGAGTACAGTGAAGCAAACTTGGAAAGCAGAAGAGCAACCATGCGACCTAAGGTCTGCCCATCTGTTCCTACAAAAGGATGAAGCCCTCTGTGGCACCAGGTCAGTAAACACCAATGTGGTTGTGTCCCTATGAGGCAATGCAGGTCAGAGAGGCCCCCTAGCCTGCTAGGTGTACTAGAACCATCCACCCTGACTCTTCAGCCTGACATTGCAGAAATGGTGGCTTAACCTATGTTTTGCACCGAGCAGTATTGTCTGTGTGCCAAAACTCTTTCCCATTTGACCCTTTCCTCCCTTGCCTGGAGCAGAATAGGGAGACAAGGCAGTTGGTCTGAAGCTCCATGTGTTCTCCCACAAACCCCACCACAGCCTAGCAGTATGGGTGAATGACATAGTGTCGGTCATGCGGAAATCAGTCCCCCCCAAAGAGAGAGAGAGAGAGAGAGAGAGAGAGAGAGAAGGGGGGAAAGGGGGGGGAGACACACACAAAGAACAACGGGGGGGGGAAGAGCAGCTGGAATAGTTTGTTCATAAGAAGAATAAGACACCACAAGAGAATCAATGCATGAGAAACCAAATTTTGATGCTCAAAATCATGATCCCAAATGTCACCAAGCATTTCCTTCCATAGCCATCTACTCCTGTGTTATCAGAGGCAGGAAGACAGTTCATAGGTCTGAATGGGGGTCTTACCAACCTACATGTTCTTCTGTGGAAGTGACTAACCATTTATTTCCTTGTGTGTGTGTGTGGGGGGGAGAGCTACTCCTGGGGGCTGTGTTGGGGAGCAGAACATGCCCAAGTGCATGCTTTTGTCCTTTCAAACACAGCCACTGATTTATTTGGCAGGACTGCAGCAGTTCGATTTGCTGTAAACGTAACAACAGCCACATTAAGTTAATCTATTGGACCCCTGACCTTGGTATTGCTAAGTCCAGTATACCACCACAGAGAAAAATCTCTTCCTCTGAGAGGGTCAGAGGAGAAGAAAGGCAAGTGTGTGCTGTCTTGTGTGTCTGGCCTAGACTAAGAGAGGTTCCCCACCCTAGTCACATACAGGTAGTGACACACCACAGCCCCCCACCGTTCCTTCTTCCAGCATATTTTTACAGTGAGGAGCCTGCACTAGACCCACCACCATCCACGGCTGCTTTCAACATGCAACAGTGACAGTCTGAAAAGGGCGAGGATGTTGTAGCTCTGTAAGGATCGCCATGGTTTCTGATTCTGGGAAAAGGTCTACACCTCTTCAGACAGTCACGCCCACCAGTTGAAAGTGAAGATAGTAAGGGCGGGACTAGAGATCTTCCTTCACCCCATGCGGAGAACACACACATTTAATAAGAAGGTCTGAACTGGGCTACAGCATGACCAATAGCAGCAAAGCTGGCTTATCTCCTTAACAGACACGGAGGAGACAGCATCAATCTCTCGTTGGCCTATCTGAGCCTGGTTGTGTGGCCCAACCAAAAGAGGACCAAGTCTCATCTCCCTAGCAAGAAAGAAAAGGTAAAAAAGGCTTTGACCCAATTTCTCCAGTGCAGTGGTGGTGAACATTCAGCACTCCAGATGTCGTGGACCACAACTCCCAGAATTCCAAGCCTAGACTACTAATGACAAAGGACTATGGGAGTTGTGACCCCAAACATCTGGAGTGCCGAATGTTCACCATCACTGGGATTGGTTTTCCGGGAAGAGGAGAAACTATATGCAGTTCCAAATGTGTTGTGAAACAATGGCGTTTCAAAACTCACACTCCAGTCGGGAAACGGGGAAAGAGGAGGCAGTCTTTTCAAAAGGAGTCCAAATCTTCCCAGGGTCTGCCAAATTAGTTTTACAAGTGTTTCTTTGGATCAAGGTCCCCGATTGTCACTCAGGAAAAAAGTATGTAACGCTGGTGGTGTTTGTGCTAATCTGGAAGGCAGCAGAGTCGGGGAACGTAGCTCCTGTTTTCCTGCTTTGCCCTCTCCATGCTGTGACCTAGATATTTGAAGCTTTTATGCATGAGTGGTACTTTATGTATTAAAGTGAATATTTAAAACTTTCCAAAGGCCTGCACATGAATGCCAACAAAATGTAGGACATACTTTATGACTGCCAACAATCTGATACATATTTCTTCAGTTTTAGGACAGAGGCACAGGAAAGCTGACACTCCCATTGAAGAGACCAAGTGCCTCAACTAGCACATCCTGTGAGTTTTCAAACACTCATCACATTCATCTGCGGCTGTCAGAATTTCCCTGTGAGGGCTGAGAACCCTTCGATTTTGGATAGATATGTGTGTATGCCCCATTTTTGTCATTTACTGTGCTGGACATCTGTACATTAAAGTGCCCAGCAGGTTTTTAAAGTCTTCAGGCAGGAGAATCATATATGCCTCATTTTGTACTGCACTGCTCTAAGACCACATGCGGTTTCAAAATATCTTTCAGCAAACGGGTAGCTACTGCTGGAACCCGCCGATGGGAGTCTCGATAGTCCAAGACCCAAGAAAGGGAGAAGGGATGTGTGCCCAGCAGACACTGCTGGGCAAGTTGGCACTTCTTTACCTACTCATCCCACTTTAATGCAGAGGCATACGACAAGACTATGCTTACAAAACTGTGCCACCCTTACTGGCCATGAAACAGTTGTGCACAATCCATGTATCTCCAGTTCTCCTGTGAGTTGAGCAGTTTCTCTGCCCTTGGGAATGTAAATAAGGTTATATTACGTGCTGCAGGGGCCCAAGTGAAAAAAGAACCCCATTTTTGGGGGGTGGTGGTGGGAGGAGGCAAGCTGCCTCTACATAGTGGGTACAAAGAAGTGCAAGAAAGAAATTTCAGGAACATGCACACATTTAAGGTATTTTCATTTCACCTTTGCTAAACTTCTTTTTAAAAACAAAATCTTATAGAAAAATAGATCTCTTTGCAAAGTGGCATCCCACTCTGTGAGACTTCACTGCTTTCCCACCACCACCACCATCACCACCACCACCACCAGGAGATTACTCTAGATATGCTGGTTTGCATGGCACGACAGCTGCCAAAACAAAGGAGCCCAAATCTACTCAAGGCCTAAATGGCAGCTTCCAGAACTTGTGCGGAAGTCACACAAGGGATTTTGTCCTCAATGATGAATGTACGTGTTCTTCCAGAAGTGAGTCCAGCACAGATGGTACACAGTAGAAAACCACAACTCCGGATTCATTCCTTCACTTAGACTTGGGGGAAGGAGGCCATCTTGGCGGTGAAGCTCAGCAGTCCAGAAGCAGAACAGTCCAGCTCCTCTTGGCTCCAAAGCTCGCAGAGGTAGATGCAGCATGCTGCCCCTACAGCTAATTGTTAGAATACAAGCCACACTCCCCCCCCCCCGCACTCTGCCCGAGGGGTTATTGAGATCATCCTTTCTTCAGTGGCAGGAAGAGTTCCTGTAGAAAAGGGAGAAATAGCAGCACAGCCAAGCAGCAAAACCATCTCGACGCCAAGAGCACAGAAAGAGGCCCTTCTGCTGAACGCTCGGCAGAGTCCGGCTTCCACAGCAACACAGTGATCCCAAAGACATGTTCTTTTCCAGCATTAGAGGCAGCGAGTGGGGAAAAGGAGGAAGCCGTGCTGCACAGTAGATGAGATGTAGGGAGGTGGTGGTGGTGGTGGTGGTGGTGGGGATAATAAATCCAGCTAAGAGGTCTGGCAGGGTTTCCTCCCACAGAATGGTGCTGGGGAGACCCAGCTCCAGTGTGGCTGCAAACTAGCCTTTTCCGAAAAGCAGGGAGGTGCTCACAGCCCAAGCTGCCCAAATAAAAATGCTGGCTGGTGGTGTGTGTGTTGGGGGGTGGGGGGGGGAGGTCCCAGTCAAGGCAGTTTGTTGCATTCTTCCTTTGGCAACATTGGTGCAAGAAGAGGGGCGGACCTTCAGGCTTTCCTTTCCGGGCTTGCTTTCCCCTCTGGAGATGGCCTCCCCCATCCAATCCCTCCTCCCCCTGCCGGCAGGGGGAGGGGTGCTAGCACAGCATCTGACTGGCACCTTTGCTCCAAAGTACCACACATGCTCAGCCAAAAGCTCTGGTTTGAGCAAGGCAGGAGGCAGATTCACGATGAGATTTTGGTGGAAATAACAAAAAAAAAAAAAAAAAAAAAAGGCTCCACCATGTTGCGAAACAGCCCAACAAGGGGCAAAAGGCAGAATGGATTGCTTTATTTCCCATGCCCATGAAAAATAAAGGATTTTTTTTTTAAAAGGACTGCAAAGTGACTCAGTGTTTTTTCTGATACCTCTCTAAAAGTCTCTTCTCCCAACACCTTAGTCCTTAGCCCGGCTCTCGAGTCTAGTTCTGGCGGCTGCTCGACCCCTTGGTGGTTTCATCCGGAGCTTCTTCAACTGGGACGCCCCCAACATCATCCTTCCTTGGCTTCTTGCTTCCGGCAAGAGCATCTTCCTTGGTCAGCTCAGAGGCTAGCAATGAGGTGATAGCACAGCCCATTTTTCTATTTGCTGCAGGTGGAGAGAGAAAGAAAAATGTGGTGAGGCACTAGAGACACTGTAGTGTTAGCCTGCCTTGCTGGATCTCCTGCTGCCCTCTGCTCTCTGCTGCTACAGGGGAGGAGGGTCAGGGAGAGCTGAAATCTTAGAAGACAGCACACCAGCCAAATGCCTCATGCCACCACTTTAATTTGTCCTTGCACACAGGAGACACAGCTACTTTCACCACTCCGACAATGGATACGGACACAAATGTACACAGGTACGTTGAAAGCTATGGTTTTGGGATGTGTAGAGCTTTCAGATGGATAACTCCCTAACTGCATCAGATTTCTATGGAGAGCTTTTTTTTTTGGCAGGTTGTCTGAAGCGTCCCTTTCTCTGGCACATTTCCACTTGGAAGTGAAAAGCGGCATTGTAAAGAACATGGAACAGAACTTCAATCTCAGTTGATACAATGACTGTTGCCACAAAAATATGCAAAGGGAGGGACCTAATTATTATTACCTGAAGTCCTCAGGCAAGGAACAGTTTTTATAAGGATCGTATAGCCTCTTGCAACAAAGCCAAAGCACTGCTTCCAGTAATCTTACTTTTCTAGGCCGTTAACTTCCCATTCTTATATACAGAAGGAAGATTTTATGTGCGCATAGTTTGTTTCTTATCACCCTTTCCGTATGGGGGAAAAAAGGCTGCAATCCAACCAAGAGACAAGATGGCAGTTTTGAAAGAAAAACACCAGTTCTGTGATGGCAAACACACACTTTCCTTTTGTCATGATGCCCTTTTGAGTCAAATTAGGCTTACAGATTGTTGCTACTGGAGTCGAAAGAGAAACACATCAAGAGCAACCACCTTCCATGTTGTGAACAGATTATCATCTGCCTCAAGTCTCAGTGAAGCAGATGCACAAATGGTTGCTGCCCCCTCATGCCAGCCAAAATACACACTACCAGCAGCACTCAGGTCAATGGGGTTAAAACCAAGAAAATCTACTATCTGGTTTGGAGGTCTAGGACATGTCTAGAGTGAGTTGAACCAGAGAAGCTTAAAGGCAGAACAACATTAACCCAAGACTATCTACAATAATATTTCCAAGGATTTTTGTTTTGTTTTGTTTGAGGAGCACAGTTGATTGAAGCCAAGATATTCTATTAATCCCAATTCAATGGAGAAACAGAAAGCATAACAAACATCTATCAAGAATGCAATTTTGGGATGATGCAACTTAATCTATGGGTAACAATCACTTTGAGAATGCTGCATGGGACAAATAATGCTGCAGTAAAGGAGGAGATGGATAGTCAAGAAGCCAGGGAGAGGAACACAGTGTACCACCCAAGGTTCTAATCGCCATCTGTCTACTCCATAGTGGTCTGCAATGAAATTGGTTTACTTGAATAAGGTGGTGTATAAGAAATCACAACTGAGATGAACCATAGAGCAAGGTTCAGAGATAACAGTCATTAATGGTTTATTGGTTAACTTGAGTTATGAAAAACTAAAGGTTCTGATTCAGTCTTCATGGCCATGCACAAAGATGCTTATGACCTCCACAATGTGTAGTAATATATCACATTTTACCATTCTCTCTGAGTGTGACCAGCGAATGTTCTTTCACCAAGGGCTTCCTGGTTACACTGCATGCATCTCTGCTCCCATACTTCATGAATTAGATTTACAGGCCTGGAAGAAATTCCAACAAAGACCTAATTCTAAAAAATGGAGACCATCATGACCACCTTGGCTTTGTAGACTAAAGAAGGGTCTAAAGCACAGGGAGTAGAACGGATGCCCTTTTGTCATATATTAATTAAGAAGTATGGTCTTACTGATTCTGGAAACACAGCTTTCTGGTTCCAGAGATAAAGCTTTTCTGCTAATTCATGTGTCACATTGATATACAAGCACTATCATTAATCATGCTTTATACATAGGATTCTTGCCAGGGCAGTTACCTGGGACATTCAGCTACTCAAAAGAGGCACAATCCATTTAAGTAAAGATACCCTTTACTTAAATGGTGAATGATGGCTCAGTGGACTAAGGCTCCAAAAACTGTTGGCTGCAAAGTCAGCAGCTCGGCGGTTCAAATCCCAGGTGTCACGCAGCGGAGTGAGCTCCTGCTGATAACCCCAGCTCCTGCCAACCTAGCAGTTCAAAAGCATGTAAATGCAAGTACTGTAGATAAATAGGTAAAAAGCTGTAAAAAGCGGGAAGGTAAAACAGTGTTTCCTTGCAGCCATGCGGGCCACATGGCCATGGACTTGCACAACACTGGCTCTTTGGCTTGAATATGGAGAAGAGCATCACCCCTAAGGTTGGACACTACTAGCACCCATGTGTGGGGGGAACCTTTAACCCTGCCAACCTAGCAGTTCGAAACCACGTAAACGCAAGTAGATAAATAGGTACCGCCATAAAAAAGCGGGAAGGTAAACAGTGTTCCATGCAGTCATGCTGGCCACATGGCCATGGACTTGCACAACACTGGCTCTTTGGTTTGAAAACGGAGATGAGCACCACCCCTAGAGTCGGATATGACTAGCACACATGTGCGGGAGGGGGGACCTTTACCTTTTATCCTTAAGGAATATAAAGCAAAACACAAAGTGTTGTTTATATACCGACCCATACCACTTCAAGTAGTGGCTGGGCAGTTTATAGTTTAATTACAGTATGTAGGCTACATATCCCCCCCCCCCAAGCAAGCTGGGTACTCATTTTACCGACCTTGGAAGGATGGAAGGCTGTCAACCATGAGCCTGCTACTTCAGATTCAACCCGAGGTCGTGAGCAGTTTTACCTGCAGTACGGGCATTTTTATCCACTGCATTTCAAGACATGTGTTTTTGCATGTACTGAACAGACCAGTGAATGTTAGCTTGAGTGTACATGTGGTTCCTTTTTTGATCAGACCTCTATGCTTGCATTCCATTGTCTTTGTGTGCCTGACTTCTACTCTTGTGAAAGCTGAGTGGCTAGAATGCTTGGGCCAAGCAGTCCTTATCCCTACACGCTCTTCTACACTGCGCTCCAGATAATGCTCCACCAGTTGGGGCCATGCCTGTGCTCACTATGCACAGACAGAAGACATCAGCAAGACTTTCCATGTCGAAGGAACATGCACAGGCGTGATTCCAAAGCAGTGGCATTTTTTAAGTCGTGGCGTTGATACCTCTTAAGGCTGGAGAACCTGCAGTTCACAAATTCTAAGCATCATGTGGCTGGTGGCTGGGCCATACAGAAAAATAAAACATGGAATGGTCCCTTCTAGTCTCTTGCTGGTTCCCAGGATAGCACATGACAAATGACTGGGGCATGCAGAGAGAGTGAGGAAGGTCTACACCACTACCATGCAAGGAACCCTTCTGGTGTCAACACTACCTGCAAGCACATCTATTTCTTGTACCATGCACATATGCATCCACTACAGCACAAAACATGTACAATACACAGATCAGGAATCATGCAAGGTATGCCACAGTTCTAAACTCTGGCACTGTATAACTATGCACACAAACCTGCTTATATAGCAAAGTTTAGACAAAAAGACCCGTGCTTGGGCATAAGAGAAACGCTGGTGGTGGGTGACTTGAAATGCTGCTGTTTCATGGAGAGCTGACTTGACCAGACACAAAAGGGACATATTTTTGTGTATTTGACAGGACAAGGGCTTTCAGCAGGAGAAACAGACACTCAAAAACAGCAAGCTCATAACTCTCAACTGTGAAAAATACCTCCTGTTACTTGCCAGTACCTGCCCTGCCCCATACTCATTCCCAGGAAGGGATTTATCCTTTTCATACTGCATTGCACTCTATTGTGACCAAGGCCTCCTCCAAAACCTTGAGTCATCTGTCCTCTTCCCCCCATATGGCACAGAGTGCAAGACAGGTTCTTGAGCCCTTACATGAATTTCGAAGAACATTTGCTTATTTCACTTGTTCTGCTCCATCCAAGAGAACAAATCCTGCACCTTAAACCATTGAAAAACACTTTGCTTCAAGAGCAGGAGGACCACTTACTACTACCACACCCTCCTCTGTGGATTTTGTTCCAGATTTCATTTTAGCACCAAATTAATCCCATGCAACTACCTATTCCAGACATCAAATTTAATCCATGGGGGGTAAACTGCACTCTCTTCTCTGTTGCTAAATTGGTCATAGCTATACCACCCTACCCCGAGCCACCCCCTGCCCTCAACTCTCTTAGCTCATGTATCTGCAGACTTCTGAATATACTAGGATGATTACAGTCCCTCCCCTATTGAAGGTCAGTCTTTGAGAAATGCTTCCTGTAATGGAGCTCACGATGGAGAGGTACAGGGTTGTAAATATCTGAAGCAATAAAAAAAAAAAAGAATGTGTAAAAAAGGTGTCAGTGGCTGCATTGTCTGGATGATGGATCGCTGCAGTGGTGCAGACAGGAATACTGCACATACCAGCAAGGAAGGAGGTTAATGAGGAGAAAGACGATGGCCGAAAAGGGGTGTCTCTGTGCGTGTGTGCGTGCGTGTATGCGCGTGTGTCAGCATGCTGAACAAAGAGAACCAGAAAGACGGAACCGCTGGACACCCAAAAGATACATCTAAGGGGGTTGCAGTTCAGAGGAAGAAGTGAGAGGCGTGTTCCATGTGGGAAGGCCTTTTACAGTCAGTTCTGAGAATGGGGAAAACCCCAGACCCGAAGGCTCCCAGCATGGCAGTCTTCTCTTCCCCCCTGCAGCACAAGAGGTCTCACACACACACACACACACACACACACATGGAGGGAGGGGGGGGAGGAAAGAACACAAACATGCCCGTGGGTTACCCGCTGAGGTGTGTCCTCCACCACCTCGCAAAGGGACAGGAGAGAGCGTGCTGCGAGGAAATAAGACAAATGCCCATCAGATTACTTGCCAAGCCTGCTCAGAAGCACACCCAAACACAGACACACCCTCCTTAACAAACGTTTGGAGGAATCCGAAAGCCCTTCTGCATTGATCCAGAGTGCACAGAGTCCATGTTTCTTTAGCTTATTGCTTCCTAATTTTTCCATAAACATGGGGGCTCCTATGACCTATAGTTAAGTAACAGGTGTTCATCTTGGACTTCAATTACCAAATTATGCCCAGAAAGCAGGTGAGTAAGTCAATCCCCCCCATGGGCTCAGCCATTACTTGGAAACAAAACAATTGGCTCATGCACATCTAAAAATGGGAGCAGTTTTACCCCAACCCTGAGTTTTCACCGAGGTGATAAACCAGTCCCTAGAGTGTACCACTTCAGGTTGTAGGGCACAACATTGAATGCGAATGGATGCAATTCTTCCTGACTTGTCAATTTTCATGCATGTACAGCACTACTGATAAACAAGCAGCTACAGGTGCTGAGATTGACCTTAGACAAGCAGGCTGGAGTGGGAAGGAAGGAAACTGGAATTAAGCAAACCAGGTGACAGAAGGCAGCATAAGAGGATGATCCTTCCTGCTGCAGCAACTGTCCATAACAAGGAGCTTCCCTTTGAGGACGGAAACCAGCAGCTGATGTACTTGAGCTGTTTGGTGAAGAGAAGAGGCAATCTCCAAGTTGGCTTAAGCCCACCACTGCCCCCTGCTGACAAGACAGAGCTCCTAATGCCAGGCTGGGCAAAATGCTCCTATTGGCTCACTCCCTTATTATGGGAACTCTTACTCTAGAAGCAGATGGTTTTGCATGATGTCAAGGCCAGGAAGACATGAGGAGATGAGTAATCAAAATCAGAAGGGCGTCTGAGTCATCAGGCTGAAGCCATGACTGCGGGACAATTGCGGAGACAAGCTGCAGGGGGGACAAACACAAGGCCATTGTCCACTCCCCATCCTGCAGACAGCAGCGGCTTGCATGCCTTTCTTAATGAACTAGCAGGAACAATCTCCCTGCTGACTTCCCCAACAATGGCCGCTTAAGTTATTCAGTCGCGCCCACAGAGGCCTGCCTGCTTTCTCATTCCTTTACATCCTGCAAGAAGCTGCCAGCACCACTGAATAGAGACAGCTGCTCATCGGTCAAAGAGAAGTCAAAGATCAGAGTTTATTAGATTTACACACGGTAACACTGCTGCAGGGATAGGGTGATGCCTTAGCTCCCAAAGGCTATTATAAGGCGGAAGTGTCTCCAACGCCTGGAACAAGGGTGCCAATTTCAGAACAGCAGACTTTGGAATATTATGCCCTTGCTGGAAACATATGGGGATGGAACGACTCCGCTGGGTCAGGATTCAGGGGTACAACATTTTAACTGGACTTGGTGTCAGCCAGAATTTGTGATCACCACCAACAACCATGTCTCTCCCCAAAAGAAGAGTCTGATTTCTCTACGGCTTCTATAAATACTTAACAGAAGCCTCTCACTCCTGGAAATCCTTGGAGTGGCTATGTGAGTGGGAAGCTGGACTGGGGTCCTATAAGCTTCTTTTGCTGGCGCTCCTTCCATTTCCGGCTAAATACTCACAAGTACAGATAGGTCACTACAGTACAGTATACCACTGGTACATAAGCAAGCATGAATGCCAACGACTCTTTGGACGCCTGAGATTTCGTTTCAGGTTTTTCCTCAAGCTCTCTCGAAATCAGGTGCCCGGTTCATTCACTTGCGTTTGACTAGAGATTATCATAACAGGCTGAGTATTTACGCTCCTACAAGCTGCTGCCTTTAGGATTTCTTATTTTGTTTCCATTCTCCAGGAATCAAGTGAGCTCCACCCATAGAAAACTATATAGAATTCTTATGATTTTTAATATGGTTGTGATTGGGCACCAGAGTATACGCTGACACAGTAGCAAAGATGGGAATTCATGTTCTTTCCCAAAGCAATTCTGTAGGGAAATTGTGGTTTGAGGGAGAAATCGGCATATTCCTGCAGGTAATTTGAGCCCGCGAGTTCTGCATGCAATAGAGCATCAACTTATATAGCCTTTGAACTGCAGAACTGGAAGTGACCCTGTGGATCTTTTGAGTCCAGCCCCTCTCAAGGAGACAGGGAGGAATGGAATTCTCAGTCTCTGGCTCCGTCTCCAGAGACCTACTAAGCCACTGGATCAATTGAGAGATCTCACAGTCTGACTTTTCAGCTCAATCTGAGGAATGTTTTTTTCACAATGGATCTTTGACGGGAAAGCGAGACTAGCCTCAGTCCATATCAAATATCCACCGTATTAACCGAAGGCTAGATTTGTAAATCACTCCCTTCATCTCAGCCATAACCATGCAAACGCACTAGCAATATGGAGATAGTGACCAGGCAATTTTTAAATTTCTCATTCACATTTCCACCTTGGGAAATAAAGATTTAATGTATCTTTTTATTTTCATCTCTAATTTCTTGTTGGATGCATGCCCGTTCTGTCACAGCTATATTAAGATCCGGAGTCTCTCTACCCCCCTCCCCCCACATATGCAGCCGTCCTTTCTTCCAGAGAATGTTGACTGGTTATGTGATTTTGTGATTTTTAGCTAAATGTGGCCTTACCTGTTTTTATTCTTTTACAAAGTTTGTCAGTTGCCTTGAAGGGTTATCTTTTGGTGGAAAAGTGGGGCATACATGAAAAAAGTAAGGGTGATGATTTCAAGGGCCTAAAACAACCTATTGTATTTCTATCGCAATAGAGTAAGTTGATATGGGGATATGCCAGTTGTTGGTTTTTTTCATTGCTATGAGCCTAAAACCAGCAACAGTTATTCTTGATCCTTATTATGATGGTGCTTGTCACCTGCCATACCCCATTTGGTCCTTCCAATCTGCATATATTAAATATGCCATCAGAAACGTGAGCCACACTCCTCTTTGTTTCTCAGATTACAAGGGCTCGCGTTTCCTGCATGGCCACTTCCACAAGCTTCATTTCTACACCCATATTACATTCCTAAGGGCCTTCTACCCAGACCCCAGTACAGAACCCAAATCTAATTTAACCCCCCAAACTGTGGAAACTTATTGACTTGAGTACAAGTGTAAGATGGGAAATGCAGCAGGGCCTGGCAGCCCCTCTTTTGTGAGCTGGGAAAGCGGCGTGTGATGTTTAAAATGACTTTTAGCCACCGACCCAAGCATTTGCCTCAATGGCTAAAAGTATTGACCCGAATATATGTCGAGGGCCCATTTTTAAAGCCCAAAATTAGGGCTGAAAAACTTGACTTATATTCAAGTATATACAGTAATATGCACCTCAGCTTTTTTTCTGCAAGGCAAGACAGGCAATTGGGTGCGAAAAGAAGGGGATCACTGTCACGTTTGTTTAGCCCCTCTCTCTTCCTAGTAACATCAAAGTATTGGAAAAGAAACGCAAGGAAACAGAGTCCTTGTGCTTCATTATTTGTGAGGCAGCGCATCAAATGAGACAGAGGTCCACAACTTTTCTTGTTACTAGAGATCTTTTTTGGGGAAGACATTTTTTCCATGGACTGGTTTTTCGTTGTGTGGGGCTTTTTCTTGTGTGCATGTGCAACTCCCCCCCCCACACACACACACTGCAAAATTTTGTTTTGGTTGCGACGAGGATGTGGGAGAGGAAAAGCCCTGCACAGAGGGTGAGGGTGAAGAGCACATGCACCCACTTGGGTGCAAGCCTTAAGGGGAACTGTGCCTTCACAGCCTTTATAACATGGCCCTGTGTGTCCCAGTTCCTAGCAGGCCACAGATCAATACCGTTCTGTGGCCTGAGGGTTGGGGACCCCGATACAAGACATCCTGTGGCATCCCATGTTAAGCTTCCATGACCATAGCTTAGTGTGATGTATAACTTCAGCTAGTATGCTGTGTGCCTTCTAGACTTGCTTAGCAAAACCGAACATTTCTTATATTCTTGAAGGCTTTCACTGCCAGGATCTGATAGTTGTTGTGAGTTTTTCAAGCTGTATGGCTGTGTTCTGGAAGTTTCACTAGATGCTGTGGCTGGCATCTTCAGAGGGCAAGGAGCTCAGGGAACTAGGAGTTTTCTCTGTGCTCTGTGTTATAAAGGGAGTGAGACGGGTGTTTTTTTAAGTTGTGGGAAAGAGGAAACTTGTCCTATGCAGGAAAATACTCGTACTGTGATGAAGGAATTAAGAAGTTTCAATGCAATCAGGGGTAGCAGAGATTCTTGATGGGTGTCATTAGCTGTTCTATTGTGTGAACTGATCACTTTGGCTTGTGGCTGGGTGGGAATCACTGAGCTTTGACCTTTTGCACTCTGCAGCTCTTAGTACTGGAAGCCAGGCTTTGTTGATTTTTAGACTTTCTTCTTTTTTGTTATGTTTGTGGGTTTCAATGGCTTCCCTTTATAGCTTATGTTTGTGGATTTCAATGGCTTCCCTTCGTAGTCTGTGACCTGAGGGTCACAGTAGTGATTGGTAGTGTTGTCCAGTACCTCTGTATCCTGGAAGAGGATTTCATGAGCAGTTTGTTTCAGGGTGTACTCAGCTACTGCTGATTTTTCAGGCTGTTTTAGTCTGCAGTGTCTTTCATGTTCTTTGATTCTGGTGTGGATGCTGTGCTTTGTGGTCCCAATATATACCTGGCCACAACTACAAGGTACCCGGTATACTCCTGCAGTGGCGAGTGGGCTCCTTTTGTCTTTTGCTGACCGTAGCATCTGTTGTATTTTTGTGGTGAGTCTAAATACTGTTTGTAGGTTGTGTTTTTTCAACACGTTGTCCATGCAGTCCTTTTATGTATGGCAGAAATACTTTGTTGGAGGCTGTTTAAATTCTTCAGTTCAGAGATCCTTGCCCTCTGAAGATGTCAGCCACAGAGTCCGGGAAGAAAAACCTCCGGAACATGGCCAAACAGCCTGAAAAACTCACAACAACTATGAAAGTTTCTTGTTGGGGAGAAAAAAATTGGCCATGCCTGCTCCTTCTTCTCTTCTCCTCCAAGCAACCTAAAACAGCCATGGTGGTGTCAGTCCAATCCTTCTCTAAAAACACTCTCTAAGAAAGCCTTTGTGATAGGTTCAGTGCAGCTGCTACTTTTTCAATGGCTGATTCAAAGTTGTATCACACTAAGCTCTTAGCATCCAGACAAAGGGGCTTCAGTGGCATCTCCAGGCAGAAACAGAGCACAGTCTTGACCAATCAGAATCCTCTTCATATATTCCTCGGCAGTACAAATCCTAGAGACAAGCCTTTTCAACTGCAACCCTGCATATCCACTACTCCTCTGGTAACAAAAACGTGATGTTGAACCTGTTCCGGTTGTTACGTGAATCAAGGGAAACAAAGTAAAGCTACAGGCTGCATAGAATAAGCAGCTGAACAACCCCCACAGTAGCTTCCTGCCCACACCTTGCTTGCACCTTGCAAACCTTTATTTAGGACCCTTTCCTATTTCTTCTGCACCACAGAATCCAGAAATTTACTTTTTGAAAATGGAAGTTGGGATTTTTCTAAATGTATACAACAGTGTTGTCAGCATTCAGGTTAAGAAGACTTTGACTTCTACCTATTAAAAATGCTGGCTTATTTCAATTTCCTTCCATCCATCCCAACCTTACCTTTCTTTTTTTAACTGTTCACACATTGGTCTAAGCCACAGGAAGGCTTTATGGCCCTGTCAAGACTACTCTGCACCCTAGTAAAGTCAAAGAGTTTGGACTTAAACTGCTCTTGATCCGTGACCCCCAATGGAGACCAAAACAGCTTAAATCCAAATACTTCAGCTTAATTGGATTATGAGGAAGGCTGTCACCACATAGCAAAATGATTGGCTCAAGCACAGCCAAAATTTCAATTACCTGAATCAGTTTTGCTTTGGGAGAGTTTCTGCAAGTTACTTAACTCAAGGCTGAGTCTGGCTCCTAGCACTGAATTATTTTTATTCATTCACCTTCTCATAAACTGTTTTGAAATGCATCCTTCTTAGAGTACTATTCAAACAACACTTCTATCCTTGAAGTAGTATATTTTGCATCTAAACTAACACAGATACTAAGTCTGTACCCTGGATACTTAATATTTTAATAGTACAGTCACCCCCCCCGCCATTTCGCAGTTCAGGTACCGTGGTCCCACTACATTGTGGGATCGCAGTACCTGCACCATGGGGGGGGCGGCGGGGGGGCCATCAGGTCGCTCCGCCCCGCCCCTCCGTGCTCCTCTGCAAAGCCTCGGAGCCGCGCAGGGGGGCGGCGGGGGGCCATCGGGTCACTCCGCCCCGCCCCCACGCTCCTCCGAGAAGCCTCAGGGCCGTGCGGGGGGCGGTCATCTCCATTGAAATTCATTGAGTCAATGGATTTCAATGGAGAAATTTTCACCATTGGAAAGCATTGAGCCAATGTTTTCCAATGGGGAAAATTTTCTCCACTGAAATGCATCGGCAATGCATTTCAATGGAGACGGCCCCGGACAAGAAGTCTCGTGTGACGCGGGTGGGCGGCGGCGGGAGGTCAGATCCCCCTGCCACCGCCAGCACGCGCTGCCCCAAGACTTCCCGGACAGGCGCGCGATCGCCCCCCGCCCCCACCCCACCCGCAACCCCCGCGATGGGCGGGGGGGGGTTTACTGTACTCTATATTTATTCTAAAGCACTACATATTAATAAATATAAATGGTCATTGTTCTCTTTCAGGGGTGTCCAAACTTTGGCCCTCCAGATGTTTTGGACCACAACTTCCAGAATTCCAAGCCTGTATTGTCAATGACAAAGGACTGTGGGAGTTGTGGTACAAAATATCTGGAGGGCCAAAGTTTGGACACCACTGTTCTATTTATATCAAATTAAATTTTGTTTCACTTATGAATTACAAACTATATATCATGGAAATAAAATGATATAATTCATTATACAAATTGAATAGATATGCTTCATTTTTACTCCTACAAATAAATGATCTTCAAAACTATAAGACACTCAAAAATAACGCTTATAACATGGACATAAAATTCAATTCACAGAATATGATAGGAAAATTCTTGTTAGCACTCACATTATTAGGACAATAAATAAAATCTTATACCAGTAGCTCTGTCTGAATCAGCTAATTTTGCTTTTCTTTTATAAACCATTTGAAAATCAGGTGCTCTGATCATGACCTCTCCTAGAGGCATCTCATGGCAATGAACGAGATTACCATGTGAGATGCGGTCAAGTCATTTCAACTCTCCTTTGTAAATAATCAGCATCTCTGATGTCATTCTAAACCACAAGAACCACAGACTGGATAATAGCTTCAATGATGTCAGGACAGTTTGTTTCCCTTTTTCACTGGTTCACATTATTGGCAAATATTTATATATACAGAGCTATACATTGGGATGCCAAAAGGCTTGTCTACTTTGTTGCTTATTTTGCTTTGTATGGAGAAATGGCCAGAAGGGTTTCACCTGGAAGTAAGATTCCCCCCCCCGCCCCCAAGTTTGACATATTTCTAGCAAGTTCAAGTATGTACACATGGCTTCCAGACTAGCTAGCTATAAAGGGGATGGTGTGGAAAAAAAGTGTGGAATTCAAAACATAGTAACAGTCTTGGTATAGAAACACAGCAACCTTCTCTTTATTAATTCTCTCCACAACAGCCCTAACTATAATAGATATTTAAAAATCTTAAAGCATTATAGGATCTATAAAATGAGGAATTCCTGAAGCAGTGATAACTTTACGAATTCAAGAACTGCAAAACATGTCATCATTGACAGGCAGGACAAACAGGTTCTATTCTTTCTCTAACTCCACCTTATGGTGCTTTACGTTTAATTCCCCTCCAGTAATGAATACCCAGCGTGAAGTAGTGAAAGTGACAGGCTAGGACTCTGGACACCAGGGTCTGTATCTCTGCTCAGCCATGGAAGCTCACTGGGGATGTAGAACAGGTAAAATTACTCATATCTATATCTATATCTATATCTATCTCTATCTATCTATCTATCTATCTATCTATCTATCTATCTATCTATCTATCTATCTATCTATCTATCTATCTATCTATCTATCTATCTATCTATCTATCTATCTATCTATCTATCTATCTATCTATCTATCTATCTATCTATCTAT
>JAHTLZ010000157.1:689137-699510 GCA_023846285.1 Phrynocephalus versicolor | reverse complement strand
CTATCTATCTATCTATCTATCTATCTATCTATAGAGAGAGAGAGTTTCACGTTTTGCTCTTAGAATAAAGAGTTGGAAGAACGGTGAGCATAAACATACCTTGGCGTGGCCCTCTTTTTCTGCGGAAGGCAGCTCCTGACTGTAAGGCCTCCAAAAGACTGTCCATCACTCCAGTTTCATCTCCTTCTACAAAACAGAAAAAAGGTGGTTTTTTTAAAAAAAAAATCTTTTCTTTTTAGCACTTTTTTTTTTGCCCACCTGTCCTTTGTCACAGATTCCAGGAACATCACTCTCCTGCCCTTATATAAAAATCAAATATCAGGCCACCCACACAACTCTGCATGGAAATATCACTTTCTAGTTGATACCGGCTCTGAGTGAAAATGCTCGAGGAGGGCCTGGAATAAGATTCCATACTGAACTGCTTCCCCTTGTTTAAAAAAATAAAATGAAACATTCTCATGTATATAAAATTTATTATCTCAAGGAACAGGCCAACACAAAATGCTCTTCCTTAACATGCTTCCTCTCCGATATTTGCAGGGGGTCCTTTTTATTATATGGAAGGCGCTTGAGTGTGTACTGTATGCCCCATGCATGCCGTCCAGGAAAACTTCTACACCTTCGCTCTAGGACCAATCCATACGTTTACCTGTTTTTCAAATAAATTTGCTAATTAGGCTATACAGAAGAGGGGGCAGTGGCATGAGTGAACCCATCCCACTTCCTCCCAGCCTCTTATCAAATCACTGCTTGAACTAACACAAGAGAGCAAGGAATGAGAAACCATCTTAAAGCAGCAGAGCAAGGGTCAGCTTAAAACCCCCTCTTCCCGCGTGTGAATCAGGAGGATTTGGGCCATTTACCCTAGCGCTGAGGAATCCCCCCTGCAACAGACAGGCCTGGGAGGAATCTCTTCCCAACACATAAGAACATAAGAAGAGCCCTGCTGGATCAGGCCAAAGGCCCATCTAGTCCAGCTTCCTCTATCTCACAGCGGCCCCACCAACACGGAGGGCCCCTCTCCCCACCCACATGGTGCAGGGGCGGCTTCCTGGCAGGCTCCCAGCCATTTTTAAATGGGCCCAGCTGCTGGCTTATTCCACTGCTTTGATGTCATTAGCACCCCCAGGGCATTACTGCCATCCTTTTCCCATTAATCTGCTTTTCACTCTCCGGCAGCACTCTAGCCACTAAGGAGATTAGCCAGCCTGCCTCATCTCATCTCTCTCCCACCCCCCTCACCCCCACCCCCAGCAACAGGCGTGCTCCATGTCCAAAGAGCATGTGCCAACAAAGACCCGGGCCTCACTCCGGCGGCAGAAACTGGGTGCACCACCACTGCCCTCTCCTGTCCAATGAGAAGCTGCCCAGGCTCTTGTGTGTGTGTGTGTGTGTGTGTGTGTGTAAAATCACCACCAAAGCTCCAATTTATACACTGGTGGGGGAGGGTTTTTTTTTTTTTTTGCATCCCTTCTTATGGCAGAAGGGAAGGCAGGCAAGAGGGGAGAGGTATACATGGCACAATTAATAGTGGGTTCCTTGTTTTTAAGGCCTTGCAAATCTAATCCTATGAAGCCAAATACTCCAGTTTCCTGCCTGTCTCCCTGCTCTGCCAACGGTTAAAGTCTCCAGCATTCATGATTTTTTTAAAGGTATATCTGTATGGTCATAAAGGTTTGTAACCTTTTTCATACCCCCTCTGACCCTCCACTCCCAATCATCCTGGCACCGAAAGTGTTAACCACACATTCAGGAGCAGCTCTGCACATTTGGGTTTCCATGGCAACAGTTCCCTACGAAACATAAACCCATAAAATCACATTAGAACATCTGTTGGGTGCTTCCCGGCAGCCCGAATCTACTGTCCATGGTGCCACCTGCTGGCCATATTAAATCACAACATCTGACCTATATTGATGGCAGGCAACCTGCTCAGGAGCACTTTCTACCTCTTGCATCCTGGTTAAAAAAAATGATTGCCAATGGGAACTGCTCCCTCAGAGGAGCCACCATTCTCAATAGCAATCAAAGAGGCCTAGGCCTCTGTCAGGTAAGGACAGGGTGGTGGTGGTGGTATGAGACGGGCAACTGGTCCGGCAGCAACGTATTGAAGAAATCACAGTCAAGTTGGCTTCTACTCAGCCGCTCAAGCTTACAGACATGATCTAAGCACAAAGGAAAGGGGGCATATCTTTAGAGGAAAACCTCTTCCTGGCCAGCCCCAGAATGCAAGGAGCCTTCCCTTTAGTGCAAGCCCCTGCATGGCGTGGCGTGCAACTGGGCAGGCAATGACAGGCCACCAGGTGTGGTTGAAAAGAGCCCTCCCTCTTTCCTTTCAGGCAGACATTGTCTTTAGAAGAATGCTCTCAAGGGCGGAGGGGGCTTAGGTCTCTCCTTAAAAGGCATTCTTGCAACAAAGGCACCGGGAACCATCTGGCAGCCCTGCCTGTGATTGATGGACGAAAGGACACCCACAATGAGCTGGCACTGCTGCCCAAAGCAAGAGAGCAGGCCACCCATCTGCATGCCAAAGAATGCAGGAGAGCACCAGTGACCACAAGAAAGAAGAAAAAACCCTCCCACATTCTGCTTTCTGCCTCTTCATCTCCATTTGCTATAGGACCACCACATGCTTGGACTTCTCCCGGGACTGCACAAAAGCAGCGGCCTGTGGCACAGTGCTGTGTAGACAGGAGCCATGAGCAGTGACAGAAGCTCAAAGATGCAAGGATCAAAATGCCCTCTTAAAGGAAATGCTGCGTGCCAACCCACCCACTCTGTGTAGCAATGGTGAGAAGCGCAAGGCCGACAGACACTGAGTAGAAAACCCTCCCCAGAGCCCTGCTGGCCTGCCACATTCTGTCCTGAACAGAGAAATGGGATGCTGCCTCGTTCCAACTGACACTCTTGGATAACAAGCTCAATCCTGACCAACGTGGACTGCCTAGAATTGCAGATGGGGTCTTCCATCTCCCCCTCTGAGGATGCCAGGAATTGAACCCAGAACCTTTTGGGTGTAAAGCGAAGCAACTACAGAGCCCACAAAGACCATGGAGGCAACACTCCTCTCCCTTCCTCTATCTATCCATCAGCAACGGGTACTTGGGAGCTCTCCTGCTCCAGACCCCTCCAGGTTCCATCAAGCTGTGATGACAACAGGTAGAATATGGTTTGTATGCCTTTGGGCTCCTTTGATTTGACAAAGGCTCTGGAGCCTCACTTCCAAAGCTTAATGAACAAAAGTGAGGAGCAGGAACAGAGAAAAAGGGGTTCCTATCCTACAGAAATTAGCATCAAATAAATAAATAAATAAATAAATAATAGACTTGAGAAACAATTCAACCAGAGTAGCAATGGTTCTTGGAGAGTTATGCGCCTTTCAAACCGACTTACATCTTCTCTTGACAAGGCCAGTGCTGTTTCTCCACAGACATATTACACACAGCTTTGTTTCCCCACAGTAACTTGAGATGGAATAGTTGGGGGAAGGGGGAAGGAATGCAGGGAGAACCATAAGCCCTGTCACTCAGCACAACTCCAACTTGCTCAAGGGCAAGGATAACAGGCAGGAAATTGCAGGAGGCAGGAAACAGGCAGACAGGGATAGTAATTGAGTCCATATGTTCTAACAAAGGAATGTGTTTGGTCCTAGAGAAAAGATCGCGCCTGCATGTAAGAAATCCTCCTAAAACAGGAGGGCATAATAAAACAGTCTTACAAGAGGCCACTTGAATGGACCATCTCCTCAAAAAACAAAACAAAAACAAAAAAACAAACCAAAAAACAACAACAAAAAACCCTGCACTAACACTAAAAAGTTACAGATGGTCATTAGACATGTGAACTAGCCTTGGCTGAGATGAGACAATAGAGAAACAGATAGTTTGGCTTCATTTATACCTTCAGACACCCAGGCCAGAACAAGGGAAGGCTTGACAGAATTTGAAATCCAAACCTAAAAACAACTGGTAATCAGTTTGATATTGGACTGAATATCCCACAAAAATGGTTGGGATATATGGGCAAATGAGCACTAAGCACCCCAAGAATAGCTTTTTGTTTGAGAGGATAAAATAATCAAAGGAAACCTCACAAATGTCTGAAGGGGCCTTCCAAGGAGTGGGTTCAATAGGGAATTCACAGAAGCAGCTGTGACCGTCTGCTGTAGGTATTAAAGACTTACAAACATCATTGGTGTACAAACTTTGGCCCTCCAGATGTTTTGGAACCCAAGTTCTTTGTCCTTGGCAACACAGGCTCGGAATTCTGGCAGTTGTGGTCCAAAACATCTAGAGGGCCGTAGTTTGGCCACCACTGACTTACATCTTTATTATAGTATAGGTCAGTGATGGCGAACCTATGGCACGAATGCCAAAGGTGGCACTCGGAGCCCTTTCTGTGGGCACCCGACTTCGCCCCTTCACAGCTACCTGTATACAGCTTAAATTACTGTATTGGCACTTTGCAAAAAAAAAAAAAAAGTGGGCTTTGAATTGCAGTTTGGGAACTCGGTCTCTAAAAGGTTCGCCATCACTGGTATAGGTGTTTGCAGACTAGAGTAGACTTGATCGGATAAATGGCATCTATCCTTAGTTGGCAACTATCTGAATACATAAAGGTGTGGAAGAAACACGCAAGTGAACAGTGGGGTAAAAAAGATGTCTGTGTAAGAACTCATTGGTCTGATATAGATTCCAGTCCACAAAAGGTCATATTAGAATGAACTTGTGAACGTTAAAAGGTGCTATAAGATTCCTAAATGCTAATAGCGACCTACAGTCTTCAAATAATCCTAGCTGGAGAGCAGGGCTGGAAAATAAAGTTGTTTCCTAGCCCCACTTGTTTTACTTACAAAGTGATTTTAAAGTTGTATCCACTGGAAAATTTTAAAATAATTTGATCACAAAATGCGAAAACAAGAATCACTGTCAGTGACCGAGAAGCTCAGTCGAACAAAGATTTCCACCTCTCTTTGAATGTAGGCAAGTGAGATTAAGTATTGGAAGGAATTGTAAAGGGTTTGTGTGTCATGGAAAATGAGAGAAGGAAAGGAACAAGACAGAAGCTTGCTCCAAAAAGGCTACTCCATTTCAAAGTCAAGAAAGAAAGAAAAGGGGGGGGGGAGAGACTAAGACCTCCTTCTGAAATAATAAAATAAATTCCATAACCATAATAAGTTGATCAATAAAAGCTCTTAAATTCACTAAATACTTAAACTGCTGCATAGAAAGCACTATTACATGGAAATTGCATATACGGTTAGCTTCATTTGAGCATGCACTAGAAGCAGCAGTCGATCAGAGTTTCTGCTCACTAACTCAAAGAAACAGTTGCTGTAACTGTTAAAAAAGTGACTCTCCAGTCACATTGGTTCTCCTCCTCCCCTCCTGCATGTATCTGTAATAGCATTCAGAGCCACTGAGTCACAGTTACTGTGGAGCCACCAGTGCAGGAAGGGCTGTTTCCTTCATCCCCCTTGCAATTTTTGTTTGGCACCCTTAAGAGCCACTGTTGAAAAAACAATAGTGGACAAAGTTTTCAAGTCCAGTACTCCTCCTTCTTCAGTGGAGATTTTCCACCTTGGAAATAATTCATACCATTATAGAATAAATGCTCATTCATAACTAGAAATCCAGTACCGTAGAGCCAAGATCTGGGGTGGGTGGGTCCATTTATCTGAACCAAGTCTCACTGCACCAAGATATTCTACAGTACCTGCATTCATGTCGATCAGCTGCTCTCTCTTCTGTTGCTTTTCTTGCCGCTCCTTTTCTGCCTTTTCTTTGGCTAGCTTAGCTCTGCGCATCTTCTCTTCTGCCTCTCTCCGCTTCTGGTTGTCCTTCACCGCTTGCTAAAACCAAAACAAAGCTAAGAATATTAGATGGACAATGGGGGAGATCCAGACCAATGGGTTTCCAAATGATGTCTTCTTCTCAAGTGCTACCTCTGATCTGTTAGGCACTACCACTACCAATTAGAGATCCAGTGAGGAACCTGGGCGTGCTTCTGGACTTGGTCGTCTCTTGGGAATCCCAGAGTGCAGTGGTCTCCAGAGCAGCTTTTTACCATTTTAGAAGGATAGCCTAGCTCCAACCATATCTAGACATGAACTCTCTCAGGATGGTTGTTCAGGCATTGGCTATCTCCTGTATTGATTACTGCAACGTCCTCCAAATGGGACTGCCCCTGAAGCTGACCCACAGATTACAACACTTTGCTGCCAGATTGGGCCTTGGCAAATTTGATCATATTGCTCCTGCCCTCAAACATATCCACTTCTGCCAATGACATATAAAGCAGTCTAGGGTTTGAGGCCACAGTACTAGTCAGAATGGATGGCCCCAATATCATCTGACCATCACACTAGGGCATTGTCATCTAAAATACTCCAGGTGGCTGCCCCAAGAGAGGTTTACAAGTGTGCTGCATGAAACAGAGCCTTCTCAGTGGTGGCCCCAACGTTGTGGAACCAACTTGTTGGAATGATTCCACATAGGCACATAATTGGGTTCAACAAGCCAGGCCTCATGCAACAGCTTCCTCTGCAAGCATGAGTCCCAGGCTGTTTTATTAGTTGCAAAGGCAGGGCATCAGAGGTGGAGCGAAGGTCTACGTGTCAGGATGGTATAGGCTGATGAATTCCTGGGAAGGACTTATCTGACGTAGCAGTGTCACATAGCAGGGGTCTTGATGAATGACTACCAGACAGCTTGTTATTTCCCTACATACCATCTCATGGCCTTGCTGGCTAATGTGGGGGAAGAGATAAGAGCAAGCCTGGCTTCCTGTGCATCAGGCCCCATGGGATCCATTGTCCTCTCATCTGAGGTTTCCCCACACAGATGGGGTTCAATGCTTCTCAAAAGACCTTGCCCAGGAAGCTGGCTGGGGTGCTTTTTAATCTCCTCCAAGAGGATATCTCTATACCAACTCCCAGTGGAACTTCATCTATGTCCCTCCCTTATAGCCTTACATAGGTAAGTTAAAGACCTATATATGATTATATTTAGGGAGGCTTGTGAGATCAGCCCCAGATGAGTTTTTCTTCCCCCACCAATGCAGTTTCTGCATTTTTATGGCACAGTTTTATAGTTTAATTTTCTATATCTTATGTTATATTTTATGTTGATTGCTATCTTCTTTATTTTATATTATGTTCTTTATTGAAATGTCCAGGTTTTTGCCATCGCTAAGCCGCCCAGAGGAGGGCATAAACACTAGCTAGGCAGAGTAAAAATAGAATTAATTAATTATCTAACTAACTAAAGGAATGAACCCAAATGATATCTTCTTTTCAAGTATTATATGAGGTTGGGTTTTTTTTTTTTGAAAAATATAAAGCATAATGGCAGAAATTAGCCAGACCAATTTGTTGGAAATTAAAACAGGTCTCAAGCAATCCCTTTCATCCTTTGGAATCTGATGTGGCCAAAAGATCACGGGAGGGGAGTCTTTAATTACCCAAATTGCACTGTCAGTGAAGTCATCTGAGTAAGAACTGACCACCTTGGTAGACATTTAGTCTCCTAGGTAGCCTCTCCCAACTCATGCCTTGGGGTGATGGTAATCCTACACATCTGGAGGGCATCATGCTGGAGAAGAACTCAGATGTGGAGCTGAGGACTTCAGTGAGGAACAGACGCCTGGCAAACAGCAACTCTGGTGCATGTTCACACATTGTAAAGAACATTCATTAGCATCTCTTATTAAAGAGATTATTACTTATTAGCATATTAAAGAAGCTCCACTGGCTGCCAATCAGCTATCGGGTACAATTCTGACCTTAACCTACAAAGCAGTGTACGACCTGGGTCCTAGCTACCTCAAAGATCGTATCTCACAGTATGAACTGACTCGGGTGTTAAGGTCATCAGGAGAGGCCTTTCTCTCCATCCCAACACCCTCACAGGTACGTCTTGTGGGAACCCATTTATTTATTTTAGAGCATTTTTACCCCGCCTTTCTCTTTGGAAAAGGACCCAAGGCCTTCTCGACTGCTGCACCCAAACTCTGGAGCTCCCTCCCACTAGAGGCCAGGACTGCCTCATCCCTGTTGTCTTTCCGGAAACAGGCAAAGACCTTTCTCTTCAGGCAAACTTTCCTTGAATGATGGACTACCTATTATGGGTCTTTCATATGCATCTATAGGATCACATCAACTTTGTGCTTATAACCGCTTATAACTGTGTGTGATTACATTGACACTATGTTTTCAATGTTAGTTTCCATCACTCATAACTTTACATGGAATTTAACTCTCCTTTCAACTGCTTGCGTTCTCTTGTAGCTTTAATGTAATGTTGTCTTTTAATGCTCTAAGATGTCCCTCAATTCCTTGTTCTCAATACTTAATTGTACTGAACTGTATACTATCACCATTACTGTAAGCCGCCTTAGGCCATTTTCCAAGGAGAAAGGTGAGGTAAAAATACTCTAAACATAAATAAATAAATAAATAAATAAATAAATAAATAAATAAATAAATAAATAAATAAATAAATAAATCTCTGCAAGAAGCACAGTAAGGACAAAATATGGGGCATCTACAACAGGGGATGCCCATCTCTGAGAGAATACTTGAGAGTGCCGGTAAGCACTTTGGTGTTTGCTGCAGGAACAGAGCATCAACATGCAACTAAAAATGACACGTGGATCTGATGCTCACTTTAAACATGTTTCTGAAGCTGTGCAGATCAGTGAAGAACTCTTCAATAGATGTTTTATTGGTGTCAAACAGGAAGTATTGTCCTAGCTCCTTATAGAGGTTCTCCATGTTTGAGTGCATCATTCGTAGCTTCTCATATTGCTCTTGGGCATCCTTAACAAAGCTGTAAATCTTGAGTCAAAGATCACGCATGATTGCAAAGGGGCAGAACGGTTTTTAAGCCCAACTGGCTTAATGTTAATGTTGCTATGAGCCCCACCCCACCCACCCCCAGTTTGATTATGCTCATGAAGGTTCACATATGATTTCTATTTGATCTTTCCATCCAGAAGACTATCCATACAAAACATCAACATAAATGTTTCAGTATTTACAAGAGTATGGAGCTTAAGCTACTGCAGCAATCTGATGAACTGCCACTTAACAGGCAGACAGAGCAGTGACCAACACCTCATCAGATGACAGCAACAGCTCTGGCTGTTGGAATTCTGTACGCAAACATGTTCAACTGGATTGTGGGCACAGTAAGTATACTCTATCCCAATGGTTTACAACCTTGAGCCTACAGACAAAAATTCCCAGAAGCCTTCAACGCTAGCTGTGCTGGCCAGAATTTCTGGAAGTTGTAGTCCAAGGACATACGGGGAACCAAGACTGGAAAAACCACCTCTAATTTTCAGTCCTGCTGCACAGGCCACCAACCCTCTCATGCCTGATTCCATTATCCTGCGAGGGGTTCAGTTGTGACTTGAACCAAAGGGGCTGGAAATGATAGCATTGGGACAAGGAAGAGGAGGGGAGTTGTGTGCACTCGTATGACTGTGAACCTTAGAGGGAATCTTGGTTGGGAAGCACCGCTCAACCACTAAACCCCAGTTCTGATTAAGTGACATTTGCCATTCTTGCCACCTTTCATACCATCATACTCTTTTGACTGCTGGCAACCAGACTGTCTGCTGGCTGGTTGCATACCAAGAATGCCCTTTTCTTCCAGGTCGGCTTTTTTTTTTTTTTTTTTTTTTTTTGCTGTCCAGAGCAGAAAGGGAAGGAGGAGCCAGGTAAGACAGCTGAGCTGAAGGGGAGCTGCCAAGGAAAGGCAGGAAAATCTTCTCAAGCTTCTTCACTGCACAGCCTCATCTCAAGCTGTGGGGCAGCTGCATAGCTACAGAATATCTTCCTAGCTACTGGAACATGCTACAAGTAACCCATTGTTTATCACGGGGGTTAGGGCCCGACCCAGCCCGAGATCACTGAAAATCTGCAATATGCGGATGCAAGTCGGTTTGGTTTAAAATGCTTTCAGCAACAGAGGCAAGCGCTTGCCTCCCTTGCTGAAGGCATTTTAAACCTCACACGCTGCTTCTCACCACCCCGGGGGTGGTGGAAAGCGGCCCGTGAGGTTTAAAACCTCCACCCCCAAGCCCTTTCGGGTACTGCGGTCCGCGATATAGCAAAACCGCAGTATATGAACCACGAAAGGGCGGGGAAAAACTGTAGCAGTTACTCATATATATTAAAGCATTATCTTCTATTTCCCAGACTGGGATGATGAAGACATGCAAATGGGGGATGCAGACTATGAGAGTTTCACAAGGAAAAGTAGTCTTCTTAAGTTGCTGTGTTGCGGTTGCTGTTGTTTGTTTGTTTGTTTGTTTGTTTATTATTATTATTATTATTATTATTATTATTATTATTATTATTATTA
>JAHTLZ010000157.1:672640-689127 GCA_023846285.1 Phrynocephalus versicolor | reverse complement strand
TATTATTATTATTATTATTATTATTATTATTATTATTATTATTATTAGGTCTAAATCTACTAGCATTCATGCAACTTGCATTGGCAAATGCAGCTACCTGAGAAGATGCCAGGGCATATCTCAGCTGAGCCATCAGGCATGTGAACAGGCACACAACCAAGACATGCCCTGGCACTTTGCCAATTAGCCACAATTAGCCGCATAAAATTACACAAACCTTTGCAAAGACCGAGAGGTCTTTGTTTTCAAATTTGTTTTGATCCTCCTGTTCCTCAAGATGGAACTACATTCGATTAATGTTTTCTGACTAGAAAGGGGTTGCTATTGTCTGATGTAGATTTGCAACTCTTACAAATTCATGACCTCCAGAAGTCTGTATCGTTAACAGCCCTGCTGATCTTGCGAATTAAGGGCCATGGCTTTCTTTAGTGAGACTGAAACGGCATCTTTTTCATTTCAAACTGAAAAGTACAAACTGTATTTTTCTCTAAAACAGCCAAGGATGGGGGTGTGGTGCCAGAACTTTTGGGAACTATTGTTTTAAGGGGGTTATGAACCCACAGTACAGTGGTACCTTGTATATAGGAATTAATTCGTTCCAAATGAAATTCTGTTAAGCAAAATTTCCTTTATACAAATTTCCCATAGGAAGGCATTAAAAACAGAGTAATCCCTAATCGCAACTATTTTTTATGTTGTACGGATTTGCCCCATGGGCGATTCTGTTAATCAACTTTCCCCTATCTCCAGAATGTTTTATGTTCTGCAGATTTTATGTTATACAAACCATTTGTTCTACAAGGGTCCACTGTACTTGCAAATGCAAACTGAGGTTCACAGTTACTTGATGGCAGCTGTGTAGCTGCCCCCTATGTTGGGCACCATCAAGGCAGTGACAGGGAACTATTGATTGACCAGATGCTGCAGAATGGAAACTCTCATCATATCTAACCGTTAGCTAGGCAAGCAAGGCTGGCAGGAACTGTGGTCCAACAACTCTGACCAGGCCACATGTTCCCCTAGTTTGCCTTCATGACTTTTCCTGAACTGTTGTTAAAAGTTACAAATCTGCTTGGGCTCTCAAAAAAATAAGATGACCTCAGAGCTCTTGGTTCTTATCCGGTTCGCAGGATAGTGCTCCCCAGGGTTTCCCCGTCCACTACTTTTTGAAGGATATAGTCATTTTCTCTACAAATTTATCTTTTTCTTCTGTGGCACTGGGGAAATTGTCAACATCGCGCTGTACATCTGAAATCTGCTTCTTCATTAGATCCAGACTCTTCCGTAAATTTTCAGCAGAAACTTCATGGTTTGCAGAGGGAGCAGGGACAGAAGAAAGAACACAAGGGTAAGAAACAAAGATATATTTCAATTTACTACAGACACTCTCAAGCAAAGCAAGAGGACATGAAAATATCTCATGGGAGGCCTCTTCCATTAGACCAGGAAGGGGAGCCCACTGTGACAGGCATCTTCTCAAGACGGGTGTCTCCACTTGTCTAAACTCAACTAGAAAAAGCAGTAGCTCTACAAAATCACAGTTATGGGAGCAGAAGCACACTAGTGCACTGATCAAATGAACCATACAGAAGGCAAGGAGAGCTTTTTATTTTCCACATGTCTAATATCCAATAGAACACACTGATGCTGCACAATGCGAGAGCTTAGACAATGTCTTCCCTTTCTTAAAAACAGATGTTCATAATTAGAGTTAAAGTTACTAAGGTTTTATTTGTGCAAGGCATTGAAAATTGATTTGTTCACGTCTTTTTTTTTTTATAACCGGCTTGCCTTTCACAGCAACTTGAAACATGAACATGTCTTATTTTTTACTCTGAGTCTCAGAGCAGAAATAGCAAAACAAATGTAATCTTTGTGGAAAAATTCAGTAGTTGCAAGAACGTTCTGACCAAATATTATGTTATCTTATGTTATGCAAACTGGCAGAGAACTGAAACAAAGTTCCTTACTGACACCAGTAGAAAAAACTGAAAAAAATGTATCTACTTCTCATTGTAATCACTGTGGAAACAAAATGCTTTTATGTATGTTTTGGTGATGTTACTTTTAAGCCCCTTTTATAACCTATGTCAAAAGTAAGCATGCAAATTTATAGTACTGAAGCTAAGTAGATAGGGGGTTCTTTTATTAGATACTTAGGTTTTTTTGACAGAGGTTGAAAATATCTAGAAGCAGTAGAAGTTTTAATTTTTAAGATTAAAAAGTCAGTGACTGTCTAAAGAAATAACATAAACCCAGAAAAAGCAAGTAAAAGCCTATTGGCTGAAGTAAAATGACGCATGTTGATGGTACTGATAACAAAATTGTATAAAGGTAACTAATTAGTGGAGGATATAGCATATGCCAGCAGGCATTACACTCCATCTAGACATCTAGAGTAAGAGATATTTTTCCTTCTCTCTGTGTTCATAATTATTAATTACTGATAAATATGCTTATGGATAAATAACACTCATATAGCTATAATTTTACATTGCTGAAACCATTTCTTGGAATTTATACTTTTCCAATCGTGTCTTGCTTAAGAGACTTAAAATATATGAATGTGCTATTTCAAATTAATTGAACTGAATTGAGTTCTGAACTAAGGATATCCTGACTGTATGCTCAGAGACAATGCTTTAGGTCAGGGCTGTTCAACTTTGAACAGGTCAAGGTCTACTTTTTCCGGCCCAAAGTACTTGAGGACTACTACACAAAAACCTCTACTTACGAATTTTATCTGTTCTGAGCACATGCTCATAAGTAAAACCTTTTGTAAGTAGAGCAGCAGTTTCCCATAGGAATGCATTGAAAACCAATTAATCTGTTCTGGAGGGAACAGATATCAATGTGCCATGGCCCTTGAACTGCTCCACTCAGCTGAGACAGGGAGGGGTGGAGAACTTATCCCCTCACTTTTTTATTGATGGCCGGCGGGCTACTTTTGAACCTTTCAAGGGCTACCAGTAGCCCACGATCTACCTGTTGGGCAGGCCTGCTTTAGGTATAGGACTTCTCAGGATTCTACCAAAGACATTTGAAACATTTTAACCTATTATTTGGGTTGGTCTTCAGGACTTCGATTGCTAGATAAGAGCCTTGTGGTGCAGTGGTCAAGCTGCTGTACTGCAGCTACAACTATGCTCATGACCTGTGGTTCAATCCAAGGTAGCCGGTTCATGGTTGACTCAGCCTTCCATCCTTCTGAGGTCAGTAAAATGAGTACCCAGCTTGCTTGGGCAGCAATGTGTAGCCTGCATAAATAAATTGTAAACCTCCCAGAGAGTGCTTCCAAGCGCTGTGGGGAGGTTTATAAGCAGAACACTTTGCTTTAGGTGTTCCAGAGGAAAACCTGAGAGCTGAAGAAAAAATGCTGCAGGAGCAGAAAAAGTGTATATTTTGTTCATCATAAGGACTTTTGCCAGGAAGATAGTTTTCCACTGAAAATTCCAATTCCTAGTCACTGAGCTCAACATCTGTGGCCAATACGCTATTTCCTCTCCTTCCTTCCTTCCTTCCTTCCTTCCTTCCTTGAGAGGCAAGGGCTAGTATAAACAGCCCATCTTTCATACAGGAACAGGACCAGAGCTGGAGACAGAAAGGAAGGACAACAGTACTGAATGAAAACATTCCCCTGCCATTCTGCTCAGAAATCTCTCTCTCTCTCTCTGTCTCTCTCCTTTCTGTTCTCCTCATTCCAAGTTTGCTACATAAAGAAAGTAGTAGCTTATTCAGTATCACAAAGAAATCCAGAACATTGGTCCTAACTAACTTAAACAGAAAATACTCACTGCCCAAACCCTCCACTGCCATAAAACATAAACCAAATGTTCATCCCTTGCAGCGATACACACCACAGCTCACCCCTCCCCTATCCCTAGCTTCAACATCTTATTCACACATTATGAGAAGGCCTCATAATGTTTAGCATTGATGGGGCTATTAGGAAGGACAAAGTGCTTCTCATTTTAGCAATATGTGAAGCCACAGGCAGAGAAGCACCTACCCTGTTTGAATGATGAGCCAGTTCCTTGCTTAACGTGTGTTGAAATGTGACCTTCTCACTCACAAACACCTACCAACCAACACACTGTTCCAGCCACAGCATCTTCTGCCTCCCATCCTAAACTGACTTCACCTCACAGTGATGTGATCACAATTCTCAAGAGGACTAGGATGTCATTATACTCATCAATGACCTCTGATTAGCTGGGATGGTGGTATAAGGAACAAAATGCCTTGTGGTAAATATTTGAAGCCAAAAAAGTAGGGGGCGAGGGGAGTTGCTACTGAAAGAGTTGCCCAGGGGACAGTAAGTGCACACAATGAAAACCTTTGTAAGGCCTTTCATGGAATACTTTGCTTTTACATCCCTCCCAGAAAATATGATTGTAGCATTTAAAACATTTGCCTGAAAACCCTGGCTGCAGCCTGAGCGAACCTCCCCCAAATACCTTGGCAAGCCTTCTCTACATGGATGAGTTCATCAGGAAACTTTAGCACTTCAGGATACTGCACCTCACACGTTTCAGCCAAGAAGTGCAGCAAGGTCATCTTCTGGTCAACGGACTTTGTGTCTCGGAGCTACAGGGAAGGAGAGGGTGGCAAGAGTGAGGATGGATCAACACAATCAATCCTGTTCCCTCTCCTTTCCCCACGGACTGCTCCTCACACGTGGCATTGGCTGGTTGAGTTGGGATAGCATAACAAGATGTGACTCTTGTGAGCAAGACTCACCTTGCAGAGGAAACTGATATTGAAACCAAAGGCACCAGCGTTCATGGAGCCGGAATTCATGTAGTTGCCCACCAGGAGGATGATGGAGAGTAGGCTGGAGAAGCTCTCGCTCTTGCGGACCTCCTCGCAGGCTGCGGTGACAGCGACTATCTCTGGCTTGATGTTTTCCACCTGCTCATTAAACTGCAGCTTGAAGAGGATGGCATTTAGGCGGGACATCAGGCGAGGAACTGAACTAATCTGAGAAGGAAAGGGGACAGAATAACACCATCACGCACAAAGGGGGAGGAAGAGGGCAACAAGAAGGAGCCAAGGTGGTCTGAAGGAGAAGGAAAAGAAGAGAAGTTCTGTTTTTCTTTGTCATAAGTGTAAAAACAAATAATTGAAATGGGGAAGGGAGGATAAGAATCAAGTAGCCATTCGTCTACAACATGCTGCCATGATGATTTTTTGCTTTAGCAATCTCTGCAGCACCAGCCTAACACGCTTGAAATGGATGAGTCTGGAAACATTATGTTGAATCAAGTAATTAAAACAACCAAAGGATTTATTTATTTATTTATTTATTCATTCATTCAACTTATATGCCACCCACTACCCAAAAATGACTTGTTTGATTTTGAAACTAGACAAATCAAGTCAGAGCACTACAATTGGCATCCATGACCTTTATGGTGCTCAGTTCTAGAGACATAAATGTGATAGGCATGTTTTATCGGAGAAAGTTGAACTTAAATCTTAACGCTGGTCCTTGACCAAGACTCAATTCACACATAAGGGCACTGGACAGAGATTGCTAGCTACCCGCTTACAGTCTCCCACCATACTTTTAAGAAGGTCTCCAGAGATACCAGTGCTTCCTAGAAAATGCTTCTACCTCCCAGAATTCTCCTCTGCTCTGGTGTAAGGCTCCAAAGGCTTGGAGATACAAAAAAATACTTGTGGAAACAGAAAATGTCTCAGTATTGGGATGCATGTTTGGAAATTTTTTAGACATAAGGCTTCTATCTCTGCCCAATTTCTTTTAAAATTTAGTTCCCAAAAGCTAGATGACATAGAACACACAGTCATCGCAATCATCACTGCAGTCATCATCGTGATGTCGGCTGGAAGGGATCCAATTGCTGTAGGTTAAGAAGTCTCCATGGGCATTATCTCGGGTACGGCAACTGTTATGGATCAGTATGCAAGTGTAATGCCTACAGAGATCTCTTAATTGACAGCAATTTGCTTCCAATAGTTAGGCCATCAGGGCAACTGCGTAACAGGATTTCAGCCATTGCTTGTTGCACTACACGCACTAGAGACAGCAGTGCAGAGTAAATGGAAGAGAGAAACAGCAGAACAGTGGAAGAGGCAGCCAAGGTCTGAAAAAGAAACCCATACAATTCATGGCTGTACAGAACGTCAGCAGCAGCCTTGTAGAAAGGGAGGCAACCCCCCCCCCCATTTCCCCTCATCAGTCCCTTACCACAACTCCAAACTGCTCAGGCTCGGCCAGTTCGCTATATTCTTCCTTCAACTCTGCTATCATCTTCAGCTTGTCTGGCTCAGGCATTAATTTAATGAGGTTCTGAAAGAGAAACAGAAGAAAGAGGCGGCTGCTTCTTCAGTTGTCCAAGTTGGAAGTGGGTGGGAATAGCGTCCAGGACATAAGCTGGTGCCTGCCCTACAGGATAGCTTTTACTTGGTGGAGAATGGAGGTTGTTCTTTCAGTCATGGTTCTTCACCACCCCCACCCCACCCCCAACCCCTTTCATCGAGGAAAGAAAGAAAATAATGGAGAACCTTCAGGCTTTGCCCACCTGTACCATGGACTCGGTCAACACTGCTTCGTTCACCTCCAGGATGGCACTCTTGATTTCCTCATAAGGCATGCGGAAGGAGCCCAAAAATATTGCTGCCAGATTCAATGAAAAGCACAGGTAAATCTCTAAGCCTCCAAATCCTCAGGTCTAAGAGTTCTACTTCTTTCACCCAAGGCTTTTCACCCAAGGCCACTTGGCCCTTTCCTTGGCAAGGCAGCCACATTCTCCGGCTAAATCACACTTACAAAGGTTCTGTGCATTCTTCGAATCCAGCACTCGCAGCTCTTTGACCTTCTTCTTGGTTTGGCTCTTCTCCTCTTCATTCGCTGGCAGCTTCTTTGCTGAAGGGACAAAGAATAAAACAAAATAAAAACACCTCAGCAATCCATGGAGCTCTGTCACTTTAAACTGTCCATCATGCAGGTTCTCCATCGCTATGGGTCTAGCAAAGCAATGCTAGTGCTCTCACAACACTACTTTTTAGAAAAATTAAATGCAAAAGACTGTTTCTTCTCAACATAAAATGCAGCAGGATGGGAGGCCAGTGTTGAAATTCAGCAAAAGGATAATACTGGGATGAAAATGCCAGGCAAAAAGGCATTGCTTATACAAAAATATAGTTAAAATGTGTGTAGTGAGGAGAACATGGGTGCACATGTAACCCTTGATTCCACACATTCAATAACGAAGCCAGTGCAGCAATCTACTATGAATTGTGAATTATGTTTATTTTATTTTGAATATTTTACCCCACCTTTCACCTTGGAAAAGACCCCAAGAACCCAAACCCGAACAGGGTTGTTTATGAATACGCATTGTTATTTATGAATATTTATGTGGGTGTTAGCTAATGTTAGCTAATCAGTGAACCGGTAGGTTTGGCTAAAAGCTATAAATGTATAGAATCCTGTGGTAAGGAGAGAGAAGCCAAAAAAGTAGGGGGCGAGTTAAGGCAGTTAAGATCTAAGAGAATACAGTGGTACCTCGGATAACGACTTGAATTCGTTCTCCGAGGTTAGTCGTTATCTGAAGAAAATTGTTATCCGAAACGCGGTTTCCCATAGGAATGAATGGGAAACCTATGTAATCCATTCCGGAGGTCTGGGGGAAAAGGCAAAAAAGCTCCCCCCCCCCCAGACCACTTTAAAAGGTGCACTTTCAAAGTGCACTCCTCCCCCTCCTCGCCCACCCCTGACACCGGCGCTACCTCCCACCATCCTCCCCAGGGCCCCCACCTCTCCTCCTTTGCCGCCGCCACAGCTGGGCACCCGGGCGGTGGGCAAACCCGTGTGCCTTTGGCATTTCCGTTCCCCCACCTCTCTTCCTTTGCTGCCGCTGCCGCCATTGGTCACCTAGGTGGCGGGCGAACCAGGCGCTTCCTCCCCCCCACCTCCCTTCCTTTGCCAGCAACGCCGCTGTTCGGCACCCAGGAAGCGGGCAAAGCCGCACGGCTTCACGGCTTCCTCCTCCCATTCCCCCCCCGGCCCCGACCTCCCTTCCTTGCTGCCACTTGTCACCCGGGCAGTGGGCAAAGCCACGCGGCTTCACCCCTTCCTCCCCCCGCCCCCGGCTCCCACCTCTGCCATCTCTGCCACCGCTGGGAACCAGGAGCCGGTGAGTCAAGAATTTCCTGGAATGCTGGGCTGAAAGGATGGCTCCAGTTAGTCAGCGAAAGCGCCCCTGGCTAGGGTTGAGGGCTGTGGACTGTGTGTGTTTGGGGGTGGGGGGCTGGAAATGTCCAGTTGTTATCCGAAAAATTCATTATCTGGGGCAGTCGTTATCCGAGGTACCACTGTATTCTGAAATTCAGTCAGTCAGGAGTGAGATCCTGAGGCTGATTGGGGTTTGGTATATAGATATACAGTAAGTATAGTTGCTAATACAAAGAAGTATTGTAACTATATGAATAAATATGAAGTTATTGTGAACAAAGTGTTACCAAAGCATATAAGTGAATTGGTCATCGTTATATGAATAACATTCAATATCCTATTGTAAATCAATAAACGTTACAAGTGTATTTTGAAAATATACCATTTGGTGTCAGACTCTCTTATTGAAATAGGTAAAGGGAACCAGGAAACAGGTGGTGACTGCAGCAATATTGCAAGTGTGGGAGCATACGTTACAGTCACTACCTTGAAGCTGGCACGGAAATGAATCAGTAGCCAGTGTAAGGCAGGAAGAGTGGGGAAAATATGTTTGAACGTTTTCACTCTAGTTAGAAATCTGGCTGCCACATTCTGGACCTATTGAAGCTTCCACAGCAGTCTCATACATAGCCCCATGTAGAGACTATTATAGTACTGTAACCCCCCATCTATCCCAGGGATTAGGGACCCGACCCAAACCGTGATCATTGAAAATCCACGATATGCGGATGCAGGTTGGGTCGGGTCTGGGGGGGCGGCGGCGGCGGCGGCACATAATGTTTAAAATGTCTTTAAGCAACGGAGCCAAGCGCTTGGCTTCTTTGCTTAAAGATATTTTAAACATTATGTGCCCCTTCTCCTGAGCCACCCCCGGGGCGCAGCGTGTGATGTTTAAAATGTTTTGTTTCCCCACCCCAGTGGCAATCAGCTGGAGCCTGGGGCTTGGGGAAGGGGGGGGGAAGGTTTTAAAAGTCTGGGCTTTTAAAACCTTTTACCCCCTCCCTCAACCCATTTTGGGGCACCACTGTACTGTGCTCCAATGATATAGCAGGACCGCAATATATGAACAGCAAAAGGGCGGGGGACAACTGTAGCCTAATCATGAGGCTACCAATGCATGGACCAATGTGGCGAGGATAGAGACACAGCTGGGTGATCAGTCTGAGATGGAAGCAGGCAGAATGGACCACAGTCACCACCTGGGCCTCCATGCTGGGGATTTTGCTGAGTGGGGCTTCAAACCATGTTCTCCAAAGTCCTGGTCCATCATTCAATCCACTGCACCACACTGGAAATTACAGTTCCTACTAGCCCTTACCATTAGCTTTGCTAGCAGGGGTTAATAGGTGCTGCAGTCCAACAACAGCTGGGTTCTGCTCAGCTCACTTGCAAATATATGCTCAAAAGACCAAGAAAAACTAACCGCTGGTGTGGGTAGTTGGGATTGGAGGATGGCCCAGCAGGCCAGCCAGTGGGCGTGTGAGAGTGAAATCTTTCAAACAGTTAAGGTCCATTGGAAATACCTTATGACAGATATGGGCAAACCAATGCTCTCCAAATGTTGTGGACTCTGGTCTTTATAAACCCAAGGTAGCACGTACAACAACTAAGGATTTGGGAAATTATGCTCCAGAATATCTGGAGGTACCGAGCTGCCATTTCTGCTTTGACGTTATGCCAAATATATTATCCTATTTCCTCCTACCCCAGACTATGGAATGTACCCTCTTTATGTCATATAGGCCCTATGTTAAGAAAGAAAGAAATTTGATCCCTTTCAGCCCCAAACACATCACCTATCTTTAGGCATGTGGTTTACTGACAAGTGGAAACAATGATTCAGAAGTCTTTGTTCACATAGTAAATACAAGATTATTTTAAAAATTTACAATACAACGGGGAGCCGTGCGGCCATTACAAAATACAAATGCAAGACTAGGCTATACGTGATACCTTTATAGGTCACTACTAATTAAAAAACCATTGCCATCCTTCATGGACAATTTACACTTCTTCAAGGCAAGTACCAAAAGTTCAAGTATGGCATGATGGGGTTTCCCAGGAAGTTAATCTTTAAAGTTCTTGTCAACGCAATTTTCACCTGGCATGTCTGCCTTTGATGAGGCAGGAAGCAGCAGGGCTGTTGTAAAGCTGCATCTGACACAGAGGATTGGGTTTCACACCCTAGTCCTTCAAACCAAGGGGCATAGATCATGCACACCTATCCACATCTCTTCACTTGGCTCTTCTTTGAAACACACATGCTTCTGTTTAGCCAATGAGGGCTGGTGTTGACCCAGAAAACCCATGTCCTCCATCTGGGGACTGGGGTATAATTTAGTAAACCCACTAATTGGGGTCAGATTAAAGTAAAGGCAATATTATCTAGTGGTTGCAGTACCAGTGTTGAGAGTCTCTGTGCCTTTTTCTTGTTATGTGTGTGTGGGGGGGGGCAGGTTCTTTTTTCGTATCCTCATAGTCCTATTGAAATAAAAAGGGAGAACTGTGTGGCCATTACAAAATACAGATGCATTGATTCTTTATTAGAGGCCTATAAACAAATTGCCTACCACCTAGTCTTGCAAGTAAATTCTAGAAATGTTCACAGGGGAATCAGACAGCGTAACTAGAAAACACAGGCAACAATGGAGAGGTAAGTGTGGGACATACAAGATGTATGCATTGTTCAAGAGCCCCTGTATTCAGATATGTTTAGGACAATCCCATAGCCCTCCACAAGGCTCTCAAAGGTAAAAGACAATTTAAATGTCACCTCTGTGGAATACACTAGCAGAAGGGACACCATTACAATCAAGGCCAATGCCAATGACTAATAAAGATAAACACAGTTACTGGCAGGGTTGCAGAGGGAAATAATGTGAATGTAGGGAAGGGGGGAGGAAAAGAATGGGCAGAATTCGTTTAATGGTGCTGCCCCCTTTAGCACTTTATCCTCCTTGACACATGCACATGCTATAGGTTAGGAGTATTAATGCTGAGGGTTCAGAGTCACTGACCTAGTTTTCTGGGCATCTGCCTCACTGCACAAATTAAAGGTTCAGAGACAGAAAGAGAACACGGGCTGCTTTTAGCATGTAGGGTCTGTGGAATGAGGAAGGCCTCACGTGATCGAGGGGCGGGTGTGAAGGGAAGATGGCCTGGTTAGGAAAAGGTCTATCTATGTGCAGGGGATGTTTGTTTATTTATTTATTTGTTGTACTTGTATCCCGCCCATCTTCCACTAGGAACTCTGTATGTTATCTGTATCAAAGAAGGATCCAAGATTCCACTTTGCACTGAGGCAAGACAGCCTAGGCCCAGATTTTACTTCCCAAAGGGAAGCTGAGGAGATGATTTCAAACTGGTTTTTTAAAAAAGCAGGAAGCCATGGAGACACCCTGGCTGACCAACAGGCCAGGAGGGATGGTAACTGAAGAGAAAGCCAGGCAAAGAAGAACTCAACTCTCTAGCTTCTGGACACTACCGCTCCCAAGCACATGGCCCTCAATGTTTTTCAAGCGCCATGATGCCTCATTCTATCCTGATTCCTTATCAGCACAAACCCTCTAGGATTACAGAGGGGGCTAAAAAGATCCCTATATTCTCTCAGGGCATGTGTGCAAGCTGATAAAACAGAATCTGAAACAGGATAGTACTGGAAAAAATATACACCTCTCTCTTTTTTAATGAAATATAAGTTTCTCTGAATTAGGAAAGCAAATTTCCCCTTCCAAAATTGGGGGGTCAATAAAAAAACAATGTTACAAAATACCAAGATATAAACAAGATGACTGTTTCCTTTGCTGCTGCCTTTGACATTTTTCCTACTGGGCAAAACATTATTTCCCAATTTAGCTGAATAAGACTTCAGGTTTTGTAGCATTATGTCATAGTTAACTGAAGGGCAGACTCCCAAAAGAGCAAGCACACTATTCAGAATGCTAGAGGTAGAAAAAGGTGGTGGGGTGTAGGGAATACTGATACTGTATATGCAAAATTTAGATATGGTAAAAAAAACAACAACCCACAAACACATGATCTCTTATGAAGCAAAGCCTGATTGCTACTGTATATGTATGAAGGGAGAAAGAGACAGAGAGCATGCGTGCATGAGAAGACAGAAAATTGAGCCATCAAAAAGCAGCAGCCTTTGACTCAGCTGGCCTCCCCCTCCCTGCAGACTCCTCCCTTCCTCAGTCTTATTTTTCTGCGCCACAAACACAAAATGGAGTCTAAAGGGAAGACAAACATCCTCTCTAAAATGGCTGAATGCGGCAAAAGGAGACAGGGAATGGTTAAATAAGGCAACAGCACCATCTGGTGCTTGAAAATTCAATATCTTTAGAAAAAAAAATCTGGTTTTGCACTTAGGAAGCAGTGGGGCTGAACCTGTGAGAAAATGTGGAATGTTATGGAACAATAACATGGTGATCACCATCATCATTTAACAATGACAATTATAATTGTATGGAATTCCTTCTTTATAAAAATGCAGCATAATAATTACATGTGTATTACAATGTTCCTTAAGGAGAGGAGAGCCTTCCATTTACTCTGCAGACAACCAGTTTATATTGGGAAGCAGCCCAATTAAGTATATGAAGGTGCTAGGTAATAACTCAGACCAAAAGCCCAAAAGCTGATATTAAAGGGCTCCTACATGCATTTCCCCCCTTGTGAACAAGGAAGTAGGATTTGTGAATCTTGTACTGGCAAGGGATGCTGTCACTAAATGGCTTAAAGGAGCATCTTTTTCTACCCACAGAGGTAATGTTCAAACCAAGTCACAGGCTAAGGATTCTGACAGAGCCCAGCTCTGCTACCACCGGTATATAAATGCTCCTGTTTAGGGCCTGTTCAGCCTGTTATCCATGCTAACCTCCAGAGAAAATAATGGCTATGTGCTATATATGTAGAAGTGTTGTGAGGGCTATCTAGAGAATCTAGTGGCTATATTTTGGACTAACTGGGGCCAGCCAGTGGGAGGCACACTCCCCCCTCCAAAAACAAAACAAAACAACAACCCTCCACTCCATTTCTCTGCATAAGCACTTGGAGCCACAGGAACAGATTAAAATGCATTTTCCCCAACTCAAGCTGCAAGACTCAAAATATAGCTTCGTCATTTGGGTGTGTCTGTGAGCCCAAAGGAGCAGATCCAGCTGCATGACACGAATGGGGCACTCCTCAAGATTAGGAAGGGAATTACGCCAGCAAATCTGAAGTGTGACAGTCTAAGTCGAAGCAGTTGGGTGGGTGGGTGCTGCTGCTGCATGAGGGGCCGTCACAGAAATGTCTGCAGCAGCAGGACCGAGGGCCCAGAACAAAGCAAAAACAAGGGCAGAATCCTAGAAAAGGGAAGGAGGGGAATCCCAGCCACAGAGGCAATGGCCTTATTGCACGAGATCAAGTATTTGTCCCTCTTACAAGCCTAGTTGTGAGCACCTCTAATATTTCTCTTAATACCACAGAGAGGGAAGCCGTATGTGGCTGTTCTACAGCAGAAGGAAATCCTCCCTAATTCTTATTATCTCAGTTTTTTTTCTCTTTTTCTTTCACACACACACACAGGGCACCTCTAAAATGTAATCTGAGCTGCTGCTCAGGCTTCCACAATGAAGGATAGGTGGAACATAAAAAAGGAAAGCAGCAGATGGAGCAAACTCCGGCTGCCACACAAAAGCCTTTGTCTGTGGGAAAGATAACACCCTGGCTTTTTTTCCTTTCTTTGTTTCCGAGAAACGAGGCCAGCCGAAAGGGAGGGGGGGCTGGAGGAAGAGGGAGGAAGAGGGAGGGAGGGAGGGGAGGGGGGAGGAAATGGCCACCGCCTTGATGACACAATGTCAGCAGACATTCTCCTCCAATCCGGGGGCTCCGACGTCACGGCCATGACACCGAGCCAAAGCGGCTCAACTGCGCACATCTGGCGGATGAAAGGAGCACTGCAAGCCAGGAAAATAAAAACGGTGGAGAAAGTGGGGGGAAATGCATTTCTCCCCTAAATAAGCACTACTTCAGCAAAGGCAGAGGAGGCACAGATGGAACCAAGACCCTTGATAAGAAGAGGTCTTTATCATCACTTTGGTTTTTTTTAAAACAACAACAACAACAATGAACCTATTCATCACACCTGTAATAGATGCTAATGTCAAATCTTTCATGCCACTTTAAGGGTTCTAATTTGACCAATCCAGTTTGACAGAATGACATATTTCCAAGTGAAAATCAGGATCAAAGATCACGCCCATGTGGTGCTGCAGTTGCTGGGCCCAAAACATACCCATACCCCTTCTGTGGCAGTTTTTAGAAGGGTGCAAGGGGAAGAATCTTGCACCCAATCTTGATTTAGTTTCCTGACACACACTTTTCAAATGTACACTTAAACAGTGACATAAATATTGTGAACTTTTGAAACATATTGACACAAGGCTGAAAGCCAAATGCAATCCACATGCATTTGGCTTTGTAATGACTATTTCGACTTTCTCTCCCTTTTTTGCCCCATTAATGGTGTCAGGGAGTGCATGGTGTGTCAAAGTGTTGTGTTTGAATCCCCGCTTGATCAAGGCAACTCAATGGGTGGCAAAGGTAAAGCCGTGTCTTAGGTATCTCACCTAATCATCAGTATGAACAAGAAGTGGTAGTTTGCATGTTTAGATATACGAACAACACACTTCAACCTTAAAAAACAAACATAAGGATGGGACTCTTATGTTTTAGCACAGCAACTTGGAATATTTCTCATTGTCAACCTGCAAGATATTAAGCATTAAAAGTTTTGACATCTATATGCTGATCTTCTTATGAAGTCAACTGAAAAAACACAACAATGCCTGCAAGCTTGTGAACTGCATTGAGGTGGCATCTCAAGATCTCAAAAGCTCACACACATCTTTGGTAGGCCTAAAGAGGGCATGACCTTAGTTCTATTATGGAATTTTTCTTACAGATAGCACAGTTACCTTTGATTTCTTTATTACAAAAGACCTCAAAAGAATACAGCCAGCATGGTGTAGGGGACAGAGTAATGGACTAAGACTGAGAAGATCTAGAGGCTCAGCCATGGAAACTTACTTGGGTGCGTGTATAAAAGTGTTAAAGCCAATGAAACATCTCACCTTGGATGACACACTCAACAGTGTGGATACGTTGCACAGTATTTAGCCCAGGACATTACAACTGCAGTAGTTTCTGCAGGTGAGTATAAGGTGGGAAATGGATGTGCCTCTGGTACTTAAAACAAAGGCAAGGCAGCTTCTAATTGGCTAAACCAATTTATTAAGCTGTTTAGCTATACAAAACAATTTAAGCTGGTGTACTGCCCTAAGCACATCCGATCACCTGATTTCGGAAGCTAATCAAGGTCAGCCCTGGTTAGTACTTGGATGGGAGACCACCACGGAATACCAGGTGCTGTAGGCGCCTGGAGTAGGAACTGGCAAGCCACTCCAGTATTCCTGCCAAGAAAACTCAATGGACATGAGGTCACGGAGAGTCGGTCACAACTGTAGCGACACAACACACACACACACACACACTCAGATGTACACTATTTGTTAGAACACCAGTTAATGGGTTACAAATCCGTAGTTGCAAAGGCCCTGCAAAAAGAAATGGAAGGATGCTAACCTATCCATTTAAGCCTATTTTCTTTTGCATTATGATATGAGAAATGGGAAATGAAGGCTGCTATTTCAAGTGTCTTCTTGGGAGTGGGTAGTGGAACAGGACTCAGAAGGCATTCAGGTTGGTTCATCAAACAGAGGCTACAAGAGTGAGCCAACCATTCGGAAATGCAAAAATAAAACAACCTCCTCCCCTCTACAGTCACTATTTGTCATTTTTCAACTAGAAATGTTAATGTGCATGAAGGAATGTGGCCAGAAAGATGTCTCTTTCATGTTAAGCAGGAGAACATCTGGGGAATTATGTGAAAAACACAACGGTCTTATTAGCCACCTCTTGGCAGAGGTTTGAGAGGGAAAGCAGGGGAAAACAAAACATCTTCCACAAGCAGAAAAATAAATACCTGTCCTCATCCTCTATACTCCTAATCTTTTCTGCACCAAAAGAATAGAAATTGCTACATCGCAAGGGTATTAGAATAGCTTGAGACAAGAAGCAGGGAAAGAGAATTCACTCTGGACTTCATGCGTGGCATCCTAGCATAATAATTTCTTAATAAATATTTACCATGCTCACATGCACCAATGGTACAGGAAGAAGAAGAAGAAGACGAAGAAGAAGAAGAAGAAGAAGAAGAAGAAGAAGAAGAAGAAGAAGAAGA
>JAHTLZ010000157.1:595373-672630 GCA_023846285.1 Phrynocephalus versicolor | reverse complement strand
GAAGAAGAAGAAGAAGAAGAAGAAGAAGAAGAAGAAGAAGAAGAAGATTCAAAATGTTACTACAGTACTGTATAAACTTCTTGAGTTCTTCCAGGTCTTTCCCCTTTCTTCCAGTAGGTGGCACCCAAAGCCCATAATTGAAATATTTTCATTAACTAGCTTTGAAGCAATAAGGAAGAATTTTGGAAGGTTGTAAACACTTCCCAATAAGATTGAAAGTGCCATTCTTTTTATTTCGCCTTCAGAAAATAGCTGCAGAGATAACCCTCCAAAAAGGTACTAAATTGTTGCTGTTTTTAAACCAATTTCTTATTACTAAGGTAGTTTGCTCCATGCTGCAGTATATTCTAGGGCAGTGTTTCCCAAACACCTCCTTCACAGAACACCTGAAAACTGTTAGAGGTGTTCAGGATGGATGACTCACAACACTTTTTTTGTTCTACACATTAAAGCAGGCAATAAATATTTATGTTTTCCTTACCAGGAGTAAAGGCTATGTTGTGTTATAAAACTGTGATTCCTCAGGATTGCCTCCTGAGAATGGGGAAATGAATAAAATGCATGAGAAAATTCTTTCAAAAATTATATGCTCCGGATCAGTATCTCGTTAGCCTCTCTGAAAATTGGGCCTTGATTAAAACCATCTCCATAAGCTACATTGTGAACTGGGCTTGGGGAAGATGTGCATTCGGGGCCATGTACACATCTTCCCTATCTATCAGTGTTGGCCAAACTTCAGCTCTCCATATGTTTTGGACACAACACCCAGAATTCCAAGCCTGTGTTGCCAATAACAAAGGACTGTGGGAGTTGTGGTCCAAAACATCTGGAGGGCCAAAGTTTAGCCACCACTGCTCTAGATAAGATGGGGCTTGGAACTTGCAGATTATTGATTCTTTGCTCTAGGAGGTGAAGCACCACCACCACCTAGAATTCTACCTGTGGAAGGAGAGGAAGCAGGGAAATAACCTGTCGACTCCCTCACCTACAACAGTGTTTCCCAACCTGGGGGTCAGGACCGCTTTGCGGGTCGAATGACCATTTCACAGGGGTCGCCATGAGCCAGTGAAGAAAAAGGCACAAACGGCTTGGATGTGGAGGAGGAGGGGAAGGAAAGGAGGAAAAGAGTTACAGCTTGATAGGTTGGAGGGGGTGTCAGTCAATGGCACTGGAGGCTGCGATTGGCTGAGGGTGCCTGTAGAGGGCAGTTCTCTATGGCACCTGCGGCAGTGGCCTGCCAAAAGGGGCTTGTGGCCTCTTCCAAGCAGGGCAAGGAGTCACCACAACATAAGGAACTGTATTAAAGGTTCACAGCATTAGAAAGGTTGAGAACCACTGACCTACAGCATCCTGGGAGATGCATGAGCATCCATCTTAAAAGACCTCACATGACCTTCCTTGAATTAACAATTCACTAAGGACATCTGGCTTTGTCCCTGAAGCCCAACAAACTTGGTTGGGCTCATTTCTAAGGGCAAATGAGAGAATGCAATAATTTGAATCACTACAAGTCAGATGCAACCTGATCGCACAGAACATAACTTGAAAATAAAACAAAAAAGCAGTCCATTCTCTTAAATGCAAAGGAAGAAGATGACAGGCAGTTGCTTCAGAGAAGGTACCCAAAGCTGTCATCTGCTAGAGTGGTCAATTCTGATTTATTATTTTGTGATTCTAGAGCAGCTAGTTACTAGACACAGGGGGAGACTGCTGATTTGTTCTTCAATATATTCACCCCGGAAGAGTTTGAACAATGTCCTTTTGATAGTCATAGCACACACCTCTCAGAGACACCTCCCACCTGCTTCAGGTAGAACTGTAATTCCTTGGAAGCCCAATACTTATACGGAAACATTTATTTTTCTGAATAATATTAAGCTAAAGGTCCCTTGCCAGAGCCAAAATATAAGCTGGTGCAGGGCTATGGCCAATCATGAATCTATCAAAATTCTAATGAGAATATAAATACTAGGGTCAATAATCAAAAGGCAATTATCCAGGGCTATATTAAGGGTAGACTGACCTGGGCCTCTGAACAAAATGATCCGGTTACTCCAGCATCAATTCAGAAAAGATTCCAGCCAATTTCTAAGCCAATAGGAATGAAGATCCTTCTGCACCTGATGTGCCCAACTCCACTCATGAACCCCCTTCTACTCCTTCTCACTTCTATCTTATTGCACAACAAGATCGGACGCAAGTCCCTAAACATCTTTAGGGAATGTAGAGATCAAAATTCATTTCAGTTAGAGTGGAGAAGGAAAGTGAGAAGGTGCAAAACAGTATGACTCGAGAATAGCTGGTGAGATGGGGGTTAGGTCTTGGCCACAGCAAAGTTCTGCATTCAAGGTCTGTCCCAGTCAGGGGGGTGTCTAGGCCGTCTTTTCATGAATCTCAGCTTATGTAGTTTAGCCCTGTTATCTCAAGTGCAATGTCTCACCATGCCCACTGGAGGGCATACGAAAACTTCTACTTGGCTTGCTCCCCACAGAAGTCAAGAAGAATTTGGCACACGTGTTGGTGGAATCAGCGCATCATCAAGGTTGTGAAGGGGTGTGCAAGGAGTCCCATGTGACTTGCCACTGCAGCTTCCTATGACTCCTTAGAATTCACTGAAGTCTAGTATAAATATGTTTTTAAAAGCAAAGCCAAGGACCTAGCTCTACCTCAGTCGACGGAATATATTAGCTGGATACAGCTGTGTGAAATATTAAACCTACATCTCTGACATCTTCTATTTATAACGTACAGTGCAGGTGCATTTTTAGTAAGTTTTGTCCAATCAGGCTGGCTGGATAGTTCAATGGCTCAGGTCACTGGCTACAGGGCCAGAGGCTGGGAGTTTAATACCCCGCTGGGTGTCCTAAGAGTCAAGCTATCCCATTTGGCTTTGAGGAAGTCGCACAATTGCAGGGTGCCTCCAAAGGGAGGGAATGGCAAGCTACCTCTGAAGACTATCTAGAAAATTCTGAAAACAGTTTGCTGTCAATTTTCTCAAGCCTCCGTAGACAAAAGGCCCCCTCCTGGTTAGCATTTTAAAAAAAATCGTGCCAAAATGATTCTTTGCAGAGTTTAATGCATATAGAAAGGTAAGTTAAATGTCAATAGAGCTTAAGAGAACAAATATAAGTTTAAAGGAGGCTTTCCTCCAAGTTCCAGCCAAGAAACAGCAGGGAGGGTGCCAGCCTAGTCTCACTTAAAAGATGTAAAATTTCCAGAAATGTTAAAAATTTGGGGGGGCACTGTTTTTACCCCAATTTTTCTGCCCCCCCCCCCCATAGCTTCATAATTTCAAGAAATTCTACATCTCTAGTCTTCACTCAGAAGGCAGTTCCGTAGCCTGGGGACAGCCACAGAGAGTTCTTCTCTCACATCCATAACAGAATGGACAGAAAAGCTGATGGGAGAGAAAGGAAGATCTCTCTTGAAGGTCTTCAAACCTAAGCTGACTCCCATGGGAAGAGACGGTCTTTCAGGGAGCTTCCACCCAAGATCCATGCGGCTTTCTAGTTTTAAGCAGCATTCTGAACTGTATCCAGAAACAGACCTGTATAGCTGTTGTAGCAAAAGCAAAGCAAAGCAAAGCAAAGCAAAGCAAAGCAAAACAAAACAACAAGCTTTTCTCACTGTAACAGACAGGGGCATATATAGGGGCCAGGGTTTGTGGGTTAAGAGTATACCGAGGAGGAACAATGAGGCCAGCTACAAGAACTCTGAAAGCCCTTAAAGGACTCAGCTTCCAGATAACCCTTAAAGAACTACTCTAAAGGATGGCTCCGGAGCACTGAGCTGTGATAAGCCACTGGATAGTATAACTGTATGGAGAGGCCAAGTTATAGAACAGGGGAGGTGAGAGAGAAGGGGGGAAGAGTGAAATAAATTCTTCACTTATCTACTCTAAAGCACTATTCCTTAAGGTCTTCCTTAAATCACTGAAGTGAACCTATTGCTTCTGCCAAGTACAGTCAAGGCGGAAAAAAGAACACACAGCTAATGGGTAAGTTTGAGACTCAAATTAAGTCCAAGTTTTCCAGACACTAATGCTCTCTTCTCTCTCTGCTTTCAGCGATAAACCCACCAAAGTGCAACTGTGTAATTTTAATTGAAAGTTGGTTAAAAATTTAAGACTGCCCTGTTCAGAATAAGGGAAAAATGTTCTGAGGCCATGCAAGGACAAGAAGGTACACGACACCTACGCTGGTAGCTTTTCTTTTTATAACCAAAAATTCTAATAAAATAAGTTTAGGGCTAGTCATTGTGGCGTCCATGAAAATAGATTACAACTCTGGCCCAAGATGGAGTTTAACTTATCAACATTAAGGCAGCTATTGCCTTCTTGTCAAATTAAGGCTGAATCACCCAGTGCTGTTTCTATTCCCAGAATCTCTTCCACAACCGATCAAAGTGTTGCTGGGCACCTCTGGCCAGACTGCATACTGGTCCCAAATGATTCATTATTTTAAAGCTTTAGTAGTATGAGGAAGACATCAACAAGTATTTGGTCTAATGCCGATTTTAATTATAAAAACACAACTGAAGTGTGTTAGTATAATGTGTCCACCATATTGTGACATTCAGAAATACTTTTTCTAAAATTAATTCCATGCTGACAATTCAACACAACTTGACAAAGCTGAATATTCCCAATAAGGAGGAAAGGAATCTTGAAGAGGCATGCAATTAACAAGAGAAAACAAAGCATAGGCACTGTTTCTGGAAGAGGATGTAATCTTTTAGGACCCTCCTCACAAGCTCACCCTGTAGTACGTTTTAGTTCTGTATTGGTGCAGATGTGTATTTACGCTCTACGGAAAAGATTTACTGATTCATCTTAAGCCACTGCATTTTTCATCAGCCAATCAGTACAGAAGGGGCGCAACTCCGCCCAAACTCCTATGACTATACAATCAGAATTCACAAGAGGAAAATATTCCAGAAGGAAAGGAGAGAGAAGGATGCTAAGGGTCTCATCAGGGTCATCACAAAATATGAAACCTAGAAAGAAAAGATACACGGCTGGCTACAGCACAACTCCATCAGAAACTCAAGGCACTGCTGTCCTAAGACTGCGACTGTAACTCATCAAAGGTTAAGGGTTTCCTCTTGACCTGACTTCTCCTGAAAATGAAAAAAGAAGGAGTGGTGTTGTTCTGTCAGTTGGCTGAGGATGCCTACTATAATGCAGAAAAGAATCAGAAAGAGCCAGCATTAGCTAAAGGGAATCAAAGGAAACAGAGGACAGAATTGTTCTTCCTTCCTCAGGTACGGAGATGCAAGATCTCAGGCAGTGTTTCATCTCTTTATCCTCAGGACCCTCTGCCCTGACCACTAAAGCATCTCCAGAAACAGAGGGCTTGCTGGCAGAAGGTGGGTTACCACAGCACAGCTGGAAGATTCCCATCACCAGAGGGCACAACTCACCTCCAGAAATTTATCACAGGCACACTACAGCCCATCAGGACAGAAGCTAATTAAAGCACAAGCTGCAAGCGTGAGATCAACTGAGAAGCAAAACAAGCAACATCTCGTTTATAACTATGCTAATTCTGCTGAAGGGGGATGGCTGCTCTGAAGGCACAATTACTATCCTTATTCATTAGTATCTGCTGAATAAAAGGGGGGAAGGGGAAACTCTGTTAGAGAAATGATGCTGGTGCTTTTTTGATCAACTAGACACCAATATCTGATAAATGATGGTGAATTCTGAATGCTGCTTGTTCACATTTGAGCCAGGCATGGTCACCAGGCTGAAGGTACAGATCAGGTACCCGTTTTCACCATCTGGAAGAAATCGCTGTTTGGACAAAAGGCAGAAGTATTTCCAAAGAATTCATCATCTAAGATTTACCTGTAAAACTGGCAGGGTCTGAGAATCTTTCTAACTGAAGACTTCAATGGAATGAAAAATGGAATAGTGCAGTTCGGGACTCACAAGACAGAATGCTTAACACACACATACACAGCCTTCTCCATAAAGAAGTTGGGAATAATGGTACGGTACTACCCAAAGACAGAATTACTGCCTATCATAGGAAGAACAAGGACTAACTAGTGCTGTCAAGACTAATTGAGAATCCCAGGCTCAATTTACAAGCGGGGGAGAAACTCAATAACTGTTATGGGTATCAAGACTATCCAGAAAACGTACAATATGAGGCAGAAATAATGAATGCTTGAAAAGAGTAAAACCACTGGAGATGGGCACAAAATGAATTTTTTATTCATTTCGTTATTCGTTATTGATTTCCTCAGTCTTGGAGGAGGGGAGCCTGGGCTTTTAACTTTTTGTCCCCCCCCCCCACCCAAAGCTCTGTGCACCAGCTGGTGGGCACTGGGGTGGGGTGGGGTGGGGGAAACCTCCCCCGCCCAGCACCGATCAGCTGGCACACAGGTCTTGGGGGAGGGAAATAAGTTATGCAAGCACTACACACACACAAAAGTTGCACAAGCACCTCACCACACACACACACACACACACACACAGTACACACATATGCATGTAAAAAATGAAAATCGAAATGATTTTTTTAAAAAAAATCATTTAAAACGTAACGAAAAAATGAAATGGAATGCTATTTTAGTGTTTCGTACCCATATCTAGAAACCACCAGTTCCCCTTTTAGTTCTCATTCCTCAGTTCTGAACTCCCTTCTATGTAACAGCATACATAATGGTACTTGGTGCTGTATCTACATCACCCCCAGTCCACAACTAAGAAGCAGAATTGAAAAAAGTGAAAAAAAAAACAGGTGAGAGATAATGAATTATGTCAAGGATGAATTACTCCCCCTTTCTTCTGACACAATGATGTCCAAAGAGTACATGTTTTCCCACTTGCTGAAATTGTAGGCAGGAATCAAACTCAAATGGAAGATGGTGTCTCAAACAATTAAGGTACTCACCCTTGGCTGTAATCAGCATGGTGAAATACATCCGGTTCAAGAAACAGCATTGACATAAAGAAAGAGAAGATTAGAATGATTTACAAGACATCACAAGGCACAACAGATTCCACATCCATCAAAAAATATATCCAAAATGACACAAAACTATGCTTTTTTTGTCCCACGTTACAAATTTGGTCCTCTTATGTGGCACACTTAAGCCCCGAGGATGATTTTTAAAACAGACCTCACAATACCAATATACAAAGTTATGGTTGTGACAATACTGCACCTGCGGTTACCCTAGAGCAAGAAAAATATGATACAGCTAAGAGAGGACAAAAAATGAAAATGATCAAGATCCTGGAACAAATTTTCTTCAAGCAGGATAACTCAAGGGAGATCTGTTTGGAGCATATGAAATTATCAAAGGGTGAGGAAAAGCAAACGGAAAGTTCTCCCTCTCAATACTAAGGATCAAGATCATCCCACACAATGAACAAACTGGGGGTTCCAAAGGAAGTGCTTTCTCCAAAAATCCATTGCTAATCTATGCAATATATTTCAACAAGAGGTGGAAGTGGTTTTAAGAGAGAATACAAAAGACTAAGGAGGATGCATCAGCGTGGCGGTTAAGATTTTTCCCCCTTAATGGGATCTCCTGATTCAAAGGTAGTATCAAAACAGGTTGTGTGGGGGGGGGGGGCAAGCAAAGAGCAGCTTTTCTCTGTCACGACCTCCGGATAAGCTCTCTGAGAACAGCTGGATGGCCACTGCTGGAGAACAGTGAAGAAACAGAGCAGTGTGTCATCTAATCCAGCCCAGTTGTTTTTCTGCGGGAAATGAGTTTTCTCCTGTACCCAGCTAACAGTCCTCCATCAAGTCACATGAGTCAGCAGTGCAGAGACGTTCCTTTGTCTTTGACCCCCCTGGCGAAAATCCATTGGACACCAATGGGAGTGGGCTTCCCCTTCAAACATTAGGCAGTTCCTTAAAAGAAAAACATCACAAGCCAGGGACATGTCTGCTATCCGTGGGGGGGGGGGGGCTGACTCTTCTTCGGCCACCACTGCCATCTGGTCCTTGTGGGCAGTTCCTGAGAGCCTCTCCTTACCCAGCAGGCCTCTCCCCCAAGTACACAACTTACATTTGGTTTGTGCAGTTGAGAAGGCAAGAGTTAGCTTGGCAAAGAGCTCCTCATTCTCAAAACGATCCTCCTTAGCTTTGACCCAGAAACAGTCTTCAGAGAGTTGCTGAGCCGTAATCTGTCGGGAAAACACAGGCAGACGTTCGGACATGTAGGTACCTGATCAGTATTAACTTGTTTCTATGGCAGATGCCTGCCTTTGGGGAAAACAACAACCTAAGCCGCCTCTGTCAGCTCAAAGTCTAATGGATTTGCAATAACCTAAGCTTTTGTGGAACAAGCATCAGATTTCAGGTGTGATAGCGAAAGGTGGCAGGTATGCTTTGGAACCACAATTTGACACAATTGTCACTGCATTCAATTTCAGCTTGACTGGAACTGCACCGCTTTCGTAGCAGAACAGCTACACTGGCATGGCATAGCAAGAAAGAAAGTGCTCCCACCCAATAATGCAAGGGGGTCAAAATTCTCCCTCTGCATACATGTGGACTCTGTAGGCTGGATCTTGCCTCTTACACCTTGTGGATGTTTACAAATTTCATCTATTTTTGCCTATGCTAAAACGTATAGAGAAATGCCCCCCAAGGGTCCCTAAAAGTAGAATACAGTGGTACCTCGACTTAACAGCAGCTTGACTTAAGAGCAATTTGACTTAAGAGCAGAAAACTGTTGCCGTTTTAACTGCTGCCTTACAAATTTTAGATATGGTCTGCTTGACTTACAAATATTTATTTTCATTTTTTTGATTTTGTAACTTATTTCTTCAATTTTTTAGATAGGTACCCCGACTTAAGAGTAGTTCGACTTAAGAGCATGCATTCGGAATGGATTCAATTCGTAAGTTCAGGTACCACTGTATAAAAAAATAAATAAATAAATATACACTGGAAACGATCAAGTAACTAAGGAAATATTAAACAACAATAAAAAGAGGAGCGTAAAAAAGAGTAACAAAAATGGAAGCAAATGAAGTGACTGGAGGTCAAAACAACTTGAGTACTAAAGATGCGTTTAAAATGGCCATTTGGCCAAGCATGAAAAGATTGATCCAAGAGATGCCACAGGAGTTAATTCCATCATCAGGATGCTGCTACCTGCCCACTGACCAAAAAAAACACAGAATCACAGACTGATGGAGTTGGGAGGGGCCTGAAAGGTTCAACGCAGAAATTAAAATCAAAAGTCTACCTGACAGACGGCTATCTAGTTGTCTCTTGAATGCCCCCAACACTGGAGCGCTCACCACTTTTGATTGCAACTGGTTCCGCTGTTCTACTGCTCTAACAGTTAGGAAGCGCTCCTTGATATTCAAACGGATTTCTGGCCTCTTGACATTTGAGGCTATTATTATGTGTCCTGCACTCTGCAATGACTGAGAACAGATCCTGTCCCTCTTCTTTTGAAGCATGCATAGAGTGCTTTCATCTGTCTCGAGGGCAGATAAAACAATCCCCAAACCACATACATTTAGCATATGTGCATATGCACATATTTCTGACTGTCAAGAGCAACATTTACAAAGGCTTAACCTACACTTAATATAACAGTATTGCATGGTTTCTTCTGTGCCTCTGCAAGGTATCAGATGTTTTTATACATCTGAAGAAATCAGTTATGGTCCACAAAGGCTTATGCCCAATGAAACTTGGTCAAGAGCCTCAAGATTTCTTAATATTTATAAAGGATTGCCATTGTTAAAAGCTGACATTTCTAAGGTGCTGCCCTGAAAATAAGTGATTCCATAACAAATGGTAGTACATGTCTAAACTGGCTATATGTACTGGGAGAGGAAGACAGAAAATCCCTGTGTGCAGGTAAAGCAAGGGGATAGCACCAGACAGTTGACACATCTCTCTTTTCATGGACACTAAATGTTAATCAGATACTATGTGAGCAAAAAAGGAATACATTTAAGTCGCCACTGGTAAAGCAGGGACCTCGTGTGATTGGGGAAGGAAGCATATCTAGGAATCAGCTAGCAGAAAACCACCTTGGACCAGTTAGTTCTCCGCAGCTGAACTTCTGGCTTGTAAAGTTTCTTTGGGGCCAATCCAAATGGAAGAGCTGGAGCTGCAGGAGCTGTGGCACCAAACCCAGGTGGCATGGGGGGAGGTGGCACTCCAGGAACGGCAAGAGGTGGGGGTGGAGGGGGTGCTCCCGCTACCCCAGGCAGAGGAGGTGGCGGTGGTGGCATTCCTGGCATTCCAGGCAGTGGAGGTGGCGGCGGCGGCATGCCTGGCATCCCAGGCAGAGGAGGTGGTGGCGGCGGCATGCCTGGCACTCCAGGCAGAGGAGGTGGTGGTGGTGGTGGTGGTGGAGGAGGAGCCATTCCTGCCATCCCAGGAAGTGGTGGTGGTGGAGGTGGTGGAGGAGGCACTCCTGATGCTCCAGGAAGAGGTGGAGGAGGAGGTGGTGGTGGCGGTGCTCCAGGTAGAGGAGGTGGTGGAGGAGGCACTGATGTTGTTCCAGGAAGAGGTGGTGGCGGTGGAGGAGGTGGAGGCACAGCTCCCACTCCAGGAGGAGATGCTGGCTGTCCTGCAGATGCAGAGGCAATGTGTTCCATTTTCTTCTTCATATCTTCACATTCCTTTGTCAGTCCTGCAATCTACATAGTGGGAACAGGTAGAACAAGCAAGGTTAGCAGAGCATCACCCTTCCAAGCCAGAAATGAAGAAACAGCTGTCTGATGCTGAGAGATCCAAGAAACGATGTTACTTCCTTGACTTTTCTTTGTAAACCTGACATTTGGGAAATGTTTCAATATATACACCATGGCACAGGTAACGGTGAGGGTTCCATTTTGACTCTGCCTAATGAGGGAGAGGTAGGAAACCAGGTGGTCATATTGGGGCCACATGAAAGCTATTCTACACCCACTTGGATGACTGGAACATTTCACACAACTGAAGTCCTTCCTTAGTAGACTTTCTGTGCCCTTTGGGCTGCATCTAAAATTAAGCTAGTGTAAAAAAGAGACGAGGCAATATTCTTCCAATAGTAGTTGTGTTGAACAATTATTGCAAGAAAATCTAATCAGACAAAGTTCAAATGACATGGTCCCCAGAAGTATCATAGAATGTGGTTCACCCTAATTGGTGCTTCTTCACATTCTGCGGGTCCTCATCACTAACTTCCCTTTCATTCCCCACCCTCAGTACAATTTACTCTACACGGTCTCCTCTCACATCACATCTCATTGATATACATATGTCACATACACAGAGTAGAACTCCATTTCTATAGTTTTAATACATTTATTTGGGTTGTTAAACAAGAATCCTCCAGTCAAAAGATGTTCTTTTTTACAACACATCTGGAGTACTATGGCTTTCCTCTTTTCAACCTTTAGAGCCTTCAATTCAAATAAATCGAGTGAGGATTTGCTATTTGTCTCTCTCCAGGTCTTATCCAGATATGTCACCTTTTGTTCACATAAGAATGATAGGGAGAACATATTTCTACCATCCTGGCTCCCCTGGCATTACCAATGTGTTGTTAGTATGTGGAACTCCCTGCCACAAGATGTGGTGATGGCATCTGGCCTGGATGCCTTCAAAAGGGGATTGGAGAGATTCCTAGTGGAAAAGTCCATCACAGGTTACAAACCATAATGGAGATGTGTAATCACCAGGCTTAAAACCGGGGTACTTCAAGGACCAGATGCAGGGGAGTGGTATCAGGAGACAGATATATAGTCTCATGAGCTCCCGGACGCATTTGGTGGGGCTACTGTGAGATACAGGAAGCTGGACTAGATGGGCCTTTGGCCTGATCCAGCATGGCTCTTATTATGTTCTTATGTGGCTTGCTTCTGTGTTTAAAATCAAAGTGATAATGTTGACCTACAAAGCCGAACACTTTGGGACTTCACTACCTATTGGAACGCCTCTCCTTAAGATCAACTTCTTGTCCCACTTTGAAGCTGTGGTTGGCCACCCTAAGGAAGGTCAGGAACTCTTTGATTAAGAACAAGGCCTTCTCCATAGTGGCCACCTCTTTGTGGAATGCACTGCCCCGGGAGGTGCGGCATGCCTCTTCCCTCCTAATATTCAGAAAAAAAGTGTTGTTTCTCAGGGAGACATTTCAGGCTGCCCTCGATTTATAATTGTTTGCTACTTAGTCTTAGTTTTTTTTACTATATTTTGCAGTTTGTATCTTGTCCATTGCCACCATACAGTATATACTGAGTGATATATACTGTATGATCTCACATGATTATTTTAACTTTCATTTTAGTTTTATTTTAGTTTACTTTTGTTGATTTATGTAGTTAAATTTTGTTGTTTATATTTTGGTTAGTTAAATGTGTTACTTTATCATATTGCTATTCTATGTTGTAAACCGCATAGAGTAGCCTTAGAGCTAGATGGGCAATATAAAAGTTGAATGAATGAATAAAGAAATAGATATCTCAAAATAGAGTCTAGGTTACTTCTAGGTTGAATTTCCACAGAATTCCTAAAGACACTCCTCAGCACTCATTTGTTCTTCAAAAATCCCAAATAACACACTTCCTCCTAATTTCTGGGCATAACCTGGCATTCCACTTGCCCATCGTGGATTCTCTGGTCTTTCAGTTAATTCTCTGATTCAGCTCTATATTAACTCCATCAGCGTGACTGAAATATACATTTCAATTACAACCATGCCACTTCACTTGTCCATCACCAAAACAACCACCTCCTTATAATGTATCTATTGTTCAGTATACCTTTTAACCCCCTTAAAGTAAACCTTCTGATCATACAAGGACAGAAGTTCCTTTTTCTTCAAAGCTTCTCCTCCTCAACACTCTTAACATGGTTGAATACTAAAGTGACAGATACGCTGTCTTGGATGTGATCTCTTCAACACACATTCTACAAGACCGGAGAGCGGGCTCCTTAAATTCTGTGTGGAAAAAAAATATATATGTCACTGATTCCCTCTGTCCAAAATGTCTGCCCTGAATATTACCTCATCAACTAGCTTGGAGTTAGCAGTTTCAAGATTTTGTTTCTCTGTGGCAACCTGTTGTTTTTCAGCTTCTGCGGCTTCTTTTTCTTGAAGCAAATCTTGGATTTTCTGCTCAAAATCATTCTCCTTCTTTTTCATTTCAACTTGCAGTTCATGGCGTGCAGTCAGCTCAGAATCCAGCTGAAAAGAGAAAATGTTATGTGCAGTCATCATGGCAACATACTCCAGGCTTCAAGCTACTGACTATGTCCCCTCTGGGTTGTCTAGTCCTGTTCAGGTCAGAAGGACAAATGAAGAAAGCTGATTCTTCTGAATATATTATAGCTTCAATGAACAAAATTTGTTATCAAATTGTAATGGTTAGGGACAAAAAGGTCAGGCAAATGCAAGTGCAGGAAAAAGTTAGGTGCAACAAAATAAAAAGCATTTTGCAACTCTTGAAAAATGTGAGCCAAATCAAACTTGATGCTAGATAAAAGAGCTCTTTCAAACGATGCTCCATATTTAATACATCGTTACTGTCAAGGTATGGAAAAAGTATTTTCTTAATCATAGAAAAAAGTCAGGGTTAATGCTTCATCTATATTAGAGGAATAGGGAAGGATGATGCCCCAATGCATCCTCCACAATTCAGATGTAGCTGGTGATGAGTGTTGCTCTTTTTATTTGGAACTTGGTTAAGCCATTGTGGATGTATGTTGTAAATCATGCAGGATAGAGACTGTAACATTAAACCCAGGTTACTGAGCAATGCTGGTTTTAATCCCTTAGTCCTTGCTGTGTCCAAAACATCATGCCTTGGAAGTATCTAGTCACATCCATGCAAAGCTACTTTATGGATGAGGACTAATCCCTCCAGCTCAGCACCAGCTCTACAGATCTCAGGAAGAGATCTTGCCTGGTTACCTGACATCCTTCTACTGAAAACGCCCGAGATTGCACCTGAAAGCTTTTGTTGAAAGCTGAGCTATGACCCATCCTTGCATTAGTGCAATTTTTCAAAATTATTACTCTTAGGCGCTCAGATAATTTTCCACTCTTCCCCTCCAGACCCATTAAGCGAGGGATTTCTGTCTTTTGTGGAAGTTAGGGAAAGAGAATGGAGGACAGCAACAAATGGGAACTATCTGGAGTCCAGAAGTGCCAGAATATAGAGATTGATAAAACTCTTGCATAGCTTTTAATTTGTCTTTCATTTGTGTACAGACCTTACCTGAAGAATCTTTTATATTCCCTATCGTATTTTTATCCCTTCTTTTCTGGGCTAATATGGCTAAAAGTTTTGAATTTTTATTACTATATTCAAAAAAGTTTTTTAAATACAGGAAATTTATTTGTACTTGTAGTTCTAAATCCTCTAATTCTTTTTTTTTTGCTTCAATCTGCCTCAACATCTTCTTATCATTGTTAGAAAAAAATGGGATTCTAAATCTGCTATTAAATTTTCTAGATTTCTTTTATTAAACTTCCATTTTTTTTATTCTACTCAGAAGGTACTTCCTCAATAATAGTTAATAATGGAATGACCGAACAAATTATCCTAGGCCGGGGAACTAGACAAGGATGTCCTCTTTCTCCAGTTCTCTTTTGTATTGTTATAGAACTTTTGGCAAATGCAATAAGGGATGATGAATCCATTAAAGGTATTGGGAAAGATGGGGTAACCAAAATTAGTCTATTTGGGGATGATGCCCTACTGACAATTTTAGACCCAATAGAGAAAATTCAAAGAGTAAACATTCATCTAGAAGAATTGGGGGAAATAACTGGATTATGTGTAAATTGGCAAAAATCAGAAAGTTTATTGTTTAATTATGGAAGAGAAGATCTTAAGATAATTGAAAACTTTGGGCTGAAATGCGGTAAAAGTATTAAATATTTAGGATTAGAACTCTATAAGGAGTTTACCAAGACTAAGGAAAAAAATTAAAATTAAAAGAAGATATGAAAAATAGAATACAAAGTTATACTAAATTGAACTTATCTTGGTTTGGTAGAATAGCATTGGTAAAAATGAAGATACTGCATAAAATCAATTTTATCTTTAGAATGTTACCTCTTCAGTTTTTAGAAAAGGATCTTAAAATTCTCAAAGACATGATAAATAGGTACTGTAATGGTGGCAAAAATTAAGAATAAACAAAAGTTTGTGGCATAGATCTCAAAAAGAAGGAGGATTAGGTATACCCAATCTGAGAAATTATTATATAGCTAATCAAATTAGTTGTTTGGGAAAATTTTATTCAAACCAGAGAAGGTAATATGGTGGGAGCTGGAGTCATTGGACATGAAGGGGGAAATAAATAAATTTTTGTTTAGTGATTTTAAAAATAAGATAAGAGATTGAGAATCCCCTCCTGAATGGTTTAATGACTACATGGAGAAAATATAGAAAAATTTTATCACCAAAGGGTTCCCTAATTATGTTTAGTAACAAACAGACTTGGAAAATTTTCCTACGAACTTGAAGCATTATTTAGGGTTATTTAAAGAGATCACATTACACCCCTATTAAAATAGCTCCACTGGCTTTCAATCAGCTATCAGGCACAAATCAAAGTGCTGACCTTGTCCTACAAAGCAGTGTACGACCTGGGTCCTAGCTACCTCAAAGATCGTATCTCACAGTATGAACTGACTCGGGTGTTAAGGTCATCAGGAGAGGCCTTTCTCTCCATCCCACCACCCTCACAGGTACGTCTTGTGGGAACCCATTTATTTATTTTAGAGTATTTTTACCCCGCCTTTCTCCTTGTGAAAAGGACCCAAGGCGGCTTACAGAATGAGGGATAATATACAGTACTGTACAATTAAGACATGTTCAAGTATTGAGAACAGGGAATTGAGGGACATCTTACAGCATTAATAGACAGCATTACATTAAAGCTACAAGAGAACGTGAGCAGTTATGAGGGATGGAAGCTAACACTGAAAACATAGGGTCAATGTAAACCCATATGGTTATAAATAGTTATAAACACAAAGTATATTTGACCCTGTAGATTCATATAAAAGACACATAATAGGAAGACGATCATTCAGGGAAAGCTTGCCTGAAGAGAAAGATCTTTGCCTGTTTCCGGAAGGATAACAGAGATGAGGCAGTCCTAGCCTCTAATGGGAGGGAGTTCCAGAGTCTGGGTGCAGTAGCTGAGAAGGCCCTTTCATGGGTTCCCATGAGAAGTACCTGTGAGGGTGGTGGGATGGAGAGAAGGGCCTTTCCTGATGACTGTAACACCCAAGTTGGTTCATAGTGTGAGATTTGATCTTTGAGGTAGCTAGGACCCAGGTCGTACACTGCTTTGTAGGGCAAGGTCAGCACCTTGATTTGTGCCTGATAGCTGATTGGATTGAAAGCCAGTGGAGCTATTTTAATAGGGGTGTAATGTGATCTCTATACTCCACCCCAGTCAGATTTCATGGAGAAGGAACAGCGAAAGGGGGAAAGATGTGCAACAAATGAATCCACAAATTAATCAGGAGGGAGGAATTAGCCAAGGAAAGCCAGAGACAGGGAGCAAGGCAGGTACAGAAATAATAATAAAAATGCTTTTAGGACAAAAAGCAGAGATTCTAGATGCAGTCGGAAAACAGAGGACAATCTGAAGCACAGAAAAAAGTGAACAATCACCTTCTTTTCCAACTCTATCGCTTTAGCTTCACTTTTTGTCACCTTTGTTTGATCAACGAGGTTATCTATTAAAAAAAAGCAGAAAAGGAGCATGACATAAGTATCATAGTTCATACGTGGATATTGGTGCAAGGACACCTTTGTTCATCTCCACACCTCTAGTAGGGTGTTCATTTTCCAGACAGTGTTCTGACTTCCAGATGCAAGCTGCCAGCAATCCTCTTTCTGTCCCCACCTGTTTTACACTCAGACATCGCTTTCTTAAAACAGTGCCATCTACATAACTGACTGTTGGATACAGGTCATTCTTTCTACCCCAGGAGGGAAGAGGACCCACCGTGTGTGTCACACTGCCACTCGACCACATACTAGCAAAGTAACTGGCAGGTTGAGAGCATTTTACGTTCAACTTTTGGAATAAGCAAGACATTCTCTGTCAAGATATATGCACTACACAGAGCTTGATTCTGCTGTCCAAATTTGTTATAAAAATTAAATGCCTGGACCTTTTCCACCCCCGCTTGCTCTATGTGACTTATTTTTTGAATGATGGAAAAGTAGAGAGCCTCCTACTGCTGCACCGGCACTTGATATCATATTGGTTGGAACAAAAGTAAGTCAGCTCAAGGTACTGCCAGCTAAGAGGAGAGCAACCCATACCCAGACTTACCTATTAGTCCCTCAATATTGAAATCAAGATGCCGGCGCTTGAAATCAGGATCAGCACCATTCCTGTGAAGGACGATCTGTGAAATGCACTCATCGACCAGCTTAAAATACTGAGGCCTAAGGGCAGGAAAAAAAGGAAAGGGGGAGAGATTTAAGAAGCACAAAATTCCCAAGTCCATAAAGATATACCCCCATGTCTGGGCTCTATGAAAGGAACGGCCTATCACATTCCCCATAGACCTATGGGAGAAGTGACCTATTTCCACATCAGAGGAGAACTTTCCTGCTGAAAAAGGTATTTCTTATTCTTCCTTCTGCCTCTCCCCCTCTGCTTTGCTTTGCCCAAGTTCAATTTTCCAATGCACTGACTAGCTCCGGATCTCCTTGTGTCATTTTATAAGATGATCTCATTTTCAGGCAAAACATACATTCTAAGAAAGCATACCTGCCCAGTGCCACGAAGAGGCATGTGACAGACACACTGAATGGCCACCCCATTCGTATACAAAGCCTACCTTCCACCTGTCCTCCCCAAACACGACGAGGGGCCTCCCAGATAACTTTTGTTATTGGGTAGACTGAGCATATAACATAAACAAGAAGAGTAAGCCCCGTATCAGTATTTTTTTCAGCATTATCAAACTTATTCACCTGGCCTCATAATCATTGCGAATTAGCAGGAGGTGCTGCAGAATAGAGAGAAAATGTGACTCTGCCTTTGAGTCCTTTACAGTATTGAGGAGAATCTGGTAGACCTCAGTGGGGTCAGTGAGGAACACAGGTTAAGGATGCAAACCTTATTTGAAAGTGGCATAGGTGCACAGGTTAAAATAACTGGAGAAAAATTAGCCTATCCACCAAAACCCTTTCCAGAGCAATCTGAAACCTAAAACAAAACCCACTTTCACCAATGAATGGCAAAGCCTTGAGAGATGTCTGGCTGTCATCATGATAGCAGTCTCTTGTTCTCTCTATCCCCCCAAATGTTCAAAAACAGAGACTGGGGTGTGTATTCTTTAACCACAAGGTTTAGGATGTCAGACACATCTAACTACAGTCACCCCCCGCCGATCGAGGGGTTAGGGACCCACCCCACCTGGGATGAAAATCCGCGATATGCAGAAGTGGGTGGGGTGGGGCCTGGGGGGCGATCACGGGCCTGTCTGAGGCTTCTCAGAGGAGCGCGGGGGAGCGGCGTGGAGCAACCCGATCACCCCCGCCCCCCCATGGCTCTGAGGCTTCTTGGAGGAGCGCAGGGGCGGCCCGGAGCGACCTGATTGCCCCACGCCGCCGCCTCACATGGCCCGAGGCTTCTCGGAGGAGCACGGGGGTGGCGTGGAGTGACCCGATTGCCCCCCGCTGCCCCCCGCATGGCTCCGAGGTGCAGGTACTGTAATCCCGCGATGTAGTGGGACCGCAGTACCTGAACCGCGAAATGGTGGGGGGGTGACTGTACTCTAATTTTCTTTAAGGAAAGATGGCCAATCTCCACCACTAGATTTTGATACAGAAGAGCCAGTATGACCACAAGTGGACGGTTAGAATTCTTTCTGTCATGACAGTGTTGCTCACTTTCTCTGGTTCATGTTTCATTAGGGAAGGATACATTATAGTTTTATCTTTTGTTGTTTGGTTGTTATTATTGGAACATGTGGCTCTGACAAATGAATAAAATTATTTCAAAAATCAAATAAATATTAATTTTCCTTGTTCCATGTTTGCCAAGACTATCTCATGAAGCTTCTGCTATCTTCTACCAAGCCTCTCTTTGCCCATACTCTCCTCTCTGCTTCCTCCAAGGCTAGCCAGGTTCCTCAGAGCTCACAGCTACACACATCTAATGTAGTTTTCCTTAATTTACACATGCGTGAGCAAGGTCTCTTCTGCTCTAACACTGCAGGGCTGCGCATAGGTATGCCCAAGCAAACATAGTATACCTATAGCCGTCCTGGGCTGAAGCCTGATCTCTCTCTTAACCAATACAGAAAGTGGCCACTGCCAAAGATGCAACTATGCCCATGTTAAGCAGACAAGGAAAAAATGAACATAATGAGGTACCATCCATATACATTGTAGTTCACTTGTCTGTCTGTCCATCTGTTGATCGATCAGACAGAACCTGTGCCCCAATCAGCTATCACTGAGAATCGGCAGATCTCTCTTCATAATGCTAAGCAGAAGAAGGATATTCCATTTCTATGCGAATGTCTTCCAGTCGGCCTCTGAGATCTGCGGAATCTTCTTCACCATATTCTTCAAATGCCTGCAGCTGCACGGAGAGCTCTTCATTGTCTTGGGCGCGCAGTTCCTACAGAGAGCACAGTCACATCACCTGGTGCTGACCAGTCAGAATCACCTACAGCTATCTGCACTATGTTCCACCCAGGTATCCTCTCACTGGACAAATACGGATTCAGTCTTTCTCCTAACCCAACCACTCCCTACTCCTGTAAGGCTGATTAATAAGAACCATGAGGGGTCTGGAAACCAAGCCTTATGTGGAAAGACTGAAACAATTGGACATGTTTAGCCTAGAGAAAAGAAGACAGAGAGATGATAGGATAGCACTTTTCAAATATTTGAAGAGCAATCCTACAGAGGAGGGGCAGGATCTGTCCTCGGTCATCCCACAGTGCAGGATGCTCAACAACGGGCTCACGTTAAGAGAACCCAGCTTTCATCTGAATATCAGGAAAAACTTTCTAACTGTTAGAGTAGTACAGCAATAGAACCAAATGCCTCAAGAGGCGGTGGAAAGTGCTCCGACATTGGAGGGATGCAAGATAAATTTAGACAACCACCTGGCAAATACCCTTTGATTTGTATTCCTGCCTGGAGCAGGGGGTTGGACTGGATGGCCTTATTGGCCCCTTCCAACTCCACTATTCTATGATTCATTCACAAACTCACTAACATACCATTGAAGAGTGCAGGGACTTCCTCTCGCCAGCTCTATCTCTTGTTTAACATCCAGGCACTGAGCACAATGTGAACACACTTGTACATACAATCTGTATGATGGGATTGGGGAAGCAAGACTGTTGTGCTACTTTTAATACTAATAGGGCTATTTCACCCTGTGCTTCTATGCACTGTATTTCACTTCTCCAAGAAGCAAGGAGTATTACAAGAGCAATGCTATGATACTGATGTAGGGGCAGAAGGACATGATTTGTCTTTCCCTATGTGCATAAGCATACAAAAAGGGAGCACATGTGAAAAGAACTACAGTAACCCCCCGCCTATTGTGGGGTTAGGGACCCACCCGACCCGCAATACATGAAAATCCGCAATATGCAGAAGCGGTTTGGGTGGGGCGATCAGAGGGGCGAGGGGTGGCAGGGAGCAATTGGATCACTCCCCCCCCACGCGGCTCTGAGGCCTCCCGGAAGGGGAAGGGGGAGTGATTGGATTGTGGGGGCGATCAGAGGGGCGGGGGGCGGCAGGGAGCAATTGGATCACTCCCCCCCCCACGGCTCCGAGGCCTCCCAGAAGGGGCGGGGGCAACGGGGAGCGATCGGCCCCCCCCCACGTGGCTCCAAGGCCTCCCGGAGGGGCCTGGGGGGCAGCGGGGAGTAATCAGATCGCTCCCCCCCCAGGTACTGCGATCCCGCGATATAGTGGGACCGCAGTACCTGAACCGCGAAATGGTGGGGGATGACTGTAATAAGGAACTCCCTGAGAATCAGTTTCAGTGAAGAGAGGTTCCCCATTTGTTCAAGCAACCCAACTGTAGGTCTCACTATGAACAAAGCAATATTAAATATTCTAGTGAAACCTGACCTGTTGAGAAGTCTTTGAGATACTCAACTCGACCCACAGTTTGCTTACATGTTCACACAGGGCACGGTGGTGTCCATCTCTCCCTAACACACTGCAAATATGAGACAGCAAGGAAGTCAGGTGCTTCTCACCTTGAGGATCTGCTGCAGTCCAGAGCGCATCAGTTCACTGCGGATGTGAACTCTGAAGTCAAGTTCATCTGCTGGAATGATCAGGGCATTGATCAACTGGAGACAGGCCACCTTGAGAGGGGAAGAAAGGATTGGAGATGGATCCCATGCCACACAAGACCTAACCAATGCTTTTTAAGCCTTCAGAGCAGCCAAGGAAAACATTATTAAAATACTGGCCAGTAAAGAAAGTATATGACCCAAGAACCCCACCCCACCCCGCCTCTGGCATTCATTCCAAAAATCAAATATATCACTGCTCTGAATAACAGATCAAGTCCTGCAAAAGCACTCCCAAAGGGCAAGGACTCTCCTGAACAAATCAGGGTGAAGTGTGGGCACTTCAGTGGAAAGAGGCATTTGCTCCTGGTCATGCGCCCATGCCTGAGCTTCCGCCACTGCCGAAACAACGGGTAGTGGTGGTGGTGCTGGTGGCATAGCATGCTTGAAGATGAGGCCACTACAGCAATGTGTAAAAAACGAGGCTAAAAAACTCTATAGGGGCAGCATCCTCATAAGATTTAATGGGGACTAAGCGTTTGCAGCAGTTGGGAAGTGTTCTGCGCCCACTCCTGGGAAGGAATGGAGAAACAAGCAATGGACAAAGCATCCTGAAGGAAGACACGACAGATACAGGTGTACAGGAACATCCTTCTCAGAGGAGGTGAAGGTACCCTGCAATATTCTGTATGAAGCCCTATTTACTACCTTCAATGCCACCGAGGTGCCACTCCTCAGACCATCCAAGATAGGTTTAAAGCGTTCCACTTCGTCCATTTCTGCTCGTTCTGTCAACGCCCCGAGAACTTGTTCATACCTACGTGACAGAAGCAAAAAAAAAAAAAATCAGAACCAGCTTGTCTAACAGAACAATCCAATCGGCATTGCACCCCATTCGGTCCAATGACAATGAAGGTGGGAACATGCATAGGAGGGGAGTCCCTTTAATATTCTCCCCACTGAAAACAGTGTCCAAAAAGGTAAAAAAAAAGGGGTTGCCTAGGGATTGGATGAATGTCCTCTATGCAGAGGAAAACTCTTGCTAGAATACTTATAGAACCCCAGTCTACATTTTTGTCAGGCAGAAAAACTTAGGCATGGAACCAATAATAGCCGTAATAGCAAATTATGTGGGAATCTGATGAACAATGCGCTTTTAAAAATCTGATAAATAATGCTAAAAGCATTATATTTGGACCTTAGCTGTGCAAAGGGTTCTGGAACAGGGATGGGCACAAAACGAAAAACGAAATGCGGATTTGTCATGTCTTTATATAACAAAACAAAACGAGGAAGCAGCATTTCATTACAGATGAAACGAAATGGTGTTTTTCCCCCGTTGAAACGAACCATTTTGTTCCATCTGTAAACCGGTGCCGCCGCCGCCACCATTGAAACCGCCCAGCCAGGCCGGAGGGGGCGAGAGGGGGCCCAGCAGGCCAGCCTGAGCCTCTGTCTCCTCCCCTTCCTTCATCACTGCTGCTGCATCGCCCCTGCTCTTCCTCCTTCATTGCCCCTCCTCCTCCTCCTCCTCTGATGCCGCTACCACATGCCCCAGTTGGCCTCAGAGGCTGAGCGGCCCGGTAGAAGACTGCCCCGTGGCCGATGAGGGCACTGGCCGGCTGGGGAGGCTGAGCAGCCTGGTGGTAGACTGTCCCGCAGCCGCTGAACGCCCTGGCCAGCCCGAGAGGGCAAACAGCCTGGCGGCACTGTACATCACGCTGATGCTGACGCCACCACCAAAGGCCCCTGTCAGCACGAGGGCCCAGGATGAGGGGTAAGTAGGGGCCCCGGAGCAGGAGCAGGAGCAGGAGGTGGGCGGCTCAGGAAGGGGGTTTCCAGCTCCCCCCATTTCATTTCATAAAAATTTATTTCATACGAATTTTGGGGGGGGGGATTGTATGAAACAAAATGAAAGGAAATGCGGGGTGGTGGTGGTGGAGAGAGATAAATGGAATTAAACAAAATGCACTTATTCTGTTTCGTGCCCATCCCTAGTCAGGAAACTCATGAAAGATAATTTCCCCATTTCCCCCCTTCTTCTTCTTTGACAGCCCTGTGTGCCATCAGAAATTGGGAAGAAGAGGGCTTGGGAAGTGGGATGGCAGGACTCAGTTAAAAAGAAGGTTAGCCCAAAATCATGAGCTTCCCCCTCCTATGCACACCTGTTATGACGGGAGCCACTGTACTGGTTACACAGCCATACAAAGAGGCAACTTAGCCATAGCCCCCCAGTTTCTGGTTACATTTTGTTAAGGGCTCCAGCGGCCAAACACGCCCTGCCTTCTTATGTAGTGCCTTTGAGCCAGAAGGGAAAGCCACCTACAGTCACTTACATATCCACAGGCTGAGGCAGAATGCAGAGCGCAGAGAGCAGTTTGAGCGCATCAATCATCATGGAGGGGACCTTGGGGTCGACCGCTCTTGCCAAGAGCAGAATCCCCTCCTCTGTTTCAAGCATGGTCTTAATGCCAAACTGAAAAGAGAAAACAGCAGACCCGTGAGACCCACAGACTTCCTGGACAGTGGCGGTTGGAGCAGTGGCTTATGCTGTGGGATAAAAAGGCACAACTTCACAAGGGTGAGCTAAGGAAAATGATTAAGGAAGGAAAGGAAAGGATTTTAGTCAAAAGAGATGATAAAAGGGGTTGTGGAAAGATTCAATCGTTCATTCGTCTGACTCTTAAGGAACATTCTGCTGGTCCTCACAATCTCATTTATAATCCCAAATGTTCTCTTTCCCCTTAAAAAAATTAAACAGCTTTTCTACCAAGTTATAATGTGAATACTTCTTTCCCAGTCTGTTGCTTCCCCCAAACCCTTATTATTCTGCTGGTGACATTTTCCAGTCATTTTTATCCACCATACTCCATTGAAATGTCTCTTGCCAACTGTGACCTATTTTCTTGCTAAATTTTAATGCCTTTTCCTTCTAAGTGCCCCCTTTCCATTTAGCAAATGTTCAGTTTTGATTCTGGCATTCCTTTTAGAATTTCTCAACAAGCCTCAGTATCTATGCTCTACAAAGCTTTTCCTAGAATCTTTTCCCTCACTATCTTAATCCCTCTGCTTCACCTCTAACTTAACCTTTAACAAAAACAACACAGTCTAGCAGAACTGTGAAGACGAGCGAGTTTTATTTCATGCAAACTTTCATGGACTACAGCCACCACCTTCAGATACATGGCATCTTATGCCAAATAAATCATGTCAATTTTCCAAATGCCTCTAGGCTCTGCTGTTTTTGCTGCAACAGGCTATGGACTAATAAAGTTATCATCCCAGAAATCTCATGACTGCTAGTTTTTCATTTTCTTTCTTGATGTCTGTAACTGATACCTGACAAGGGGTATCTTTCTTACATCTTCAACCTTTACTATCACACTCCTGAAGTTTTTTGTTGATTAAAACCATGAACAGACATTTTAGGGTTTCTTTGTTTGCTGGTTTCAAAGTTGTGGTATACAAATGAAAACAAGTTTAGCAGCATCAGCCAGGAAAATAGGAGCATATTCTAGATTATTTTGATTTCTAGGTTTCCCTTTTCTGCCCCTGGACCCCTCTTCCCCTCCCCTCTTCCCCTTATTTTCATTGTTGCTGCTTGTTTTATTAAGACTGTTCTTCATTCTGATCAAATTTCTCCTTTTTGATTCAACTTTTGGCTTCCTCTTTCTCTGAATATCTTGACTGAGGACAGCTGCTCCTCTGACCCCCCCCCCTTTCTCTCTCGTTACCTCTCTCGTTGTTGGTGGGCAGTCCCAAATACTTAAGGCATATACTACATATTTATCTGGCTCATTCAAAATTTAACATATTTCACACAGTTTTCCTACGCACACCTTCAGAACAATTTCTGTCTTCTTCCCTTTTGTTTCCTAAAGCAGAGAAACTGCTTCTTATTCTACTGTAATAACAGACAATAACATGAAATCATAAACTAGAGTCCGAAGCTCAACACAAAAGCTCTATGTCATAATGAAGGTGATGGTTGCCATGACGGCCGCAGTGGAATCCTGAGGCCTCCACCAGCCCACCTGGCCCTACTCATGGAGTAAATGCTAGAAGCTGTAAGATGGTGAGCCAGAGGGAATTCTATGGAGGGTCGTAGCAGTTCAGATGGGCAAGTAAATAACTTGACCTGAATGTGGGGCAAAATCCTGATTGAACTATCTAACAGGTATTCCATCTGAAGTTTCCTGCAGGTAGTTGGTACTTGTCCCTCTTCCCCAGCTTTATCTGGTAACATGAACCACTATACTGAAGGCTTATCTGTCACCACCACTTGGTTTTCTAAAATCTGCTTACTAGCACCTAAAAACTGGGTATGGAAGTGCGCAAACCTCTTTGAGCAAAAGAGCGGGAAACCCACCTTATTGTTCATGAAGGCTTTTAAGCACCTAATGATCTCATGTTCGATCCGAGTGTCATATGGCCTAGGAAAAAGAAAACAGGAACTAATGATCAATAGTTCTATGCATGGAAGTAACACTTTCCTACTCTAGCATGACTAGATTAAATATTGTGGCTACTGGGAGTGTGACGCCATCATTAGAAGCTGCAACCAGATGCTTCCAAGCTCTGTTTGGACTTAAGGATGGTACTGAGATGAGAAGAAGAAAGCTATTTGGATAAAGTCATCACCCCTAGGTGAACCTGTGATTTTCCCATCCTTAATCTTTCTCATGTTATCCATAATCTCTAACCCTTGTATAAAAGTCAAGCCACATGTCCTACAGTTTGCAGCCACCATAACATGTTTTTGCCTTATTTATCTTACTGCTCTTGTTCCAAAAGCAAAATCATCTCATGGAGCCGCCAAAGAGTAGACCCTCTGAATATACCCAAGGCCAGTTCATAGCCCATATTTCCATTCAGAAAAATACCAGCTTACAGGAACGTACAACTCTTTCTCAACATCAATTCTACTTTGCATTATCTGCTTACCCAGAAGCCTCATCCTTCTCCTCGTGAAATCCTTTCAGTATGTCCAACAAGCAGTTCAGGCCCTCAGCTCCAAAATTCTGTACCCAGCTGAAAGAATCACAAATGAAAGCAAATCAGAAGATATAAAAAGACCCAGGGGCCAGGATCCTACTGGCTATTTATACCAAGGGGAGTGCAGTGCTATAAACTGAGGCAGTGAATTGCTACTGGTTAACAACTTGCCACTTGTACCCCCTTGTCATGTGTCAGTCATGTGACTAGTACACAATGAGTGATTATTTAGTAACAAGTGGCAACATGTCACTTACATTACTGAAACTGGCATAGTCAACAGGATTCTGGACAGAATACCACGCTCTGCATTCTCATGACACCTTTTGTTCTACTCCCATATGCCAAGCATGTTAAAGGAAGCAGCCAAACTTGCTCCCTTCAAATTAAGAAAATACGAAAAGACCATATTTCCCCATGCAAGCCCCCACAGGCAGCAAGACCCTCAGCGGGTGGCTTCTCTTGGTTCCTGAGGAGGGCCTGAGAGAGGGCTTCTCCCCATAATTTCTCTCAGATTATGGAACTCCCTCAGGACATGAGCTGTCCTCTTCCCTCCTTTTCCTTCCCTCTTCCACCAAAATTTTAAAATGCACCTCTTTGGAGAGGCATTTGGAAATTCATGAAGTGAGATGGGAGATCTTTTTAAATCAATAGTTTTAAAATGTTTAAATACACGCACATTATAGTGTTGAATCTTAAACATTTTTAATGAGTAGTGTAGTTTTAATTTTTTTTGTATGCCACCTTGTGTCACCCCTGGGGGGAGAGAGAGGTTGAAAATTGTGTCATACGTGACAAACAAACCAGATCTTTACCTCACAGGATTATTGTTCAGTGACACACGCAGAGACTCCAAACAGTTAAGCAGCTGTGCATCTCTGAGACCAGATTTCAGTTCCTGGATGTACATTACAGGAGATTTGGAACTCTCCTTTTGACTCATGCCCTGCAGGAGAGAGAACAACAAGCATCAAGCAACACAGACTGTATCAGGACACAGAAGGAGGTATTAAGAGTCAGTTGCACTGCTTCATATCTGGACATCATGTATCATTCATTCATTCATTCATTCATTCATTCATTCATTCATTCATACATACATACATACATAGGCTGAAGAGTCTGAGGCTGAATAAATAAATGTACACATGGCTACATTAACCTCTATTATCGTTTTTAAAAACTAATCCAATATTTGAGCTATCTGTACTATGTCCTACTGCATTTTTGCATATCACCTCTTGCATTGCTGCTGCATTCAGACTTTTAGACTAATGCAGAACGATATTCTGAATGTTCAAGAAAGGGTTTCTTTTTTTAATTCAAGCAGATGGTTATAAAAAGTACTACTGTCAATCAAAACAGAAAAAGAGATAAAGTGTTTTATCTTTTCAAACAGGTACAGTATGTGTGTGTGCGCATGTATATATGTATTTAATTTGTATACTGCCCCATAGTTCACAGCACTTCCTGGGGGGCTTACAACAGTGAATTCAGTTAAATAATACCCAATTCAATACAAACAATTTATATCAACAAATAATATAGTCACTTGCCATGAACAAACCCAACTTTAAATAAAAATGAACAGCTAAACAACTTGAAACCCTAGGTCAACATATTTAAAGGCCTCATGTAAAGTTCAATTTTCACCTGTTTCTTAAAAATTTGTTGTTAGGATCCACAACAAAGAGTAGGTGAACATATCCCCATGTAAAAATGAGTGCCTTCTGACTACTTTGAAAAGTGAGATGACCAGAAAGAAGGTAAATGCAGATGTTACACAAAATGATTGCTTATAAATTTCAACTGTGCCTTTTTGTGAAGTTCACTAATTTCTTTGCGAATTCATTTTCTAGCAAGCTGAGAGTGTGAGTAGCAGGCAAATATACCTTTAAAATGTGTAGAGTATAAGTGCAATTGAATATTTAAATAAGTATTAAAATTATTGAGTAATTATATTTTTCATACAGTCACATTTACAAATAGAGTATAATAAGAATAATATAATTAACCAGCTGTCCAATTAGTTTTTAAAGTTAAGGTACCTTTTAAAAAACTATGGAATTAAAAATCTATAGATGGCTAATGAACAAACTGAAACATTATCAAATCTGATGCAGCTATGATTCAATAAGGTAAAGTCTACTGGGCTAAATAACTACTTCAAGTTAATTATTATAAAACTAAAATAAAAAATAAGGGTGTTTGAGGAAAGTAACCAAATTACTGATGGCAACAAGTTGATTTCTATAAATATTCAGATTTAAACTTTAAAAACTCCAGAGCCTGGTCCACTCATTTGAAACCCACTGCATTAATAGTTAAGGTGATGGATAATGTTGGTTTGCTATGCAAGTGGACCAGGTGGCGAGCTTATGACACACCATATTTATTTATATTTTTATTTATTTATATTTGCACTTATTAACCACCCAACTTCCCTAAGGACCTCTGGGCAGTGTACAACAATTTTACTGGACTAAACTAGTGGCCCAGTTGCTGGACGAGGGATCACTTAGGGACACATGGAGATACTGCAGTTTTCTATTTGTAATATAAATTCCTGACAGGAGTTCTGGTGGTTCCTAGATGTATCAAAGACCAAGTACTTAGTTGTTCATAGCAGATATTTGTGCACTATTAGCGTAACACCAATTTAATGCAGCCCGACAAGGTCCTGAACCTGGCCCCCAGGACCAAGTGCAACCCCCCCCCACCTACCCCCGACTTTGCGAGCAAGCCAGCCTCCGCAGCTGCTTCTATTGCTGAGGCAGTTCAAAGCAGTGGGCTATGTCACTTCTCCCACTCCCCCCCCAACTACCGCCCAGATGATCAGCATGCTGGCTAGTGGGGCATTCAAAGTGGGAGGGCTACGGCAACGTCCCCCACCCACCGCCCAGATGGTCGGGGTGCCGGGTGCAGCCGAGCAGGGCAATTTAAAACAGGAGGGCTGCAGCAAGGTCTCCCACTCCCTCCATGGCCCTGAGGCCCCACCCCTGCTCCTCCTCCATCCTGCCCACCTGCCTTCCTTGTGTGGCTGCCGCCTGTGTTATTGTAGTTGTGAGGAATGAAGGGGGCAGGCGGAGGCAGCGCCAACCAGCCTTCCGAGCCACAGCAGCCATGGCAGTGGACCGCTGGAGGGATGGACGGCAGGCAACTGAGGGCGAAATGGAGCTACTTCCCGCCCATCCAGCCCCCTCTGAGCTGCTGCCTTGCTCCATGGAGCGAGGGAGGGGGGAGGGAGCACAGCCATGGCCAGAGGCTGAAGCTGCCATCACCACCACCAGGTTAGAGACCAGCAAGGAGTTGGTGGTGGAGAAAGAGGAGAAGGGAAGGGAAGGCCAACAGTGGCCTGGGCCTGGTTCCTGGGAGGCTGACGGGGCTGCTTTTGTCCCCGGTTGGTGATGGGCAGGCTGGCGAGCCAAACAAGCACCGCAGCCTGGCTGGACTCGGCCAGTGAGCGGGCTGCAGGTGGCTGTGGGCATGCCTTCCTGCCTCCCCTGCCTCCTTCCCAGCCCTCCCTCTCTCACTTGCAGCACACCAAGTTGGGCCAGGCCAGGCCAGGCCAAGAGAGGAGGCAGCTTTCCCTCCAGGGCACAGTGATGATGTGATGGCCAGGGCACACGGCTGGATCTGCGTGCAGTGGCACCAGCCTTGCTGCCGTGGCTGCAGCTGCTGCTCCTCATCCTGAGTGGCCGCCCAGAAGGTGATGAGGGGCCTGAGTTTGCCTGGACTGCCACCTCCTTCCTGGCGCAATGAAGCAAGGAAGGAAGGAGAGACCCTCCAGCCGCTGCCACTGGAGGAGGAGGAGGAGGAGGAGGAGGAGGAAGAGGAAGAGGAAGAGGAGGCACAGCAGAGGGATCCCAGTGGCACCTCAGGGTGGTGATCTGGAGTAGGAGGCATTGCTGTGGTCCTGGAGACACAATGATCATGGGCCAATCACGGGGAGCTCTGCCCACTTGCCCCTCCCTCCTCCTTTTTGCCATGTTGGCTTTTTTTGGGGGGGGACTGTGGTCCGGCCCCCAGTGGTGTCTGGGGCGTGGTGGACCGGCCCACTGTTTGAAAACTTTGAGGACCCCTGAAATAGGGGAACAAAATCATGCATTCTCAAAATTTGTCAAAACCTTCTGCTTTTGGGCATGCAGAGTGTCTTTCCTCCAGCGGCTTCTGCTTGTTCCACCAACCTCCTTTTCAGGCAGCCAAAAGCCGAAGGCATCACAGAAAGGACAAGCGTCTCCCCACCAACACTACGTTACCTTCAGCTTCAGAGCACCCAAAAAGGAGGAGGTTGGTGGCATGGAGCTGAATGCACCACAGCAAGGATCCCAAAACACAGTTTCCCATAGGAATGCACTGAAAACCAATGAATCCGTTCCCTTTTTTTGACTGTTTTCTGACCTCCAGAATGGATTCACTGGTTTTCAATGCATTCCTATGGGAAACCACACTTCTAGATATGAAATTTTCATGATACGAAGGGTCCTTTGGAACAACTTAACTTTGTACCTAGAGGTACCACTGTATATTGTATAGCCTGCAACCATGGCACCTTTAAGTACTACTGGTGAAATCCAGTAGTAACTAACACACAATTAGAGCAGGCCCATTTGAACCTTTAGGGATTCGGCACACTCCTCTGTCAGTTCCAATAATTCAATGGGTATACTCTAGTTCCAGTATCAGATGTTCAAAAACTATTTATGGCTGACTAACTACGAGTCATGAATGCTGCTGGAACGAAAAGAGGACACTGTCACACATCTTATGGTGAGTTTTATGCTGCATGACATAACAGGAGACACACATTTTGTCAGACAAGACAAGACTCTTTCCTGTAAGCACCGGAATCTTGACAACCATGAACGTTAACCAGGGTCAACCACCCTGTTGTTATATCTGCCACTTATATACCTTTCTCCATAACCCATCTTTTTATACTGGTATTCACAAGGAAAGAAAGTTCATCTACACACATGATAATCCATGTGGGAAAAATTACGAAAACACCACACTATTAATACATGCATACATATGTGTGTGTGTGTTGTGTCATTACAGTCATGACCGACTCTTCGTGACTCCATGCCCATAGAGTTTTCTTGGCAGGAATACTGGAGTGGTTTGCCAGTTTCTACCCCAGGTGCCTAAAGCATCTGGTATTCCCTGGTGGTCTCCCATCCAAGTACTAACCAGGGCCGACCCTGCTTAGCTTCCAAAATCAGGTGAGATCGGATGTGCTTAGGGCATCTAGGCAGCTCATGTATACATATAGTAGTACAGTAAAGCAAAGTGTTCTGCTTGTATACGGCCCCATACCACTTCAAGTAGTCTCTGGGTGGTTTACAGTTTTAATTATAGTATGCAGGCTACACAGTATATTGCTCTTCTCATGAAATCAAAGTGTGGTGTTCAAGAGTCAATTCATTCTTATAACAAATTGCAACTTTTATGAGAAAGACCTAGTGGGTGGGCTCATGTATTCCAAGTAGCAGAACTTTAATTGGAAAAAATGGTAATAGCAGGCCCTTACCAACTTTGACACTATAGCTGATGGAATTACCCTGTGAACTTTGAACTAGACTGAACCGTATAATCACAGACAGAAAAAGTATCAAAGAGAGGAGATGCCAAATGACCTTCTGACCACTGTGTTTGTGATATTTATAGCATTTTGATTGGCATCGTTTATTTTAAGCAACTACACCTCACCTTTTCTGTTTTCTGAAATCCACAAAGCAGGTAACAGAAGTCAGAAATAGACATTAAACAATCAATTTAACCTTAATTCCAAATAAGTACAGAAGACATCAGAAGCATTACAAAAATAATGTTGGCAGGTAAATATGTCTGCATGTCTATATAGGGGAAGCCTCTGACTTCTGAAGACCTTTAGAAATCTAAGAAAATAGCAGGGATATTTCTGGGAAATCCCCATTTCTAAAGTTATGCTGTTCATGTAATTGTGGAGACTGCATTTGTTGCCAATAAACATGTACAATCACTGAGTTTGTGTATCACCATAGTGGTAAGAAATAGAATTTGAGAAATTCCACCACTTGCAACACCAGATGGGTAATATATGCTAGTAGATGCCCATGTAACAAACTCTATATTGGAGAGATATCCAGGACCCTAAAAGTAAACACAGGGAAGCATCATGGCAATATTAAGAATAAAACATCAGGAACCCCTTTGGTCACTTATTACAAGGAAAACAACCATCCTGTAAAGATTTCACCATACTTGGCTCTCAATGTTGTCCACACAAATTAAGATAAGTTTGTGTTGAAAAAGAAGTTTAACTGGACACGGAGACTGGGTAGTCTGGCTCCCAAAGATTCAAATGAAGAAATAACATATTTTCCTGTCTATAAGACGCTGCTGTATATTAGTGCCCCCCCTTTAAGACCCTCGAATTAAGAAAATGAATAAATCCTCTTGGAGAAACCTATTAAGAAGTTCATTTTCACGCGAAAAAGAATTGTCTGATTCTACAAGAACAAAGTAGAGAGGAGGGCAATCAAGCGCTCCTGGAAAGAAAGAAAAAAACAAAACAGCAGGGGGTAGGATGGAGGAGAAATGAAATAGCCAGGTCTGTTTGGATTCTCATTTCATTTCTCCTCCATCCAACCTGCTGTTTCCCAACCCTGCTGTTTTCTTTTCTTTTCTTTTCTTTTCTTTTCTTTTCTTTACTTTTCTTTTCTTTTCTTTTCTTTTCTTTTTTCTTTTCTTTCCTTTCCTTTCCTTTCCAGGAGCGCTTGATTGCCCTCCTCTCTGCTTTGCTCTTATAGGATCGGACCCTTCTTTTTCAGTGAAAACGAACTTCTTAATGGGTTGCTCCATCCCCCCAAGCATTTCCCTGCAACAGTGAAAGCTCCAATCCTTACAAAAACAAAGCAGAGAAAAGTCTCCAGAAGATGGAAAGGAAGCAGCAAGGTCAGTTTGGCTTGTCCCCTACCCCACCCCTAGCACTGGAAACTTACTTCTATGTATATGATGCCCCTTAATTTTTTGTGCCAGATTTTTTTTTTGGGGGGGAATAGTGTCATATACACAGAAAAATATGGCACATTTTCTCCCTCTCCTTTATCAGTATGGCTCCTTTCATATGTTTGCCTTGTATGGCAGGAGGCTGTGAATTAATCAGAATGCCCCTGAATAACAGCTGTAAGATAACATTAGATAGCCTGTGTCATAATTTATTGGAGCAGTATAAAAATCAAATAATAGAAAAAGATCTAATATAGATCAGAAACCCACAGTATGTATGAAATCTACTGGCTATATTTGTCAATTATATATAATAATAAGTTGCAATAATATTCTGTTTGTTAATAATAAACAAATATAGATGGTTACATACAATGTAATGTAAAAATGGTTGTCTCATCCCCACCCATTTTTGTTGTTTTATTTTACACAGTCTCTGAAAAAGGCCATAAATTCAGGTTGAAACATTTGAGCAATTTTAAATTGAAATTTATTTTATTTATTTTCTTATGCCTTGAGGCTCTCCTGAATCACAAAAGCTAAATGAATGAATGAGTGAATGAATGAATGAATGAATAAATAAATAAATAAATAAATAAATAAATAAATAATATAGTGGTACCTTGTATAAAGGAATTTATTTGTTCCAAATGAAATTATGTTAAGCAAATTTTCCTTTATACAAATTTCCCATAGGAATGCATTGAAAATATAGTAATCCCATTTTTATGTTGCACGGATTCGCCCCATAGGTGATTCTGTTAAGCAAATTTTCCCTATCTCCGGAATTTTTTATGTTGTACAGATTTTATGTTATAGAAACCATTTGTTATACAAGGGTCCACTGTAAATAAATTTCAAACTGTTATCTGCATTGTGACCATTCCACCTTGCTTTTAAAGGGTAAGAACTCACAGCTTTCGAAGTATGCAGGTACTGAGAGACCATCTCTCTCTTGATGCCAATGTCCTTCTCTCTTAGAGGCTGCTGCTTTTCCTCATTTAGATTCATATCCACCTATTGAAGAAAGCAGGAAAAATTATCCTTTCATGCATACACAGCAACCTCTGTTCTATTTGCCCTTTTGCGGCCTTTGCTTCTTATAGGCCAAGTGTGTCTTCTCCACAATTAATACTCAGTTTTAGGTGTGTGGGGGGAATGCTGTTTGTTTGTTTGTTTGTTTGTTTGTTTGTTTGTTTTGGAGTCAAGATATCTTTGTTCCAAGAGCAGAAGGAAAATTTACAAACTCAGAGAAGTGATTCAAATCTCACATGGGGCACAGAAGATGTGGTGAGTGGGAGTAAATGTTACAAAGTTGCCCTCAGCTTTAAGCCAAGTGAAACCTTCAGTCTTGATATTCTCAACCTGAGGTCTTCAAAGTCCTCTTTTGCACACTGCTGAAACAGCTTCCTTACCATTAGGCAAGGGCACAGACTACAGGTTTTGTTCCCCTATCTGGCTTCCACCATTTTATGACTCTGCTCATCTTCCTGTGTTGTTTGTGTGTTGTGTTGTTACAGTCGTGACCGACTCTTCATGACCCCATGTCCATGGAGTAGAGATGGGCACGACTCAAAAAAATGGTGTTTCGTTTGTCATTTGGTCGTTTAGGGGTCCGTTTCGGTTCATTTTCGTTTTCGTTGGGTTTTTTTGCAAATTTTTCGTTTTCGTTATGTAATGAAACGAAAAAACGAAAACGAAAAATTGCTGTTTCATTAGCATTATTTTCAGTTCAATGCGTTTGCCGCAACGAAAACGAAAAACACGGCAAAAAAATTTGTTTCCGTTTTGGTTTGAAAAATTTTCATTTTCGTTACGTGACGAAATGAAAAAACGAAAATGAAAACTTGCTCATTTCGTGCCCATCTCTACCATGGAGTTTTCTTGGCAGGAATACTGGAGTGGCTTGCCAGTTCCTACTCCAGGCACCTACAGCATCTGGTATTCCCTGGTGGTCACCTATCCAAGTACTAAGCAGAGCAGACCCTGCTTAGCTTCCAAAATCAGGCAAGATCGGATGTGCTTAGGGCATCTGAGGTGACCAAATTCTGCTTCCCTTTTGTGAATTCATCATACTTGGAAACAGTGAGTACTAAATGGCAAGCACCACTTCAGACAGCTACTTAGGAGCAGAGGAGGGAGGGGATTTAAGTAACTTACCAGCATTTGTTCAAACAGGACCAGCACATCCTCATCAGAGATTTCCTGCAGTATCTGGCCTGAGCCAGAAACATCTGAATAAGCAGCAGAGGAGTTCCTATGTGCTGTACTGGGCTTTTCCTTCTCCTTTTTTATCCTCATACTGGTGAATCTCTCAAGCTGATTAAAAGAAAAATGGAAACCATTTCAGGTGAATGCTTTCTTCTTCTTCTTTGACTCTTGATATTTTTTAAAAGAACAACACAGTTTTTAAAATTACATTCAACACCCGTTCAAGTCTCTATGTAGTGTTCCTTTTAATTACTCTGTACCACATGCCATGGTAAAGTTGTATTTGCACAGACTAGAAATGTAAACACTGGCAGGATTACAATTTTAATCCTCCAGACTGTGTCACATACTCTGTAAGAGATAAACGAGACTCATCAGTTGACCTTTTCAGCTTGGGAAATCTACTCAGAAAAAAAAATAAAACTAAAAAACACTTCAAGCTGCAAATAACAGATGTTGACATATTAGCACCTATTAAAAGCAAATAATAGCCTGACATCACTTTAAATTAAAAAGGGCAAGGTGGCTACCAATGCAAAATATAAAGTGATGTCCCTCCACCTCCAAGCAAGCAAGCAAGCAAGCAAGCAAGCAAGCAAGCAAGCAAGAAAGAAAGAAAGAAAGAAAGAAAGAAAGAAAGAAAGAAAGAAAGAAAGAAAGAAAGAAAGAAAGAAAGAAAGAAAGAAAGAAAGAAAATTACAGCAGCCAAACTTGGAAGACTACCCAACATCTCAGCCAATATGGGAATATTATTTAAGAGCTCCCAGTCTTTTCAGGACTCTAAAAGGTAAGCCTGTCTTAACCTTGAAATTTCTTTCTGGCCAGGAGAGAGTGGACTTCTAGTAAGTATTAAGGAAGTCCAAAACATCAAGAGGGCCAAAGTTTGGACATGCCTGCTGTACTGGAAGAAAAATGTGATACCCATCCATCAATGTTCTGCCCCATCAGATCCAGTTAAAACAGTACTCAGAGAACCCACACCAACTGAAATGGCCAAGCTTTTCAACTTTTCAAAGCAGCAATATGAAGCAAAAGCATTAGTAACCATGATCCCATCTGCTCTTATAGCTGGTACAAAAAAGCAACCTTAGGCTGTGTGCTACTAAAGAATCCATCCACAAACAGCATGAGATTAAGCAGCACTCCTAAGAAGCAAACTTATGTCTCAAGGATGGCTGACTATGACAAGGAGCATGCTTCTCTTTTGATCAACTGTTCTCGTGGCCAACCAAAGCTTTCGTCTTATCTAGGTTAAGATTCAATTTTCCATCCCACTGCCAATGCTCTTGCACACCAGGCATTAGACCAGGGACTCCACCTCCTCCTGCTGTAAAGAGATCACAGGAGACACTTGAACAGAAAGTTGTTGTGGGGTTTTTTTTGTTTGTTTTTTTGTTTTGGAAAAAGGCCAACCTGAATTTAGGAATACGAGCTGATTGCATTCCTGCCTCTAAAAGCAATTTACAAGCTCTATGAAAGCAAATGATTGGTGCAAACCACTATGACAGTATTTTTCCATGTATAAGACTACTGTTTATTTTTGTCTAAACTCGTTAGATTAAAAATTGAGAATTGTCTTATACACAGAAGTAAGCTGAAGAGAAAACTGTGTGACTTTGAAACTGTAGTTTTGGGTTGGAAAAGTGGGGGGTCATCTTATACATGGAGATGTCTTACAGGTGAAAAAATGGGGTACATGCCACTGCAACTGAGACAGCACCATCAAGAAGCCAGCAACAGAAATTAAAAAAAGAAAAAGAAGAAGACAGTGCATTCAACTCATTTTAAGGATGAAAGTTACAAGCAATGAAGAGAGAAAATTCCAAATAAAAGATTTGAAAATAATCATTCTTACCTCATCCGCCATCACCCGCTTCAGATTCTGCAATTTGAGGGAGGGGGAAGGAAAGAGAGAACCAAATCAGTGGTAAAATGAAATTCCAAGAGCAGAAGAGAAAGGGATGGGGAATCTCCAAAATAATAAATTGCAATCGTAATGTACTAGGGATGGGCAATTCGTCAGCGCGAGCCCATGTGGTGTTCAGAAGCCTCCGACACACAAGGAGCCAATCATTTACCTTGTTCTGCACCTGCACTGAGCTGAGCTCCAACAAGGAGGCAGGCGCCGACATCATCTTTGCTCCTCCATAGTGCTGGCCAATCAGGAGCTGTGCAGGGAATGGCATCATCCCACTTCCCTGTCTGATTGGCCAGCACCACGGAGGATCAAAGAAGATGTTGGAGCCTGCTTTCTTGTTGGAGCTCAGCTCCACGCAGGCACAAAACAAGGTAAGTGATCGGCAGCTTATATGCTGGAGGCTTCCAAACACAATCTGGGCTCCCATGAGTCGTTTTGGTACCAGTAGGTTCCAAAACGAATTGCCCATCCCTATAATGTACTATCAAAGCAATTTTGTCTTAATGGTGATCCTGATTATTTTTTTAAGATACACAGTACTCAGAAGAGGTTTACTGTCTAGCAGCACTCTGAACATGGCTGTGCAGGTGTAAGGCACACCTCTCTTGGAGACACACTGGGATTTTGAACTCTGAACCCCCAGATCTGCAGTCAGGCACTCCTAACTGCTGGGCTATAACAACCATATCTACAGAATGCTTTCCCTCATGTGCCATCAAGTCAGAAAGAGACTTACAGAGACACCCCCCCCCAAAAAAAGGAGGATTAATTGAGATATAGAAAGAAACAGCATTACCAGTTCCACTGCCCCAGTGAGTTTTCATGACTAAGTGGGTATTTGAACGCAGGTCTCCTGAGACCTACACCTCACCTCACCAGAGTGTTCCAATAGTGTTCCTACTATTTTTTTAAATCTCTTACCCACACTTAATTAGTGGAAACCAGAAAGGTGGAAGACACATTAATTAAAAAACAGCAAATTAAAAAGCAATCATAACAGTGAAAATCCTTTCAAAGCACACATTACCCAGATATATACCAGACTGCACTTTGCCATAGATCTGGCACTTGAGCAAAAGGAAGATACACAGCAGCAACATCAAATAAGTCTAACTTGACATCGTTGCATCTAGCTTCCATATTTTTGAAAAATGGCACCAACTTGTGCAAATGGAAGAAGGTGGGAAACAGAAACATGAGGCATTTTACTCTTTCCTCCCCTACAGAAACCATGAGGAAATGCCTCCTCTGTATTTTTATTGGAAGGAAACATTCCACTGGGCTGTGTAATGTTTTTTTGTCAAAATGGAGAATGCACCTGCAATGGCCACCACAGATGAGGAAAGGGTTAAATTCTCCGCCTGTTGTTTCCAGGATACAAATAATTATCAGACCTCTTCAGGTTAATGTCCTATTCATTTAAATCTAGCTAAGACCAGAATTCATTAAAAGTTGCATTTTCAGTTGAATTGGAGGAAACCACTTGAAGCACTTGTGTTGAGCTATTTCAGTTGCTTTTGTTTGACTTGCTCATTGCAAGCAGCTAAAAGTCTGTAAATGCTGACGATAAACCTGACTTGGTAATGGGGGTTGAATAATTTTGATTACAACTGTATATGAACATGGGTAGCCCAAAACCAAAATTAAAACTTTGAAGGTGCATAGATTCCCCCCGTCAGTTAAGCACATGGTTTGAGTCATACTGTACTGTGATTCTTACGTATGCACGGTCTATTTGTTTCGTTTGCAGGTGTGTATTTGCTTTAATGACAGCTGTCTGAGTTAACTCAGAGCTGTATATGGCATGCATGCCAGGAGCTACTGTTACAGCAAGCAGTAAGTGTAAACAAAATGTTTATGAATGAACTGTGATTTGATTGGTCTGACTGGTTCTTGGCTGAAATGATTACGTCTACATAAAAGAAATGTGAGTTAGAGGGCTAATCTGAGAGAGATGAAAAAGTTAAGTGAGAATTAGGTGCATGTATCTCTCTGTAGTTTGTCTTTCTGAGGAGACTGTACTATACAAGAAGGAATAGAGCTAAATAAGTGTAGTAACTTTTTAAAACAAGGAAAGCAAAGGGTATAGTTTCACAATAAAGAAAGCAACAGCATGAAACCTTGTTCTGGTATTTTTATTATTCTCCCATTCACCAATCCTCTTAAAAACCACTTCTGGAGGCTTTCAAATAAACCTCTCTTTGGTCTTAAAATCTGCCTCACTATTCTAAAGGTAGCAATCATCAGATGTAACACCCACAGGTACCCCTGGTCAGTGTGGTACTTGGTGTATGTAATCCCAACAAAGTCAACAAAGCTGTGTTTCACCAAAAACAATCCTACTTTTGAAATGGAAGGTGCAGAGTTGTAAGAGCAAGCTAAAAGGAAGACAAGGATAATCCAAGAAGAGTCCCTACTCAAAGGTTTAAATGCCAACCTAAAAGTATTGTAGGGGCTTGGGGGTAGCGGTCGTATGGTTAGAGGAATACACTGGTAGTAAAACTGCACGTATTCACTTCTTTTCATTTCTTCTTGCTCTCGACAGAGAGTCCAGTTCACTGCTTAAAATTGGGGATAACAGTCCGCTGCTCGTTTGCGTGATCGTGCTGCCTACACGACCATTTTCTGAGGGCTCCTGCCGAGCTGTCAATGGCTGGACCCCTTTAAACTTAGCCCAGTTGGAACCAGAGGGTCTCCCTGGTGCCAACTGTGCCAGGTTTAAAGGGGTCCAGCCACTGACAGCTCGGCAAAAGCCCCAAAACAACGGAATGAAACGGTTCGTGTCAATGCAAAAATGCCCCTGAGTAACATTTAGTCTATAAAGAAATGCTGCTTCCCTGTTTCGTTTCATTTTGTTACGTAATAAAATGACAAAACAGCCATTTCGTTTTTCGCTTCCTGCCCATCCCTAGTGAGCACTGCAGAACCTGTTTACAAGTGATGGAACGAGCAGCAGACTGTTATCCCCAATTCTAAGCAATGAAGTGGAAGCTCTGTCTAGACCAATAAAAGAGCAAGAAGAAATGAAAAGAAGGGAATGCAGAGTTTGAAAGAAGCAGCAGCATACTGAAGGAGGTCAGGAATGTGGAAAGCAGCCAGCTTTGAAAGCAGGGACAAGCTAGTTGTCCAAGAACTCAATTAAGGCCTGATCGAAAGAAATGAACTGCTATTCAGTAGTACTACAGTACTGAGGGGTTTCTCAGCAACAAGATTACGAGAGCTGCAGAAGACTCCACGAATGATCCTACAGGAATTGGTGGAGTATCAAAATGTGTAATAACTACAAACCTACTAATGTGCAATATAACAGATCTTAAGTGGTATGAAGGAGGAAGGGAATCAGCAATGCAATTAATATACTGTATCGTGCTTAAATAAGGCAATTTAACCAAGTCCTAACTGCTTTCACTTTTTGGAGCCTAATAAATTTAGTGGCCAGTCATATGCATCACAGATAGCAGCAATCTCTCTTTTGCAGACTCTTTCCTTGTTAGAGTAGACCCACAAGACCAGCAATGAGGATATAGCAATTCTTATACAGGCTTCCTCCTCACTCACCCAGCAAAGACCCTCATATAAAACAATACCTCTTCACTGGCAAATACTGGTATACTGATTTTTTTAAAAGTGGGAAATTAAAGCTCTCCACGTCTTTCCCATAAGTATGTGTGGGTATGCCTGCAAATGGCTCAAGATCCCCAAGGCAGCATCACAGGTGGTGCACATGGTGAAAAAGAGACACCCCTGTGAACCACTGTCATAAAATTAAAAATCTTGGGTGGCAAGGGGACAGAATAACTGTCTGAATCCGCACTTCCCCTTTTAAAAATCCAGTGTGGTTTTCTAGCATTTTTGCCCAACTCTGCACTTAATTTATAAATGTCTAATAGCTATGCTGGGTATTATTCATAACTGGCGTTTTTCATAAGTGTGCAAATGGATCTTAAACATCAGCCACCGTCTCTGTCCCTGTCCTAACAATTCTAGGCAGAACCTGAAACCTGTAGAACCTAATGGAGCTTAATCCAATTAAATCTCTAATTTCCTCCTACACTTCAATTTAAGTCTGTGACTAAATGCAGACTTTGTAGCTACATCCTGTACCCTCATATTCCCTGCTATTTTTCCCTCCCTCACACCGTATAGCCTCTATTTTGCATAACACCCTGCCTGATAAATTCAGGACAATTCAAACCTTGCTTATTCTTTTGTGAGATTCTAGTTGTTCCCAGTAAAAAGGTACTGCCAGCTACGGCTTCTGGATTTTGCCTTAAATGTTTCAGCAGTGTTTTCCTGATCATTGCTTGAAGACAGCCTGCCATTCAGGACTCCACCACGCTATAGGATGTGCTTCGAGACTGCCACCAATTCCTTTGGATTTACTGTAGGTGGGCAGGTAAGTACCAAATATCTATTGACTTGTGCATTATCATGCAGAGTGCCAGTAACTGATATGTCAAGCCACCTTCATACAAGGAACTGTTCAATCCAAGGAACGTGACTAAACTCAAGGCGGTCCTAAAAGATCTGTCATATAAAGTTCCACATTGGTTCAACTATTGAAAAGCATTTTAGCCACTGTCCTAAAATTCACAGTGAAGAAAATGATGCAAAGACAGACAACATCTACTATTTTTTTGCCTCTCCTCATCTCAGGCCTTGCTACTGTGCTGCTAACACAGCTCTGGGTTGTGTAACCTCAGACAGCCACTCTCCGGCCTTAAAAATGCCGCTGTTTCACGCTGGAGTGGAAGGGGGTTGGAGGATTTTCTTTCCACACCACACTCCCTGCAGTTTCCTCAGCCTGCTTCTCTTCTCAGATTTTCCATCTTCCTTTAGCACTGCCTCACAAGTAACAAAACAAAATAAAAGAAACAACCATCTTCAGCATCAAACATGCAGGCACACAGCCTCCTTATAATAGCCTACTGCAACTGTTCAAGGGTTGTGATTTAGGCATTCTGCAAGGACACACAAACACACCTCAGCATGCTTCCTTTAACCAGCAATCTTGAACATGAAGAAAAAGTATTTTTTTTAAAAAAACATCATGAGAAAACGCACAAAAATTCTTGCTTTTTAAAGTTAGCAAGTAGAGTTAGCCTTGAGTACAGGTTGTTGTACACCATGTGTACTGAAGCACCTATTGAGCCATACAGCTGAGAGTCCACTAGGCTAGATTTCTACTATAGTACAGAGTACAAGTAAACAAGCTGTCTTGTTCCCTGACAAGTGTTTTGTAGCTACAGAAATAATTGATTTAAAACAATTTCACGTGATAATCATTTACTACAAACATCATTGTCAGGAGAGGTGTTAAGGTCCCTGCGACCACCCACACAGCTACACTACCTGCTTAGACCCTCCAGGTCCAAAACACACATTTGCTCTACGTGCCATTCTTTTACAGGAACTTTGTATTTCCAAAATCATCTATAGCTTAGGGAATAGCTAAGAAGCTTAATTAGGCAGACTGAGAAGAAAAGATTATGAATAATGTTCACTTCACACAAGCATTTAAAAATCTGCACACACCACACCTACTATGCTTGATAAAGACATTTCAACAAAGCTATGATGTATATTGAAACAAAGTATGAGTTGATACCTGACCAAACATTTACGCAAGCTTAATGTTCAAACGCATAAATCCACGAAGCTGAAATAACATTCAGCTGTGCTTATCTTCGCAGCAATCTACATGCTACAGTGTTCTAGAACAAACCCAGTACAATCTGGCTAGTGGCTACAGCAGGAAGGATCAACAGCCAAGGCTGGGAGTGGGCATGGAGAGAGGGATGCAATGGACAAAATATTACTGTACCTTAAGGCTAGCATGTTTATTTCAAATGCAAGACTAGACAATAAGTCAGTGGTGGTGAACCTTCGGCATTCTTAGATGTTTTGGACCACAACTCCCAGACTTCTAAGCCTAGACTGGCAATGATAAAGGGCTGTGGCAGTTGTGGTCCAAAACATCTGGAGTGCCGAAGGTTCGCCACCACTGCTATAGGTGATCCTGTTATTTCAGTGCGAGTTTTCATGGAAAATTTTTTTGTCCTGCATCTCCACCATCACTCCGTCAACTGAATTATAGCAACTTTTATGGCTTTCAAGGAGAGTGGGACAATTCAAGAGTGGCTTTACTAGTCACACACACACCAGAGAGTTTCTGGGGCTGAGCCCAGGCCTCCTGAATCCTACTCCATCACTTTATCCACTACACCACACTACTGATTTTTCTCATGCACCACGGAAGTTTGAAGAGTAGACTGTAAGTCTGTTCAGATGAACATTATTTACAGAATGTCAATGATCAGGTACTCTTCCAGAGTAGGGCTTCCAATCATAGGAGCTGAACACATTCCCAAATTCCTCTTTAAAGTTTTGTGTTCATTGGTCGAACAAGTCTGGCTAACTTATTTTGGGAGTGGAGTTGGCATTTATTCCCAATGTTCACTTCCAGGCTGTTAGAACTGCATGTAGGTTACGGCTCAGTTAAGGCAAAAAATACATCGGCTCCTCTAAGGTTAAGCAGCCAACAGTATGGCTAGCGCCTAGTTACGATCCCCACCTGCCTCGCAGGCGCACTGCTGAAAGCAGCCATTCTGAACAGTTTTGGGCCACAGCCACGGCCATAATATGAAAGAAATATAGGCCAAATGAGGACCGTATATGTTACATAACAAAAATGTGTGTGAAAAACTGTTCAAATATCCCAAGGCCTCCCAGGGGGGCCTGACTTGAGAATGGTCATTCCCTGACAGAAAAAGTTGGGGGATAGCCAGATAATCAGTGAGCTTGGCACCTGCCTGCAGAATGAGAGGATAAGTTTAATTCCCCATTATTCCTCCCAAAGAACCACCCTGTGTGGACAGTCTGTACAGTCTAGAAGTGACCAGAAAAAACTAGCAAACCATTCCTAAGTACATTGCATCTAGGAAATCAGTGCAAAGGTTGCCCTATGTTGGAAATGACTTGACAGCACACAGCTAATTAATTGGTCAACTTAAAATATGTTATGTGTCATCTAGCTGGAAGCAACGTATGGTGAACCGTGAGAAAGGATTCTAAAGTGAGTCATTTTAGCAGTGGTTTTACTAGTTCAACCCTCCCCACCTCCAATGAGTTTCCAAGGCTAAGTAGAGATTCAAACCTAGGGCTCCAGAGTCTTACTCTGTCATTGTACATGCTGTACTTATACTGTATAGATCTTTAAAAGCTACCATACTAGGTACACAAACTTAAAATTGTGTTTGGATTTGGCAGGTGGTTGTTATCACATAGAACTGGGGATGTCTAATGCTCTGTATATTATGCAGAAATTTATTTCCTTCCACCATAAAACCTAGAATCATTCACATGTGCTTTTAACAAAGATCTAGAAATGTCTGAGTAAGTAGAATGGTCACTGAATATTCCCCTTTCAATCCATAAACAATTAGGCCTGTTCACTACTTTTAAAATTACATTGCCTTATAAACCACTCTGAAGGGTGTAAGAGAGAGTGAAATTGTATTCAAATTTTATATTGCATGTGTACATAAATGCATGGTTCCTGTAATCTCCCTGCCAAAATATTTAGGTAGGGCGTTGGTCCCACTTTGAGAAAGCAGTGTTCTAATGATGAAGAAATGTTGTTTTCTCATCTCTACAGCAACTTGGTCAATGTCTCCTCCTATAATGAGCTACTGCTCTCCTTTCTGCCAAATAGAAGCTGTTGACTGGACCTGTGACACAGAAATTATGAACTACTGTGGGTGTGTCCATACTTTCGCAGGCCATACAGGAAGGCAGGGGGGAAATCGTACTCCAGGAGGGAAGGGAAGTACTGGAATAATACACATGTGGGTTTCCTAACCATAAGGATTAACCAAGGCATGTAAACCTTGCTGAAGAGTACATTTCTCATCTCTTCCAGGAACACTGACAACTTAAGAGAATGAAGCTTAGCATATCAGAGTGAACGAGCTTTTGCAATAACCAATAGCATTTTGTTATCAACTAAAAAGCCAAACTCTTTGTGCAAAGAAAACCGGAGACTTTCTAACTCCTTATTTCAACGTGCACAGAAATTGATTAACTCAAAATTGTTCTTTTGTTTTTACAATTTATTTGTTTACATTCATGCATTTCCTAACTGTGCAGGAACCTAACCACAGGCTGCCCTCACAGTATGGCTACCTTGATGTTACGTACACAAGATCTCACCCTCATATTCACTGTTAAATGTTATCACCTCCAATGTCATGCTCATAAAGATTTGCTAACAGCCTCTTCCCCCATGCACCAAAAATATGCACAGGAAATGGTGAAATGGAAATCAACAGAGTAATGTCTGTGAAAGGGCACTATGGGTTGATGACACTTTGTTGAATAATTTCAGCTGTGTGCTCTAAGCAAAGTGCAGGGCTTCAAATAAGCTCAACAGTTGAAAAAGTTCATTTCCCCATATTCCTCACATCCAACTATTCTTGCTTCATTCTAAGGCACTTCCTATGTGAAATAACACATTACACACCACTGAGAACAGATTAATACTGTCTATGGGGATTTTTCATTGTACCAGCATCTGTGGCTCTAAAAAGTTCTATACAAGACAGGTGTAAACTAGATGTAAGACATAATCAGATACTGAACAGAAAAATCGGCTGAAAGAAACCAGTCCCATAAAGATAGAGCGGGGTTTAGTAGCTAATAAGTGTTCAATATTAGTTAGCAAGAAAAGGCAACAAAAAGGTGCGGGGGGGAGGAACTCAAAACAACTCTGACAGCAGAACTGGGTTTTCCAGGTAGAGAATAGTCAAAAGTGGTTGACTCTTCCTGTCCTCCTGTGAGTAGAGCTGCACAGTCCCAGGAGTTCCTTACAGCTCTTAATATTCTAGAAGAACATATGAACTCAGCTGAACAGTAAGAGTAAGTTTGGTTTAAGAGTAACTTTTTATTACCATTTTGCAAGATAAGCAAATATTTCTTCTAAATTTTGCCTTGATCAACAAGCAATGTCTTGATATACAAGGACTGGAGCAGGTCACATGACCATGTGAGCCAATGGTGGCTTTCTCTCCCTCCTCCCCATGCTGGATTGTGGGTGACTGTCTGGAACGTTCCATTTCAGGCAGCCTCCAAAGCAGAGGGAGAAGAGAGGAATAGACATCTCCTTTGCACCAGCCAGGAACATTTTCAAATAGGAGTGCAGGTTAGAGTTTTATGTTTCTTGATATTTACATTTTTAATTAATTAGTTTTCAACATCCTTTCTTATTTTTTCAATCAATTTCCAGTCATGGGGCAGCTAGTCAAGTGTGTACTGTATATGGCTACAATTTTTTTAAATTATTGTCACATTAAAAACACAGAGTATAATCCAGTTGTTAGTCCCAAACAGAGCAGATTCTGCAGCCAGGTACCTAAACCATGGTGTGGACGTGGACTTCTAGCCAAATTCTTTTGGGTGGGCTTTGCCATTTTGTATGTACAGTATGCAGATTTTTAATGAAGCTCCTTCTGACATTAAAATCCAACTTTGATAATACAGTGGTGCCTCTGATAACGAATTTAATTCGTTCTCAGAGGCAATTTGTTATCTGAAAAAAATTGTTATCCAAAACATGGCTCCCCATTGAAATGAATGGGAAACCGACTAATCTGTTCCAGAGGCCTGAGGAAAGGCAAAAAAGCTGGGGGCGGGGTTCCAGACCTCTTTATAAAGTGCACTCACTTTAAAAGCATGCAGTGCTGGAACACCCCCTCCAGAACAACTCCCATGCAGTGCAATGCAAACATGGACAAGAGAAACTAGCAAGACTACCCCAGCCTATCCCTACCCAACATGCAACGGGGAAAAATGCAAATGGACAAACATAAGCAGCAAGAGAAATCTAGCCTGTTCTTGCCTGCAGAGCGATGGAAAAGATTGCAAAGCATGATTACCCAGCCTTTTCCTGCCAAAAATACAAAGAAAAGCAGTGCAAAGATCAATAAAAGCTAGCTGCCTACTTTTCAAAGTTCGAAAGCTCCAAATCCCTCAGCAAAACATGTCCAGAATGGCTAAATCATGAAAAAAAATGCTCTAACTCCTCCCAGCCCTCCACAAAGTACAGAGGGTGCAACATATCCTAGGTACACTTTTTTGCAAGGCATTATGAAAATTTGTTATCCGAAAAATTTGTTATCAGAGGCATTCTTTATTCATAGAATCATAGAATCATAGCTGTATTGTTAACGATAAACTTTCATTATTACTTTCCTCTGCCTCATGAGGAACCTATGTATCATGACCAAGCCTGAACAGCAACTAAATTTAATGTTTTCACATATGAAAGAATAGACATTATTTCTATTTTCAAAAGCTTGTGGTGAATCCTGCAAACTTATTTTGCATCCAATAGGATTAATCCAATTATATCCAGATACCTCCTCCTGCATTCATATTGTCGACTGTCGACGTTTGAGGCAACAAGCTCATTCTCACCTATTTTCTTCTCTTTCCCCTATGTCTTTTTGTATAGGATCCAACCAGCTAAGAACCCCAAAGAACAGCCAAGCTTGCAGTATGCTAGTTATACTGTACCTAGTATGATTATATTAAAAATACTGCTTAACGGTAGATTTTGAGCTAGCTAGCTAACTTTTTTTTTTAACAATGCTAACATTTTTCTTATTAAGTCATTACAGATAATCAAACATTCTCACTCTGGTGTAAGCCAAGCCTTTTACGCTAATTTTCTTCCATCTTTACTTAAAGAAAGGGGGAAGCAAACAGCATGGGGCACACCATGTATCATATAATTATTTTTCTAAAACATTTGTGATCTCTTTCCAGGATACTTCTGACGTATCTTTAAATTAGAGGATTGCTAATTCCTTGCTTTAAAAAAGAAAATCATTTTTCTATAGCTACGCCCACATATGCAATTGCTTCTGCAGCCACCAAGTGTTTGTTCCACAGCACAGTGCAACAGGCAGTATATATGAGGCATACATCCTGGCCTGAAGAGAGAGATCCCCTGTGGAGAAAAATGCACTTCAACCCTACAGTCTCTTTTAAGTGACTATTTTTACCTTCTGCCACCACCGGAAGCCAACCTACATGTCACATAGAAATCATCTGTGTTGACGGCATCTTATTTGACAAGGTATTTCCTCCAAAAATTCACATCTCACTGTTGTTCCCATCTGTGAAAGGCACATTCGATCCAGCAATCTGTGAGAAAAATCTACTCCCTTTGGAGAGAAAAGACCTCTCTCAAACTCCCCTCAGATTCCCACCACTAAGCCCAGACTAGTCAAACTAGAAGCCTTTCATATAGAAAGGCATCACTCATTTGCCCTGGAAGGCAATATGCTTTCCTTTAAAATTTGTGATCAGCCAGAAGTTAGGGGCCATCTAAATTCTCCAACATGTTTTTCTTTCTCTCTTTAGAGGTTTCCTTCCCCATGTGGCTTACAAGAGTATGGTCCTGAGGAACCAGCCTCTCGGCAGGGAGAACTGGGGCAGAACTAAAGTCACACACCTCTGGTTCACATTCCTGTACAACAGGACTGCCCAACAGGTAGACTGCGGGCTACTGGTAGCCCGTGAAGGGTTCAGAAGTAGCCCGCTAGCCATCAATTTAAAAAGTGAGGGGATAAGTTCTCTACCCCTCCCTCCCCCATCCCAAGGACCACCACTGCCCCAGCAAAGTTCTGGGTCTGCCAGCCCACTGTCTCAGCCGAGCGGGGCAGTTCAAGGGCCATGGCCCATTCAAATCTGTTCCCTCCAGAACAGATTAATTGGTATTCAATGCATTCCTATGGGAAGCCACTGCTCTACTTACAAAGGTTTTTACTTATGAGCATGTGCTCAGAACAGATTAAATTCATAAGTAGAGGTTTTAGTGTAGTAGCCCTCAGGCACTTTGGGCTGGAAAATGTAGACCTTGGCCTGTTCAAAGTTGAACACCCTTGCTGTACAAGGTCACCTAGAGCGTGCCAGCTTTTTCAAGTACAGGCCATATGGGAGTAAGGGAGAGAAGTGAGGCAATCTCCCGATAAATGTGTCTAGCCTGGGTGGGGTCAACCCAGCTGATCTTGCCCAACAACTTCATATCTGAGTGAGGCACATTCACCACTTCTTGTGGTCTGAAGCACAGGAAACAAGCCACCCACCCGCAAGCCTGCAACTAACGGAAGAGGCTGCACTGATGAAACATGTATCCAAACCCTTTTGAAACTGTTAACACGCTAGTACTGACACCCACCTCATTTCTACAGAACGTGTTTTTAAAAAAATGTGGCCATTTTCTAGTAACCAATTAAAACCTTTGCATCTACCAGCTCTGGAGAAGCATCCCGTCACAGATCAACAAACTCCTCCAAGACTCTTCTCGGGAATTGTTTTAAAATACTGGATGCAAAAATGGGAGCAGAAGAAGACACTCAAAACAGCTCTAGATTTAGAGAGAAGGGCATTACTGGATAATAACATGAAGAACAAGTACTCAAGAGATGTGAGGAAATTGCAAGTTAATGTATTCTCAAAGGCTTTCACGGCCGGGATCTGATAGCTGTTGTGAGTTTTTCGGGCTCTTTGGCTGTGTTCTGGGAGTTTTTCTTCCTGATGTTTCACCAGACTCTGTGGCCGGTATCTTCAGAGGGCAAGGAGCTCAGGGAACAAGGAGTTCTAGCTGTGCTTTGGGGTTATAGTTGATACCTTGGAGAAACAGTAAAATAGCAATGACCTTATTACATTATGATCAAGGGTGTAACATACTCTAGATCACTGACGACGAACCTTTTAGAGACCGAGTGTCCAAACTGCTATTCAAAACCCACTAATTCTTTGCAAAGTGCCAATACATTAATTTAACCTGAATACAGGTGGCTGTGAAGGGGCAATGTCAGGTCTTGCTTACTTTCAAACATGCAGAGTGATAACAAATAGCCACAGATATTTTGAGCAGTATGAACTCTTTTGGTAGCTGCCTTCCAGACTGAATGCAAATGAGCAGGATTCAACACAACACAAAACATATGATTTAAGTCCCCTATGAGAAGCATGAATATATCTTCAGCAGGAAGCCAACGTTCAGGACTGGAGTGGTCAAGTATGCCTTAAAAATAAGATGCCCACCTCTCTACTCAGAGTGTTATTCCTAAACCAATCTGAATCCTCATGATTTGAAGTGGGGAAAGAACATTAAAAACCACTGGAAAACATCCGCTGTTTTCTCCCTCAAGGTTTGTATTTCTTCTCCAAACAATAAAGGCCAGTGAATCAAGTGTGATTGACTGAACACTCTTGCCTCACTTACAATACCCATGAGAATTAAAAATAAGATGATCAACATACCATGTTCTCAGAACTTTTAAAGCTATTGTGGAGAGGTGAAAGGAAAGTGGACTTGATGTGAAATAAAAGCAATACTGACCATCAAGTATTGATGGTTCCTCCCTTGTGGGGTTCCGCAGGGGTTGTCTCTGTCCCCTATGCTCTTTAACATCTATGTAAGGCCGCTGGCTGGGGTCATTAGGAGATTTGGAGTCTGCTGTCACCAGTATGCTGATGACACGCAGCTCTATCTCTCCTTTTCCACCTCTGCAGTGGAAGCTGTTCGGACTCTTGATGGGTGCCTGGATGCCGTGTTGACATGGACCAGGGCGAACAGGCTCAGGCTCAACCCCGAGAAGACAGAGGTTATGTTCTTTGGGAACTCGCCATCTGGGTATGGAGGCCCCCTTCCCTGTTTGGATGGAGTTTCCCTCCAACTCGCGGAGAGGGTGCGGAATCTGGGCGTGGTTCTGGATCTGGCACTTACCTTGGAAGCCCAGGTGGCGGCCGTGACCAGATCCGCTTATTACCACCTTCGCCAGATAGCCCAGATCCGCCCGTACCTGGATGGCGACTCTCTGAGAACTGTGGTCCAAGCACTGGTGATCTCGAGGCTGGACTACTGCAACGCCCTCTACATGGGGTTGCCCTTGACTCTTCTCCGGCGTTTGCAGCGGGTACAAAATGCGGCTGCCAGGCTGGTGGCGGGTTTGCGTCGTTACGACCACATCACCCCAGTCCTGGCTCGCCTACATTGGTTGCCCGTTGCATCCCGGATTAGATTCAAGGTCCTGGTTTTAGTTTATAAAACCCTCCATGGCCTGGGCCCGGACTACCTGTCAGAGCGTATCGTCCAGCAATCGACCTCGGCCCGACCTGTTCAGCAGTCGCGAGCGCACTCACTCCGGGTCGCCACCCCTCGAGAGGCCCGGAAGACGCTCACACGTAACCGGGCCTTCTCGGTGGCGGCCCCTTCACTTTGGAACACCCTTCCGAGTGATGTGTGCTCTGCAGAGTCCCTGCTGGCCTTTCGCAAAGCCTTAAAAATGCTTCTCTTTCGCGAGGCCTTTGGCGAGCATTAATTATAATAATAATAATAATAATTATTATTATTATTATTATTATTAATATTATTTCCCCTTCTCTTTGCCGCCATCAATACTTGCTTCTAAGTAACTCGCCTCCCTCTAGAAGGCGATGCTAGGGCGCCTATGTGCTTTGTGTTTTTAAAAACTGTCTATAACTATTTTATTGCTTACTTTGTTTTTGGTATGTTATATTGTATTCTGAATATTGCGCTCTGTCGCCTCTCTGTAAGCCACCCAGAGTTCCTCCGGGAAGACGGGCGGGATACAAATGCAATAATAAATAAATAAATAAATATTAAACTTTTAAAAATTAAACGACTAACTTCAAATATATTGTATATAAAATAATAGTGAAATTAAGATGTGTCGGCTGCAGGAAGCTTTCCTACATTAATATGTATTGGAAAAAGTGACCAAACATCAACCCAATATGAGGAATGTACTACTGTGTAATAATTCCTGTTTCAACAAAATGGTGTGCTGCTGAATGCTCACAGCTGCAACAGGGCCCAAAACAGGGTAGCAGATAGACCCTACATAAAAACTTTCAAAACCCGCACTGTTAATTCCCTAGTGCGAGGAGTAAGCATTCTCTCAGTGAGCCTAGAACCAAGGCATTTGGTGCCTACCCATGAGGCAGCCCTCTCTCCCACCCATTTGTAAGTATCTACTATGCATCTAGGTCAAGAGCCCTGAGTTAGGGTGCACTCCCAGGTTAAGAGTTCAATCACTAAAAAGCAGAAGAAATGGTGCAGCTATTCTGTCCTCCCTTCTTAAGGAAACAGAGAGGGGCAAATACAGGAGGATTACAAAAAGTCGACACTTACAAAGAATCACAGAACAGTGAAGTTGGACGGGGCCTACAAGGCCACCAAGTCCAACCCCCTGCTCCATGGAGGAATTCAAATCAAAGGATATCTGCCAGATGGTTGTCCAAAGTTCCCTAGAATACCTCCAGTTACAGCACTTGCCACCTCTTGAGATAATTGGTTCCATTGCCATACTGCACTAACAGGAAGCGTTTCCCAATATTCAGCCAAAAGCTGGGTTCTTGTAACTTGGGGCCCATTGTTGCACTTCCTGCACTCTGGGATGATCAAGAACAGATCCTGCCCCTCCTCTACATGACAACGCTTCAGATATTAAAAGGTGCTCTTATATCACCCCTCACTCTTCTTTTTTCTAGGCTAAACATGGCCATTTCTTTCAGTCTTTCCTCATAGGGCTTGGATTACATCTCCCTGATCATCCGTATCACCCTCCTCTGAGTTAAGAGAGCTAAGAGACAGATGATGAAAGAGCATCTCTTCGTTCTTGATGTTCGGACCATCAGGGCCTGCCCTCTCACAAGACAGGCTGAAGGAAATGATTCAAGCAGCTGACTGGAAGGAGTGTCCAATCATGTGCACCAACCTCTCTGCCTGCCACCACCATGTCTCAACTTGGCTTGCCTGAGTTGCCTCATTGCAGCACCACAATCTGTTTGCCACAGCAGAATGTTAGGTCTAGAGGTCACTTGTCATTGCCTATGTGGCTCCTTCTCATGCAACCAGCTTGCCTCAGTAACAACAGCAATTGTCTGCCCTGGATCCACTTCCAGCTGCCAGCTGCTCACCTTTCCTCAGCGGCCACTTGGTTGTTGCCTCATGCCTATCGTGTTTTGGGTTAAAACAGTCATTTTCTGAAAAGCTACTCTGGTCTGAATCTGGATGCCATGAAGAAAGATACCTAGAGATAATCATTCAATCCTCTAAGTAGACCACCTCACTGACAGAAAGAAGAGTCTTCCTGTACACCAGGCCTGCCCAACAGGTAGACCGTGGGCTAACGGTAGCCCACGAAGGGTACAAAAGTAGCCCTCCGGCCATCAATAAAAAAAGGGAGGGGATAAGTTCTCCACCCCTCCCTCCCCCATCCCAAGGACCACCACTGCCCCAGCAAAGTTCTGGGTCAGTCCCCTGTTCCCCCCACCGGCCAGATGATCGGTGTGCCACTGTCTTGTGACCAGCTGAGTCCCTGTTGCAGAGTGGAGGGAGGAGAGGAGATGGGCGAGAGGTGGAGTTGCAGGTGTGCCCATCTCCTTTGTGCAGGGACATCGCCCTTCTTCTTCCCCCCGGACAATTCCCTCCATAATGAATTAATTGATTTTCAATGCATTCCTATGGGAAACTGCTGCTCTATTTTTTTAACTTATGACCATGTGCTCGGAAGGAATGGATAAAATTCGTAAGTAGAGGTTTTAGTGTGGTAGCCCTCAGACACTTTGTGCCGGAAAAAGTAGACCTCGGCCTGTTCAAAGTTGGACAGCCCTGCTATACACAGCTGATGCTAGAGTAAAAACCAGCACCTAGGTCCTAGGTGAACAGAATCCTGAGCAGACAAAATGGAAGCCAAATTCTGCCTTTTCAAGGGGAACCAGGCAGCACTTGCAGCTTCGCATTGCTGCTCTGCAGATAATAATCAGTATTAACTGTCATACAATCTTACCTACCAGTTGTGAGCAGCAACATCCCCTCTCAACACAACCCGAGGGTGCCTGAGCCCATCAAGAAGTGCTGAACTCCTGGGCAGATGGGTCAGTGAGTACCTTTCTAGTTCCATTCTAGTCAAGGTGGATGGGTGAATTCTCCTTCTTTGGCTTCCAGCATCCAGTAACTATCCTTTTCTCCTGATGAAGAAGCAATGCTATATTTAACTTAACAGGGCTCCTAAGATGTCAGTACTAAAAAGTGGGGTCTCTTATTATGTTTCTGAAACAACACTGGATGCTCATGCCTGAAGCTTCAAACATGTGTTTCATTATTCATTGGCGGGGGGGGGGGGGAAATACAGCAACAAAATGGCCAAGGACACAAATACCTGTAATGTTAAGTGTATGTGTCCGTTGCAAACAGTAACTATGCTCCGTCTTCCAGGCCCTTTTGACCATTCCCATGCTATTCAGAAACCTACTTTAAATATTTGAAATACAAAGGAAATAATGTAAAGATCAACTGAAGGCATAACTGAGTAAAGGAAATAGTTGTTATTTTGGTTGTTAATGGACTTCTCCTGCCAGGGAGGAGGAGGTGTGTGTAAGAGATGTTCTGCCCCAAGAGAACATATCTGGTAAATATATACAGCACAAGGAGCAACTCTTCTTCCTAATGGTTTCCAACTTGGTTAGGTGGGTGGGAGGCCCAAGCCTAAAGGTTTGCATTGTTAAGCATATGCAGAAAGAGATGTAACAAAGCTGAGATCTTCAGGGGTACAGTACATAATTACCACATTACAAGGTGGCTTGGTTCAGTTCCAACATCAAAGAGTTTATACTATGGGAGGGAGCAGGTGACCTTCTCTTTGACTCTTCTCTGTTTGTTCTGTAGAGTTCATTTCCCCACTAATTTCACTTCAGTGCAACTTCTAGTTGGCCATTCTGTCCAAATTCATCAGTGAGGATTTGCCCTTTGGAACTTTGCATTTCTGCCATCCAATAATGTATTTCATCTGTTACTTGTCCTAGTTTTTGTAATCGTATGGCTTATTTAACTTTTTGTACATATATCATACAAAAAGATATATGGAAGATATATAGATAGGCGGAACTCTTCCAGGTAGTTCGGGACCTCACCCATCCTAGTCTGGTGAGGCCTCCTCCTACTGAGTTCAGTAGTGAGACTTTTGCAGCCTTTTTTAGATCGAAAATAGAGGCCATCCGGGCTGGTCTCGACTCCGGTTGCACTAGTCCATCCTCGGCATCCCTCGACGCTGCACCCCCTCACTCTCCTCGATTGGATGAGTTTGGGCCTGTCTCCTCTTCGGAGGCCTCCAGGGCTATTGCCCACTGCCGGCCCGCATCCACCCCCTTTGATCTTTTCCCTGCCTGCCTCATAAAAGCTGCCGGAGGGAGCATGCCGGAATGGGCTTCTGCCATCACCATGGCTTCCTTCGGGGAAGGGTTTTTTCCCTCGCGCCTGAAGGAGACCGTGGTAAAGCCCATTCTTTAAAAAACTGGCACGGCACCGGATGAACTGGCCAATTATCGTCCGATTGCCAATGTTCCCTTTATGGGCAAGGTCATCGAGAGGGTGGCCGCGATCTGGCTCCAGTCTTTTTTGGAGGAACAACAGCGCCTTGACCCATGCCAGTCTGGGTTCAGGCCAGGCCGGGGGACTGAGACAGCTTTGGTCGCACTGCAAGATGACCTTATCCGGGGGGCCGACAGGGGTTGTTCTACTTTGTTGGTTCTCCTGGATCTGTCAGCGACCTTCGATACCGTCGACCACGGTATCTTACTGGATCGGCTCTCCGAAGTGGGTATCGGGGGCACTGTTCGCAGTTGGCTCCGGTCCTTCTTGGAGAGCCGTCCCCAGTATGTGCAGCATGGGGGAGAGCTGTCAGCCCCATGGACACTCCCTTGTGGGGTTCCGCAGGGTTCGTCTCTCTCTCCCATGCTGTTTAACATCTATGTGAGGCCGCTGGCAGAGGTCATAAGGAGATTTGGACTCTGCTGCCATCAGTACACTGATGACATGCAGCTCTATCTCTCCTTCTCCACCTCTGCAGTTGAAGCTGTCCGGACCCTTGACCAGTGCCTGGATGCAGTCATGGCATGGACCAAGGCTAACAGACTCAAACTCAACCCTGAGAAGACCGAGGTGATGTTCTTCGGGAGTTCCCCGTCCGGCTATGGAGGCCCCAGCTTGGAGGGCGTTTCCCTCCAGCTGGCAGACAGTGTTTGGAATCTGGGCGTGGTTCTGGACCCGGCTCTCACCATGGAGGCCCAGGTGGCCGCCGTGTCCAGGGCCACTTTTTTCCACCTCCGTCAAATTGCCCAGATTTACCCATACCTGGACGGCGACTCCCTGAGAACTGTCGTGCAAGCATTGGTGATCTCGAGGATAGACTACTGCAACGCTCTCTACATGGGGTTGCCCTTGACTCTCCTCCAGCGCCTGCAGCGGGTGCAAAATGCGGCGGCGAGGCTGGTGGTGGGTGTGCGCCGTTATGACCACATCAGCCCAGTTCTGGCTCGCCTGCATTGGCTACCCGTTGCGTCCCGGATCAGATTCAAGGTCCTGGTTTTAGTTTATAAAACCCTCCATGGCCTGGGACCTTACTACCTGGCAGAGTGGATCACCCAGCGATCAACCTCGGCCTGTCTAACGCAGATGTCGCAGGCGCACTCGCTTCGGGTGGCCACCCCCAGAGAGGCCCGGAAAAGCTCGACTCGGAACCGGGCCTTCTCTGTGGCGGGCCTGATTTTGTGGAACCATCTTCCCAGCGAAGTGCGCCTTGCAGAGTCCCTGTCGGCCTTTCGCAGGGCTTTAAAGATCTTGCTCTTTCGCGAGGCCTTTGGTGACTTTATTTTTTTCTTTTTCCGCCATCTGTTTTGCTTATTGTACTTTTACGCCAGAGGTGCACACTTTGTTTTTAAACTGTTTGTGATTTGTAGTTATTTAGTTATTTGTGTCTGCTTGACTTGGCTGAACTTAATCAGCTCTCTGTAAACCGCCCAGAATTCCTTCAGGAAGATGGGCAGTATAGAAGTCCCATAATAAATAAATAAAATAAAATAAAATAAAATAAAATAAAAAGAGCAAACCAAAGAAGAAATATAATGGAAATTCTATCTTGGGGGGGGGGGCACAGCCATGATGGAAATAACTCAGTGGGGAAAAATATAAGGATAAACTTCAGTGAAAGTTAACCAGAAAAGTTATATAAACTATATAGTACACAGTGAAATGCTAAAAGGGCATGTCTATATTTTTTTGTTCTTTCAATATATGCAGTATTAATGTTCAGTGCCATTCCCTGATTTTCAGTAAAGAGACATAATTGAACCTGTGATATTATGACCACTATCACTATCACAAACTGGAACAACAACAAATTGGGATGGTTCATGGTTACACACAAACCACCCCCTGAAGCTGGGGAAAACAAACTGGTTTGCAATTCATTTCTGGTTTGTGCCTGGGGAGCAAGGGGAACCCAATGCATTCACCCCTCACCTGCCCCCTGCCCCCTGCCTCCATAACCTCCCTACCTAGTTCTGCCGCCTCCACCTCCAATCCCTTTGACTGACACATGTGCTGTTGGCATGGCTCCAGAAAGGGAAACCAGGCTGCTCTCTCTGAAGATGTCGGTGGTACAGCAGGAGGAGGAGAAGAAGGCAGGGCTAGGTAGGGGAGTAGTGGAGGCAGCAGGAAGGGGTCAGGGGCATCTGCTTTGCTAAAGCAAAATAAAACACCAAGTGGAGGAAAGTTCAGTGGTTTGTTTCGTTTCGACAAACAATCTACAAACAAAACCATGAACCAGGCAGGTTTTTTTTTGGGGGGGGGGTTGGTTGGTTGGTTGGTCTGTGTTTCACTTTGTGCTACGGTTCGCTCTAAACTGCGTAGTCATGCATGCCCCTTCTGTGGAAAACCCCTGCATAACCATCGGAAAATTTTTTCTTCTGGTTGTGACAGAATCCGCAAGGGAGACGTTCCTCACACACACACACACGAGTTACTCAGTGGGTATGAAAATTAGAGGGCCCATTGGTTCATCCCCTTCTCTACTATTGATCACCAATCAGTTCATCAGAATAAAAATCACCCTATGAGCTCATTCCTTCTTGAAAAGTGTTTTCTTCCCAATTTTGTTTTCGAGATCCCCCTGTGAGATGGATTAGCATGAGAAAAATGGACCAAGCTCAAATTGTAGTTCTATGAGATGGCATGGTTCTCCAATTACAAAAAAATATGGGGAATAGAGTACAATCTGCTCTGACCTATGTGGATTCTGATGGCATAATTATCAACAGGAGATATCATTTAGGAATATTCCACAACAGTCCAAGATAGGGAATTCAGCAAAGAATAAAAATCCTAGGTGTTAAGGCATGCCATCTGTGTGCTGTTTTCTGACTGTTAAGCACTGTCCTGGCAACATTTTATGTCATGCAGAGAACATCAACAAGACTTCTTAATGTAAATATATTATTTCTCATTTACAACTTTTTTCCAACATACATACCTTAAATTCTGATTAAAATATTACCATCATCATGTTAGCAAAATTGTTGCACTGCCAAAGGTTATTAAATTTGGAACATAATACACTTGATTACAGGTATGTGATATAATTACACTTGCTAATCACTTTAATTGTTTTGGAGCCAGGCTTGAATGGAATGAAACACCTCTTTTACTCCTGCTGATCTTCAAAGGAAAGTTTGCTTTTGTGGCTGGATGCCTGCCTTGGGATGACCAGCTCTAACCCAGCCATACTGCCTCGGAACATTTTGAGACTAGAAAATTCTAGGACAGTTGTATCTTGGCTGTGAATCTGGCCCTACGAAGTGTATCCTCGGGTGAGCCAAACAACACGTGACCGAACATCCTTCAGCAAACAAGCCATTGGGATTTCTTCACATTTTTCTTTACCGATTATGTGCAGGTCACCTAGTTAATGTTCATCTTGCAAGAGCTAATCAGACTGCTGTGGTTTCCATTTATGGAGAGACTTCGCGTGGGCCAAAGGAGACGCAATTGGAGCAGCTCTAGGTGTTCACATGTCTATTCCTTAACAAATAAAATTAGGAATCAGGCTCTAATTTCAACACAAAGGTCACCACAATAGCTCCTCTTGCTCCTTCCGCTCAGGCATCTTCCTGTGTCTTACTTTCTGGTACTGCAGCTGGACTGGGAGACAAACGTGAGCTTGATGGAGTGCTTTGGGAAAGAAGGTTGGGAATGGGAGTCCTCACCTGAATGCCACTTCCAGAAACGATTAATTAAGGCAAGCATATGAGCAGCAAACATTCACTGAGCTGCTCTCCAGGGCTGCATATGAGTACTCTTCCTCCTCAGATAATTTGATCCAGTAATTACCCATTCATAATTACTGATGCAACTGAAGTGTTTGGAAACATGTTCCTCCCTTAGAATTGCAGCAGCTGCCTCATCAGACATGACCAACTGTGGTTGATCTGGAGAAGAGAATAACCCAGCATTTGTTCACAAAAGAAGCAGTGGGTGGGTGTGTGGATGTGACAAATCTCCCCCTCCCTTCCATTCCAGCTCCCCTTTTATTTTGCTTCTTTTTAACTAAATGCTCAGTAGTATTTATTAGGAAGGTCAGATCAAGTCATTGTCACTGGAAGTAAAGGAGATGGCCAAGGAAAGATGTTCCTGCAATCAAAAGGTAGGGCTTCAGGTCTAAAAAGGCAACTCCATATACTTGGCATGAAGTGGCAAAAACAACAGCTGGCAGGCGGCTGGCAGAGCCATAATCTGGCAACGCCACAAGGCAGCCCACTTGCTCTTTGCAGCAGAAAGCTAGCAAGACTAGGAGTGCAGCCTGCTATTTTCTGTGACCTGCAAAGCTACATGATGTGTGGGAAAGAATATACCAAAGTGAGAAAGCTGCTGATATAAAAAAAGAGTAGAGAATGATACTGTAGGAGCCCCGTATCCACTGATTCAGTTATCCACGGTTGGCGGGGGGTTAAATAATTCAGCAGCCACAAAGCAAGCTATTGTCACAAACAGCCGCTGTAAATCAAGCTATTGTCACAAATAGCATCTGTAGAGCAATCAACTGTCACAAACAGCAGCCATAAAGCAAGCTACTGTCTCAAAACACCAGTCATAAAGCAAGCTACTGTCAGGAAACAGTTTCGGGATGGGCGGGCGGGCGTTCTCTCTTACCCACAGTTTTCATTATCCACAGGAAGGCCTGGAACCAATCACCAGCAGATACCGGGGTCCTACTGTACTTCAGCCAGTGCAGATCTTAGGTTCTAGGGATCCAGGAAGTTCATGGAAAATTGAGAGTTGAGACTTGGAAGCTGTTATTTCTCAGAAAACTATACTCAATGAAGAGAGAAATTTGAGACAGGAGTGTAGCTGATGGTCATCTCTTGGTCTCTTCCTTGGAAGACCAGGACTGCAAGCCATTTTCAAACTCTGGTGTGTTTTAAAGGCTTATGCAATGCCGTAACTAACTTGATCACTAAAAAGTGACAAAGTGAGTTTTCAGGGTCTTCAAATCTCATCATCAGACAGGGATGATATAAAACCTCAGGTTCAAGCAGAAAGTCTAAAAAAATAATAATACAGTGGTACCTTGTATAAAGGAATTAATTCGTTCCAAATGAAATTATGTTAAGCAAATTTTCCTTTATACAAATTCCCATAGGAATGCATTGAAAGCAGAGTAATCCCATTTTTATGTTGTACGGATTTTCCCCATAGGCAATTATGTTAAGCAAATTTCCCCTATCTCTGGAATTTTTTATGTTGTACAAATTTTCTGTTATACAAGTTGTCTGTTATACAAGGTACCACTGTAATGGGACACTCTGGATGCCCATGGCTTATTACAGCCAGACTTCCAGAAAGGCAAAACCGAATTTAAGATTCTACATGGGACAGTTTAACCTTAATCAATAGGGAATGTTTGACTGTCTCAACTGACAAGGTAGATAACTAAGGTTGCACACTGTTCCACCTCACAGATCAAATGGCCCATACCACATTTTCATTGAAATCACTAGGAACATGAATAGGGATGGAAATTTAGCTTGGATCCACCTTACTGATCTAGAGAGGTTTGTTTAAGCCCAGATTGACACTGCATGGTGCCTTAGATCCAAGGCAAAGTCTTATTTTGACTCATTTTCAAGGCCTCAAAAGCCTTCCCCAGTAATTATTATGGGAGAAAAAAGGTAAAGGTAAAGGTTCCCCCTGCACATGAGTGCTAGTCGTATCTGACTCTAGGGGCGGTGCTCATCTCCATATTCAAGCCGAAGAGCCAATGTTGTACAAATGCCTGGCCATGTGGCCGGTATGACTGCAAGGAAACACTGTTTTACCTTCCCACTTTTTACACTGGTACCTATTTATCTACTTGCATTTACATGCTTTCGAACTGCAAGTTGGCAGGAGCTGGAGTTATCAGCGGGAGCTCACTCTGCTGCGTGGCACCCGGGATTCGAACTGACGAGCTGCCAACTTTGTTTTGGCCTTTGCCTGTTTTGTTTTGCAAAGCTAAGCAACATGTTAGAAGTAAAAGTCCTTTAAATAAAAAGTGTGCTGTTTATATACTGCCAGATAGCACTTAAAGCATTCTCTGGGAAGTTTATAATTTAATAATGCAGCTACACACTGCCTACCCTCCCGCAAGCTGGGTAATGTATTGACCTTAGAAGGACAGAAAGCTACCTGCTCCGTGGGCTAGAGCACTGGAAATTGTTGGCAGCTCAGTGGTTCGAATCCCGGGTGCCACGAGTGAGCTCCCGCTGTTAACCCCAGCTCCTGCCAACCTAACCGTTCGAAAGCATGTAAATGCAAGTAGATAAATAGGCACTGTCGTAAAAAGCAGGAAGGAAAAACTGTTTCCTTGCAGCTATGCCACCTACATGGCCAGGGACTTGCACAACAGTGGCTATTCGGCTTGAATACGGAGATGAGCACTGCCCTAGAGTTGGACACGACTCGCACGCATGTGCGGTGGTGTGGGGGGGAGCTTTACCTTTACTTTTACCATGAGCAGACTTTGGGCTGCAGAACTGCAGTTAAATCACTGTGCCGTGAGGCAATAAACCCCTCACATTTCGAATAGGCACAAAAGGGTTTCTTTTACTTGTTCTCTGCCTTCAATTTTCTTTCTTCTCTTAGCTTTAAAATACCCTAAATCTTTTTGTAAATTAAAGGACTATATGCATAAATATTACAGATAATTTAGGGATGCTCCTGCCAGAAATTCAAAACAATAGGTCTAGAGAGTGTAAAGAGAGGTGGGTAACAGTAATTAGAAGTTGTTGATGCAATTGCTGCTCACTTAGTACCGAAGTTGTAGAAGCGCAAGGAGACAGACTGCACCCCAACGGCCTGGCTAGCTTTCTGCTGCAAAGAGCAAGTGGGCTGCCTTGTGCCATTTCCAGATTATAGCTCTGCCACCCGCCTGCCAGCTGTTGTTTTTCCAGCTTCATGCCAAGTCCCCTTTCAAGACCTAAAGCTCTTCAATAGTGTCCAAACTTTGGCCCTCCAGATGTTTTGGACCATAGCTCCCACAGTCCTTTTGTCATTGGCAACCCAGGGTTGGAATTCTGGGAGTTGTGGTCCAAAACATCAGGAGGGCCAAAGTTTGGACACCTCCCTTGAGACTATGGGCATGTGGCACCGACACAATTTGATTTACAGTGAGTGGTACCTTGTATAAAGGAATTAATTTGTTCCAAATGAAATTATGCTAAGCAAATTTTCCTTTATACAAATTTCCCATAGGAATGCATTGAAAATGGAGTAATGCCATTTTTATGTTGTACGGATTCTCCCCATAGGTGATTATGTTAAGCAAATTTCCCCTATCTCCAGAATTTTTTATGTTGTACAGATTTTATGTTATACAAACTGTTTGTTATACGAGGGTCCACTGTATAGTACCTGCATTCCAAGCAAGCACAAGGTCCCACTGTTACATCCTCTGAGTCACAGTGTGAGAGTAACATGGCCTGAAAACGGACATATTCCACCGCTGCCACATGAGCGGGGAGGCAGGCAAAAGAGGTGTCAAATTAAGAACTGAAGCAGCAGAAGAGAAAGGAGATGACAACAACCCGATTCCAGAGCCCTGTGATGTTGCCGAAGATGGGTCTGAGTGATTGGGTGGAACTCTAGGTACTTCTGGCTATGCTCATTTCAGCAGTTACAACCTTTATTTTTATCTTTCTCATTTAAACCTTGCCTTTCCTCACAACAGTGGTTGTTGGATTGTCTTCTACAGATGTTGTTTTCCATCCTTATATTGCTAACATGCCTAATTAAGTCATTGTGCACTCCCTTAAAGGCACCAGATTAGTATCTGGAAAACTGACATAAATGTTGAGGAACCTGCTATCTCTCATCCCAGAAGTTCAACTATAGGAATACCTCACTTGGAAGGACAATGCTAATCTTCAGGATCTCTGTGGCTTTGAAGGACCCCTTGAGAACCACCACTCAGTAGAAGATCACAATCTAAGAACAACCTGAATTGATTCCTATTGTTCAACCTACTTCTGTACAGTCAGGGAAATACTGTTCCATTCACTTCATACATACTGTTCTAAGTGATTTCTACTTGAGTCTTCTTGTCCCATCGCTGAAAATGCTTAAGTTATAAGAAATGTGATACACATTAGGATGTTACACAACTCTTAGCTGTTTTTCTCCATCAAAGTAATGTGCCATCTCCTTTGGCAACTGCAATATAGTAGACAGTATAGTTGATCAAGACAACCTGAATTCCAATCACTGTTTGCCCTGAAAGCTTATTACAGTGATGGCGAACCTTTTAGAGACCGAGTGCCCAAACTGCAGTTCAAAACCCACTATTTATTTGCAAAGTGCCAATACAGTAATTTAACCTGTATACAGGTGGCTATGAAGGGGCGATGTCGGGTGCCCACAGAAAGGGCTCCGAGTGCCACCTTTGGCACCCATGCCATAGGTTCGCCATCACTGGCTTATTAGATGCAGTTCAGCTGTTTGTCTTCCTGTCTATTTCACGGAGTTTTTCCAATTTTGGAACAATGAAGACAAGCCTGCGTAAGCTACCCTGAAGTAAGTTGTAAGTGAAATATTATGATTAAATAATCATAACAACACAGAAATGTCAGTGCAGTCTTCCTCCTCTGCATTACCAATTATCAAAGTGTTTTTCTTCTTTCCTGACCATACTCTGCTTTTAAATGGAAGTATCAAAGCAACAAGCTTCAAAAGATAATCTAGTCAATTTCTTTGCCTTAAAAATAGGAAGAGGTACCACTAAAAGCATCTGCAGGATAATACATTTTCAAAGGTAGCAGAAATAAAGAATATCATGATGTCCTGTTTAATGCACATCTATCATGATTACTCTTGATGTGATCAATTCTTCCAGCGCTGGTGTTTTAAGATATAATTCATTCCTCCAAGATATAACCCAGAGCTTGCTAATTTATGCCACATTCCAGACCTATTTGGAAATTACCTATTTAATTTAGTAGGACCTATAGCAAATAACAAATTTATTATAACACAAACATTTGTGGAAAATATAGTGGGTTCATGCTACAATATCTTTAAGGGTGCCCAATCATTCTTTGTTACTAACTTGGATGTCAACATGTTACTTAAAAGAGAAAAGAACTGGATACTCTTATGAATGAATGTAACCGCTGTCTCACCTATAAATGTCTGTAAATTATCCAGGAAGAGAACATGCATCTTCCATAAACTACATACCGACACTGACTCTAATTCATTCTATTGATAGCTAGATTCTCCAGATCTTTACTCAGTTCCTTACAGTGTGGCCTCATTATACTGTATATTGAAAAGAAATAATTTATAAGCTAAGGGATTATCTATTTTAATGTCTTAAATCTATCTGCAATCTATGCATTTCTGATTTAAGCCTGAACAAGTGTACATTAAGACGATGCATGCTGGGCCGCTGGCAAACGTTTTACAAGGGGAAACACTATCAGAAAGTACACAATCATTGTCATGCAAGGAACAAAGCAAGACAAAAACAGAATCAGAAAAGGAGACGAAAACACTGTGACACCTTAATGACTACGTGCTCTATTGTGAGCTTTTGTGAATCACCTCCACTTCCCCAGACATCACTCACATCTGAGGAAGTGGATTTGATCCATGAAAGCTCACATTAAAATATACCACTTAGTCTTTACAAGGTGCCACAATGTTCTTGAGTCTCTTATTTTGTTATCTTTAGTTTAGTGTTGTTTATGATTGCACCAACTAGCATGGCTAGCGCTTTGAAAAGACAGGTATAAAAGAAGCTGAAAACTTCAAATTCAGGAGCCATGCAAATATTATGTAGATTGTTTAACACTGTTACTTCAGACAAATGCTTAACTAGCTTGTAAATGAGGCATCTTTGCTATAAAACCATTTATTTCATAGTCTAGGTTTATCAGGAGTATTGTTATGAACTACTAGGTACATAATTAAGAAACAAACCACAAGCAATACTCCAAGTGAGATATTTTAAAATTCCAGTATAGCTTTTAGCTGAAACTAGCTCATGAAGGCTGAAGACACATAGAACTCAATGCCGCTGACCATAAAGGACTTCTGTTGGCCTTCTGCACTGGAGCAAAAGTGCTCACAAAGTAGAATGTGAATTACTAGCATTCAGACAAGCACATTGCCATGCATTATTACTTATGCGTCATTTCTTGGGATAAGAACTTCCGGTAGCACAATTTATCAAAAAATTAAAAACAAACATCAAAATCTTTAGAGCAGCAGAAAGAAGAAACAAAAGTAACACCCAGGCTGAAAAATCTGGTTAATTTAAATCAATTCACCATAATGAAATTAATACTCAGCTCACGTGAATGTACACCCAAACAAAAAGGAGTTTAAGCTTTGTCTAAAAACTGATCAAGAGAACTAAATGTATCATGAAGGAGAGGATTCCACAAATATGGGGGTAACTGCTGGAAAGATCCTTTATACCTGCTTATTAAGTTCATAAGAGCAGGGAACAAATGCAGTCTGTGTCACAGACTTTAATGCTCAGGTGAGTTGGCATTGTTGCAGAGAATTTCTCCTGCAATTTGATTCCAAACTAATCAGAGATTTCAAGGCCAACGGCAGCAGTCAAATCTGAACTTGAAAGCTAATACACAGCCAGTGTAGCTAGTGCAAAAGAGATTTAACAAATCCTCTGGCCTCAGCAGCAGGCACCCCTTTTGCTCTCTGCGTTCATTGATGCTTTCACCGGCAGCCCCACGGAAAGCAAACGGAAGCCGTCAAATCAGAACATAGCCAAAGCATAGCTAACTGAGGTAGGATCGGCTGCATCAGGCCACAGTAAGCACAAACACCTCAGAACGGGGGGGAGCACTCTTGACTACAATAGCCTCTAATCCTGAGGACTCTCTCTCTCTCTCTCTCTCTCTCCATCTGTTAGAGCAGTGATTCCCTACCCAGGGGCCCCAGATGTTCCTTGGACTGAAACTTCCAGCAATCCTGGCCAGCACAGCTAGTGGTGAAGATTTCTTGGATTTTTAATCCAAGAGCATATGGGGGTTTAAGGTTGAAACCACCGTTTCAGAGTGCAAACATAAAAAAAATTCATCAAGTACAGTGAACCCTCATATAACAAATGGTTTGTATAACATAAAATCTGTGCAACATAAAAAAATTCTGGAGATAGGGGAAATTTGCTTAACAGAATTGCCTATGGGGCGAACCCGTACAACATAAAAATGGTCACGATTAGGGATTACTCTGTTTTCAATGCGTTCCTATGGGAAATTTGTATAAAGGAAAATTTGCTTAACAGAATTTCATTCGGAATGAATTAATTCCTTTATACAAGGTGCCACTGTATATGTAGCTTTATGAACCAGTTTGTTACACAACACTTCTATTTTGTTGAGATTCATTCTCACTTTCTGAAACCATCAAGCAGAAACATAAAATAGAGTTCAGGGGATGTCTTAAGACTGCCTTTTGGAGCTGTTTTAGCTCTATGCCTTCCTTCAAGGAAGCTGTCACCTTTTTTAATTTCCACCCAGACAGACTTTATTAGCCAAATATTCAAAGAACAAGTTGTTGGTTGAGACCTACAAGCAGCTTGTCCACAATTTAAGACTGTACCAGCTGAGTTTTGGCTGGATCCATCTCTGCAAAACCACAAAGCAACCAAGGTCAAAACAAATGGGAGCAATTTTACATTAAAATGCAATGCAAACTTGGTTGCATAAAGACATTTAAATTTCATTCATTATGTGAGGCAATATGTGAAAGTTCTTCAAGAAGGTCCATTAGGCTTTTACACTATAAGCCAATCTAGGTTCTCTTTCCCATACTACATTCAACCTCAGACAGAATTCTTACACTAGATTGAAGAGGGTATACTGAAACCCAGTGTAAACTGGGTCTGAAGGAAAGGATAAAAAATGATTTAAATAACAATTTGAGTATTAAAATGATTTAAATCAAATCCACCCTGCCAGGAGACCTGGAATCAAATCCCTCCTTGAACATGGAAGCTCCGGGCAGAGGGTGGGGGGGGGTTACAATGATGGCAAAACCACTCCTTAACTAGCTCACATATCTTGAAACTCCTATTAGGGTTGCTATATGTCAGATATAACTTAAGAGCGCATAAACAAATACTAAAAACAAGAGTTCTAGTCCAATATAGCATCAGTCCAAGAAGGCATAATTAAAGGTGACACTCATATCTAATTCTTACTTTAAGCCAAATTGATCTCTTCTACTGGGCCTGTTCAGATAAAGCATGGAAGGGATTACTGTACATTATACCCATATATTATTACTAAAATAGATTAGACCGAAAACGCTTTTTACCGATCAACAGTTTGTTTATTTTTGTCCTGGAATGCAGTTCATGTGATAAAAATTATTACATACACAAATACACATGTGTAGGCGCAAAGACTGTAGAATAGAAGAAACTGACACATGCTTTTGGGGGGAGGCATTTTCCAACCGGGATAAAAATTAATTATTCCTAAACCAACCAACCAACCCCCCCCCCCGGCATTTTCCATTACAGATTCCGTAATTTTTCAAGTCTTTGTTTCTGCCTCTGCCTCAGAGCTAAATGACAATGAATCTAATTCAAATCTCCTAAGTATTTTTACCAATGTAAATAAGGCAGGGGGGAATCCCAAACCAACAGGTACAGAACAGTGCTTACTTAGCCCTTTTCAAACTTGATCATCCCTCAAAGCATGTAGCTTAAAAATATAATGCTCTCTGCACAACACATAAATAGCTTACTGACACCAGTCACTGGATAATCCTCTATTTATACATTTCCAACAACATCTTATACTACTGGAAAGTAAACAGTCTTTTTCACATTGAGACTGTGTTCATTGAGCTGTAATCTGTCACAGGGACACATGCCAGATTGTTGATCATCTCCACTCCCACATAACTTCTCTTTCTTGCTCTTCCCAAGCAAGAATCTTGAGGAGGAGTTTGGATGTGCACGTAGCAGTGCACGCCAGCATGAGGGTGATCTGTTGTAATGATCATTATCATCTCTCCAAGGTCACCACCACACACCACCTCCTCTCTCATACTCACTCCACCCATTCTCAGTCTATACACTTCTCTCTCTCTCTCTCTCTCTCTCTCCACAAACCACAGGGACAACTTTATCAGCTCCAGATCCTGCCCATGACAAGCTTTCAGAGCAGCTGTCTCTCCCTGCCTTAACCAGGAGGAAGTTCCTCCCCCTCTGCTCTGGAAACGTTACCTTAGAGTCCAATTTTCCACCTGCAGCCCCATTTTCAAAGCATTCTTGAAATGGCTTCAAAGTGTCTTTGAAGACCTGAGGCCTACTAAACATGTTTTACCAAGAAGTGGATTTCGTGTCTTCTAAAAAGTAACAAGTAGCAGTAGGACCATGAAGTTTTCAAGAGAAAACACATGTCCTAAAACACTGGCATTTAGAAGAAGAAAAAAAAAATCACACATTCTTGTTGAAAGCCCCGGATGATCCTTAGGCAAATTTACTTCTGAGTTTTTACAAGACATTTGTTCCTTGCTCTCTTCCATAAAACTCACACCCAAGGAAAGACAGATCCACTGTCTCATCATAAACCCATTCATACAGGTCATTCAGAAAGCAAATCAATACAGAACAGTGTACCAGGAAAAAAAATCCACTAGTCATACTGAACATCACATCCAACATTTTGGGAACTCCCCATTTGAGCCCCACTGCTCCAACGTCACAGCAGCCTTAACAAGGCTGATTGATCCTGCTCTCTTGCGCTGTCGTGGTCTCAACATTTCTGATGTCCAAAAGGAGGCTTTAAAACTTTACATTAGACTGCTTACAAAACTTGCAAATACTGTACTTGGACTGTGTATTTCAAGCTCCAGAAGTAACTATTGCAAAAGTGAACCCTGGGAGCACTACCTATACCCCGTGACACTGTGGTACAGCTGAATTGAAAAGTTTAAAATCTTCCAAATGCAGGCTGGACAGCATCCACCTATTGAAAAGCATCTGGCAATGCCATGCTAGAATCCAATACACGAAACCTCTCTTCAGTTTATTGTATCTGTTAACTGCAAAGTGAGTTATGGCAAGACTGAGCCATTCTTCCAAAGCACAATTCGTCCCGACCCCCAAAAATGATAGTGGCACATTTGGAAGGAGCCAGTGAAGTGGATAAAGAGTAAAGCCTGCAAAGAACACTGAAAACTGACACCTACAAATTTGGCAGCTCAGCAGTTCGAATCTCGGATACCACGTAGCAGAGTGAGCTCCCACTATTAACCCCAGCTCCTGCCATCCTAGCAGTTCGAAAGCATGTAAATGCAAATAGATAAATAGGCACTGCTGTAAAAAGCAGGAAGGTAAAACAGTGTTTCCTTGCAGCCATGCCAGCCACATGGCCACGGACTTCCACAACACTGGCTCTTCGGCTTGAATACAGAGATGAGCACCGCCCCTAGAGTCAGACACAACTAGCATGCATGTGCGGGGGGAACCTTTTCCTTGATTACATTGGAGAGGAAGAAAACCATAGGGGCATCTGCCTTTGTGCTGGAGAGAGGTGCTAACACAAGGAGCTCAGTGATCATTTTGCCTGTGAATTGTTTAAAGCTGAAAGCAAAGGATGTAGAAGGGTATCTGGGGTTCCAGACTGACCATTCCCACCACCAGTGTACAAAAGCAGGGGTTCTACATCAGTAGGGAACAAGTTGAGCCCTTTCCACAGGGTAGTACCCCATAGACTAAGTACTGACTTATAATGCAGCAGACCCCCTCATAGTTCAGCATACATTTCCTATGCCAGCACAAACATTTCAGGATTGGGGACCACTTTCCAAAGTCACCGCTGAACTGCCATGTCACTTTCACATGGTCTTCCTTTTGAAAGCTGCCACTACTGCATACCACTATGGAGAGGGATCTGCAAGTTATCTTCAGATCACTCTGATCTGAATCCAACAGGAGGTTCATTCATCCTTACAGGGGTATCGGGCAGAGCGCCAGGAGACTGAACTCTGTCACTCCACAGCCAAGTTACACCTGCAGAATTTAGATACAGTACTTATCTCTGCCCAATGCTCTTTGCAGCAGGAACTAATTTTTACACTATGGTCTTTTAACCAGTACTGCAACTTTTCAGCCTATGAAGAGAATTCAAACAGTGAAATACCACTTCATTTAAAACTATATTCTAACACTTTCCCCTGTCAATGCTGTAATACAAATTGTAAAGCTTTGGAGACATATTACTACAACTCATTGAGTTGTGTTATGTCACGATGGTGTCAATGCTATAACTGGAAATGTTAGCCCTGTCTGAAGTTTTGGTTCTTTGAAAAAAAATCAAAGAAGGTAATAACATGGTAGCCATTGTGAACAGCCTCACAGGTGTGTACTAATCAGGTAAAGTTTGAAGGCTGCAGGAAACAAGGAAGACCAAATATGCGATAAATTGAGTCACAAAAGGAATCCACAGCCTTGAATTTATAAGAGCTGAGCAGGGAGGTTGAGGACATTTTGGAGCTCAGTGCTTCATAGGGTCACCGGAAGTTCGATATGACTTGATAGCACAGAACAACTTAACAACATAAATGGCTTATTTAAAAACCTGAGCTCTTAGAAGGACATGAATAAAGGAAACATGAAAGGTCTCTATGCTTTCGCCGACTTCATTCGTGTTATGCGGTTCTCAGGCTATACATTCTATGGTAGAAAAATGAAGTTGCACTTGGAATATATGAGTTTCAAATGACAGTGATGTACTGTGAACACGTGTCTTGGTAAAAGTGTGAGAAAGAGCCATGTGATTCCACAACATGTTGTGGGAACAGTCCTGGTCCGAGTCTTGCTACTGAGATGGGAGAGACTTCCTCTGCCCACCCCCTGTCCCCAGGCTATTTTTCTCTTTGAAAGTTTTTTTTTAGGTTTCCTGCCAGGAGAACCAAGAGGCATTGACCAATGGATGCTTTTAAAACTCAGAAACCAAAACCTCAAGGGATTTCCTTCACAGACTCCTACACAGCCTAATTTGGCTTATAATAAAGAGAAACCTTGGGAATTGGGCTGGACTGCAGACCACATGAAGCCCTAAAGGCTCCTACTACTATAGTTTTTCCTTTGGAATGAGAGTTCCAAAGATGACCAAATTAACAACACCCTCCAGGCTTTGGGAGAGGACTGGCAGGTCTCTCACTTCAGTAAAACACAGGGGGAGGGGAAGGTATATCTCACTGAGATGCGACCCATCATCCCCACTGAATCGGGCATCCCATAGAGCACAGAGTTCATGTGAGGAAAATATCCCGAGTATTTCTTGCTACGTTTATCGAGACGGCCGTGGGAGAGAAGCGGACTCAAAGAGTTACACGTTTCCCATTTAAAAAACAGAAACTGCTGGAAGATCTGGTCCTAGTTAAACTGTGCAAGATTCCTTTTTAGCAAAGTCCTGTAGTTCAAGCAGAGCGTGAGATTAAAATCAGTGGCGGCGGCGGCGGAGTGGAGGGGGGAGAGACAGTGAGTGGCCACTAAATGCCCCACTTAATAAGACTTCGCCCCGACCCGACCCCAATTGCCAACCCCCACCCACCCCAACCCCAAGCAGCCCACCTGCCCCAAACCCTTTCTGTTTTCCGGGGCCCCAAAGACCACACCATCTTCTAAGGCGGAAGCGCCCAGGAAGGGGAAGGAAGGAAGGAGAGGGACGACGGAGCTCCACCGCCTGCCCCTCCCTGCCGGTGGGGGGGGGGACTCTGGCCGGCTCGGGGCCCCCCCCCGGGGGGGGGGCGGGAGGGGGGAGGGGGGCTTTGGGTGCCCGAAAATCGGGAGGCGGGGGGGGACTGCCCTGCCCCGCCCTGTTACCCCCCCACGAGGAAGCTGGCGGGACACCTGCCCGGGGGGGGGCGAGGAAGGAAGGGAGGGAGGCAGGCTTTCCCCGGGGAAAGGCGGGAAGCGCCGGAGCCGGAGGCATTTGGGCCCCCCCCCCCCCAGGACTTCAGGGGCAGGAGGGCTGCCTCCCCCCCTCCCCGCGTCCACTTTCCAGCCGTGGGGTGGGGGTGGGGGAAGCACCTGGAACTCCCGGGAATAATACTCACGAATTTCCGGGACTTCCCCGCTCCTCCTCCTCCTCCTCCTCCGGGATCTCCCGCCATCGCCGCCGCGGCGGCCGAAGAAGACGACTCCTCGGGACTGCTCTTGCCCTTGTTCTTCTTGTCGCGGCCGGCCCCGCGCCCGGATCCTCCTCCACCACCGCGGCCGCCGCCGCCACCGCCACCGCCGCCGCTCTCCATAAGGACGCTCGGCTCCTTCAGGCCCGCGAGCCCGGGAGGAGGAGGAGAAGGGGACCCTTCTTCACTCCGCCGAGGGACCCATCGCCCGCCCCGCACCCCGCCAGCAGAACCGCCAGCAGAACCAGCAGCCAAGCTCCGGGGGGAGAGAGAGAGCAAGAAGCGGCGGCGCTGGTGGTGCTGTTGCTGGTGGTGGTGGTGGTGGTGCTCCTCCCGGCACCGGCACCGGCACCGGCACCACCAGCGCTAAGGAAGCCGTCGGGCTCCGCTCAGAAACAACAACGCCGACGCCGCCGCTTCCTCCTCCAAGGTGGCCCGGCAGCGCCTGCCCGCCCGCCTGCCTGCCGCCCTCCCTGCCCGCCTTGCTTTCCGTGTGCGCTCGGTCGCTCCTTCGGAATCCACGCCCGCCTTCGGTGTGTGTGTGTGTGTGTGTGTGTGTGGAGGGGGAGAAGGCCACGCCCATCGCGCTGTCGTCACCACCCACGCCGCGAAGGTAGGTGCCCGCCCCTCCCCGGGAACCAGCGGGAGGAGGAGGAGGAGGAGGAGGAGGGGGCGTGGCTTCTCCCTCCCCCCCTCCCACCCCCTCTGCGGTTCAAACACGGGCCCGTCGTCGACGATAGAGCTAAAACTAGTAGAAGAGGATTCCCTTTTCCCCCCCTTTCCCCAAGAGCAACGCGCGCGCGGGGGTGTGGGCAGTTTCCTAGTCCCTTCTTCCCCTACCACCACCACCACCACCACCACCACCACCACCGGGGAGGGGGGGGGGGAAAAAGGGAGAGGTGCCTTGAATTGGGGGGGAGGGGGGGAGAGATAATTAATCCGAAAAAAAAGGGATGGCGAGCGGGCAGCGCCTCCCAGAAAAAAATAAATAAAAAGGGGGACCTTCCCTGATTTTGGATTGCCTTGTCCTCTTTTTCCTCCTTTTGAGAAGTGGAGCGGGAGGCGGAGATGATGGGACCCGCTTCTAATAATACGGCAGTTTGGCGGTGGGGGGGGGGGGGGGACAATCCCCCCAAATTTTTTCCCCCCCGGGGCGCCCCCCCCCCCCCAGTAGTACTTCGCCCGCCTCCCTCGCTCGCTCGGTCACTCTCAGATGGTCTTGGGATCGGATCTTTTGCTTGAAGACACGCGCTTCTAAACCAGTCAAGATCTGACATGAAAAAGCACACAGATAACCTGTTCTCTTCTCCAATTTTTGTGGGACGGCGGGGAGGGGGAGAATCTCGGTGTGTTGCTGCCCCATTTTCTAAAAAAAGACAACAAAAAAACGGACTTCTCCCTTCTTTTTGTGCGGGCAGTTGCCATTTGCACGGCGGAAAGCTGTAAAGGAGTTCCCCTGCTCGATCTGAAACCGAGCAAATGAATGAAATTCTAATGTGACCCAACCCGGGCTCACAGGTGTGGCTGACTAACCATCTTACAAGTGGGCTACAAGCAGCACAGTCCTCCCCATTCTGGCGTCTTCCAGATGTTTTAACCTTTGCATTACCATTCCTGTCGTCCTTCACCATAGAGAGAGAGAGAGAGAGGTGATGTTGCCAGCAGGACACTGAGCCATCTCATTGGTGGAGGAAATCAGACTATGAAACAGAACATACTACACCTTTATCTATGGCCAAAAAAAAAAAAAAATGGGTTCCCAAGATATCGACATTTCCAGCATGAGGAACTAGCCCTTCCTAATTTTTAAGGCCCCTCTTTCTTCACCCAGAAGGTAGATGTGGCAGTGTCCCATACAAAGCAGTATAAAAGTCTAGAACAGTGCCATGGTGGTGCTTTTTATGTCACTTTAGGTATTTTTCTTTCTCGATGTGTTCTTTTGTGAAGGTATAGAATATTGCATACATTTCACATGCAATTCTTTAATAGCCGCTTAGCACTACCAGTATTTGTAACAAATGAAGACACAAGTACAGAGACAAGTCCAGTGGTTTAATCATATCAATGTATTTTACCTTTTGAGGAGTAAATCTGAACTAGAACAATCAGGGGTCACAGTCAGAAGCATGAAAGAATCTTTCCCGAATACCACCATGTCAAGGACTACATACTGTGTATGATGTCTGTCACCTTTCACCATAATTATATCATTGGAAGGCAGAGTAAGAAATTCATTTTTGGGAACATCACACCTCAGCATATGAGAATGCACCTCATGGTCACAAACACTTTATTTCCATAATCATATATGGAGAGGAATGCATCTTTCTGACCCCCCCAGCCTCCAAAGTGTTCCCAAACCGATACAAAAAAGTGAGGGGGGGGGAGTGCAGCTTTTTAAAAAAAGTAGAGAGGGCTTGGAGGCAAAACTTCATCAGAAGCCTCCATAAACTTAACCCAGCCAGCAAGATGAGGGTCATCCATCCCAGCCTTTCTGTAGCATTGTTTCTATGCAGCTCCTACTTTGTTTAGGAATAATTATCACAAGCCGTTGTGCAAGATTACACCCACACTAGTTGAATGGTGGCAGTGATTTTTCAGATACTGAAGGATCCCAAACCTATCTATAAAACTCACAGGTACTTCTCTAGAGTAAAAGCAATCCTTAGAGCAATGTTGGTGAACCTCTGGCATGGTGCCAAAGGTGGCATGCTGAGCCCTTTATGTGGGCTTGTGACATCGGCCCCTCATAACACTTCCCCCTCTGCTCGGAGCATGCCACTGTGCTCCGTGCAGAGAGCCGGGTGAAGGGGAGGCAGCTGCTTGTGGGCTCGTTTGTAGCCTGTTTACTCTCTAGCCACGCTGCTTTTGGGATGCCCAGAGGGTACTGTGGCTGCAGGAAATTCAAAAGCCTGCTCTTCGATCCTCTTTCCTGAAGGGTAGTACCCGAAGCATTTGTAAACTGGGGTACCACTGTATTCAGGTTAAATTGCTGTACTGGCACTTTGCAAAAAATAAGTGGGTTTTGAATCGCAGTTTGGGCACTCAGTCTCTAAAACGCTTGCCATCACTGCCCTAGGGAGTCTTAAAATGTGACCATGCAGAGAATTAGGAAGCTTTAAATTAGTGATAAAAGCCCACTGCTGCCGATGTCATCAGCCTTGTGGAGACACAGCTTGACCTTACAGAAGAATTATGTTGTTGTTGTTGTTGTTGTTGTTGTTCAGTCGTGTCCAACTCTTCGTGACCCCATGGGCCAGAGATTGCCAGGCCTTACTATCTTCCACTGCCTCCCAGAGTTTGGTCAAATCCAAATCCATACTGGTTGCATCGATGACACCGTCCAACCACCTCATTCTCTGCCGTTCTCTTTTCCTTTTGCCTTGAATCTTTCCCAACATCAGGGACTTTTCCAAGGACTCCTCTCTTCTCATGAGGTGGCCAAGGTACTGGAGCCTCAGCTTCAAAATCTGTCCTTCCAGTGAACATTTGGGGTTGATTTCTTTCAGGATGGATAGGTTTAATCTCCTTGCACTCCAGGGGACTCTCAAGACTCTCCTCGAGCACCACAGCTCAAAAGCATCAATTCTGCGGCGATCAGCCTTCTTTATAGTCCAGCTCTCACTTCCATACATCACTACTGGAAAAACCATAGCTCTGACTATCCTGACCTTAGTTGGCAAAGTGATGTCTCTGCTCTTTAGGATGCTATCTAGGTTTGCCACTGCTTTCCTCCCAAGAAGCAGGCGTCTTTTTATTTCGTTGCTGCAGTCGCCATCTGCAGTGATCAAGGAGCCCAAGAAAATAAACTCTGTCAATTGCCTCCATTTCTTCCTCTTCTATTTGCCAGGAGGTGATGGGACCGGTGGCCATTTCACCCTCATTAAGAGGTTCTTTAATTCCTCCTCACTTTCTGCTACAGAAGAATTATACAGTACACTAATAAAGCTCCACCTTACACTATACAGTACACTAATAAATAAGACAGAAGCTGTTTCAAATCAGCAGTGTCTTTTTAGATAACAATTAATTTCAACAATTACTGCTTCATATTAATAATCTTGTGGTGAACACTGTTCCAGTTCCTTGAGCCTTAACTACTTACACTCATTTTATAGGATATTAATTCTGGTCTACAGACAAAACACTTAAAGAGTCTGTGTTTTGAAAGTTTCCATTCAGACTTTATTCCAACAGTTAACATATAGTACCACGACATAACTGACTGCACATTTCCTTTGCAACTAAAGAATCATTATTCATAACTAGAGTATGAATATTTAACTGCCCAGAGTAGCCTTGTTGCAAGATGGGCA
>JAHTLZ010000157.1:576448-580781 GCA_023846285.1 Phrynocephalus versicolor | reverse complement strand
TAATAATAATAATAATAATAATAATAATAATAATAATAATAATAATATGTTATCATTGTGAGTATATACCTAGTATACACATACAACGAAATTCAGACAACAAGAGACCAGATTCAACACACACACATACACATAAAAAATCCCCGAACACTTTTAGAAATAACTGACTTACACAGAGTGAAAAATAGATACAGTATAGAGTCTAGACAAAAAGCAATGGCACATCAACAAACTAATTCAGCATGATACATGCATTCTGATGTATGTCCAAATGTGCATGTGAAAGGTTTGGAACAGCCAAAAATAAATACTACTTTCACACGTCCCTCATATATTTGAAAGTTGTTACCAAGAGATCTAGTGAGTGTCAACACAGAGATATGTATTTGTTAGGTTCTGGACATTGACCCCCCCACCCCCCGTTTTCATATGTAGCATTCAAACTATATACAACTTTCATTTTCTGTCCAGCCAGCAACAAAACAACCTCATGGCCAAAAATAACACAAGACACGTCTGTACTATCTCACAGGCTCTTGAAGCATCTCAGAATATATGCTGAAATTATGCCTGTTTGTGGATTCATAGTTGAACTATATGGAGTAAAAGATTAAAAGGTAAGTGCAGTATGGCATTTATCTATTCTTGACTTCAAACTTGTATTTTGATTAGTGCAAGCAATACAGTGACAATGTGCCATTGAAACAAGCAGGCAAGAGCCAAAAAGATAACCAAAGACCTTTTTGTTTTTGTTTAATTTTTTTTCTTCTCTCTCTGTTGCCGCCCATGCCATTCTGTGCAGAGGGTATTGTACCCTCCTGTTTTTTACTGATGCCTCTGATTTTATGCTTGCTTGCTGTGGTTTTTCTTCTTTTATTGTATACCGCCCGAGTTCCGTCTCGGAAGATGGGGCGGTATATAAATATAATAAATAAATAAATAAATAAATAAATAAATAAATAAATAAATATGTGTCTGCCTTGTGAACCATACAACTGTTCATCCAAACTTTGGTCTGGCAAAGGGAGGGAAATGCTACATAAAAGACCATGTGGCATCAACAAAACAAAGCAAAGCAAATTAAAGCAGAATGCTCAGCATGTCGTCAATTGATGCACTCATCATTAATTGAAATACCCAACCAAATATGAGAGGATACTAGCGCTACTTTAACACAAAGAGGGCACAAAAGTTCAGAGAGGTTGCTGTGGTGGTGACCCAAGTAACACAAAAGCTATTTGGGCCATATAAACAGTGGTGTCAATACCTACCAGTCATCTCCCACATTGAACGCATTGAGGCTCTTGGTGAATCCTTGCATATTGTTGGGGCTCACCCTCTGAAGGAAATCAATGTAGTCTTCGGAATGAAAACGGCACATGTCGTGCTGCGATGCCTGATATGGCTTAAAAACCTACAGCAAAAATTATTTCACTTAGAGGTGACTTTAAATAGCAAAGGAAGACTTTTATATGTACAACTGTTAATAGGGTCATTTCTACAGTCTATGGCAGTTTCCAGAGGGGTATCTCTGTTTGCATGTTACACGATAAATAAGTAACGATCTTAAAGAAAGATGTATCTATCGTGGCTCATGTTTACATGGATCAGAGCCCATTTTATCAAATCCACAGGTTGTAATTCTGAAATGGCAAACATACTGTATATACATATAATGGGAAAGAAGCAAAGGTCACAAGAGAAGGAAATAAAAAAAGAACCAAGTGTGAGAATGGTAGAAAAAAAAAATTATAGTGATCACTACTGAGGCAGCCTCTGAATACAGAAAAGCTATTCACGAGCAACAACAGACCTGGTTCAACGTCACAAATTTCTGAGCTGAACATGAGCTCAGAAACACCATTCCCAATCAATGTTGGGTTTTGTTTGCCTCTAAGTGACTATTTTATGCCTGGGTTCAGTTGTAGATTTCAAGGCTCCACTTCAAAAACAAGTCAATTTTGCATTTGTAAAGTATGGCCACTCTGACCACAAATGATCTTAATGGCCATTCCTGACCATGAGAACTCCATTGAAAAGTGACTAAACTGTAATTTATCAGAAAATTCAGCTCCATCTTTTCTGACTAGAATCAGGATGGAGAACGTGAGCACAATATACAGCATCAATTAGCTTACCAATACAGTAATACCTTGACTTACGACATTAATCCATTCTGAAAGCATCTCTGGAAGTCGAAAAACCCATAAGTTGAACAGCGGTTTCCCATTAGAATGCATTGAAAATCAATCAATCTGGTCCTGAGGGAATGGATAAATATGTTTTCAATGCATTCCTATGGGAAGGCTGTCCCAACCTCCCTTAATCAAGGGCAGCCAAAGACTGCTTTGCACAGCCCCAGCAGACAGCTGACTTTGACAGGTTGGACCTGTCAAAATAAGCTGAGGGGGGAGGTGTGGAAAGCAGCCTTTGGCTGCCCTTGATTGAGGGAGAAGCCCAAAGATTGATTCAGCCAGCCTGGAGGTAAGCAAAGGTAAGCACTTACCTAGAGGTAAGCGCTTCCCTTACAAGGTGTACAAGCTGCCTGTAGTTGCATTGGTCCCTGGGAACGATGCAACTTTGGGCAGAGTGCCTTGCAATGGAAGCAAGGAAGGAGGTGGGGATGCGACGGAGGCAGATATCTCTGCAAAAGAGATTGAAGCAACCAAGGAGGAGGAGGAGGAGGAGGAGGCGATCTCTGTCTCCATCACCTCTCCCACTCCTTCCTTGATTCCCTTGCAAGGAACCCTTCCCAAAGTTGCATCGTTCCCAGGGACCGCTGTGGGCACGAAAGCCCCACTGCCTTTGCCATTATGTGCACCCACCACAGCAGAAGGTGGGGGCACACAAATACCCTACTGCTGCAGCAGGCAGCCCCCGCACCCACATGTGTGCGCACACACAAACACATACACATTTTGCAGAGTCAGGAGAAGAAAGAGGAGAGTGTATGTGTGTGGGGGGGTGGGGCTGCCGCCCGCCTCTCAGTTGTGTTTTGTTTTGACAGCCTCACCTCTAAAGAAAAAAAACTGCTGAGAGGTGCAAAAAGACACACCCGAGAAAGCAGTGGGAAAATTCAAACAGCACTGCTTGCTCGGGTCTGGCTTGCCTCCATGCCCTTCTGGAGTTTTTTTTTTCTTTAGAGGTCAGGCTGTCAAATAAAACACAGCTGGGAAGTGGGCAGCAGCAGCCCCCCGACAGGCACTCTCCTCCTCCTCCTCCTCCTGACTCTGCAAGCCAGGCTGTGAAGAGTGGGGGGGCCGCCTTCCCTCCCCACAGCCATACCTGTCAAACAGCGCTTTTCTGTACAAAGTGCTGCCCTGTGCATGTTGTGTGTAGTATTTCCAAAAACAGGGCATTGGTTTCCAATTTGAAAGGAAATCATTGGAAACCAATGCCTGGTTCTGGAAATGCTACGCACAGCATGCATGGGGCAGAGATCTGTACTGAAAGGAAATACAGCACTGTAATTGGAAATTGATTTCCATTTATAACTCGAGATTTTTCGGAAATCTATTTCAATTACATATTTCAATTTGTAAGTTGAATACTTCAGATATTGAAACACTCGTAAGTCGAGGTAAGTTTAGGAGGCCCCAGACAGGCCTGCAGTCCCGACCTGACCCAGCATCCACTTAACACGGATTTCCTTTTATCGCAGGTTGGGTCGGATCCCTAACCCCTGCAATAAACGGGGGATTAATGTATTTGTAAGAGTCTGGGAAAGAAATGGGTAATAAAAGCAAGCTGCTTATGTACCACCCCATAGTGTTTAAAGCACTCTCTGGGTGGTTTGCAATTTAATTATGCAGGGTACACATTTCCCCTTTGAGAGAGCTGAGTACTCAATTTGCTGGTCCCAGAAAGCTGTGTGAACCTTGAACTGGCTACCTGGGATTGAACCCAGGTCATGAGCAGATTTTTGGCTGCAGTACTGCAATTTAACTACGCACCATGAGCCTCTTCATATTTGTATTTTAAAATGAATATTAGTGCCTTAAAAGCAAAGTTGTGCTCATTACTTACAATCATCTTCTTGTAGAGGCCATAGTGCAGTACCAGACTGTGGGTCAGTGCCAATCGATGTGGCTTCATAGGATGTCCTGCTCCTAATATGGAGGGAGAGACACACATATGTCATCAACATTCTTAAACACCCCACCCAAAAAAACTGATTGAGATGCAATTAGTGGAACTGACCAAAGTTCCCTCTAAAGCGTACAAGTACCCCTCTGCCTGGCTTCTCCTCATCTACAGAATTGAAGGAATATTACTGTATGGACCACAACAGAGGGCACACAGAGTGGGATCTTGCACATGTGCACAGGTAAAA
>JAHTLZ010000157.1:563948-573948 GCA_023846285.1 Phrynocephalus versicolor | reverse complement strand
GCGGGCCGCGCGACCCCGCCCACAAGCCCTACGTCACGAACCCGGGATTCCTGCCCACCCGAAAGAATTTCCGCCTTCTGAGCCGGCGGCTCTCGCGAGACCTTGCCAGGCGGCGGGAGTTCCGCTGGACACGGGCGGAGGAGGGGGGGATGGGTCGGGGGTGGGCGTTGGGATCTTCCAGGTTCGGTAGCCGAACAGCCGCTAGAATTGCGTGACTTTGGGTTACAGTAATTATAAAGCCGATAAGCAAAACGTGTTACTAGTCAAAACAGATGAGACATAGAACATTTTGGGAGTTCTAACACTAAGTGATGCCTCAGTGGGGTTCGTTAGGGAAAGAAAGCATCGATGAGAAGACCACAGTATCTAGTAATCCTGATTTAATTAATTATAGCTTAAACTTGATAACTGTTTAATCCTCGAATACAGTTGGTAATTTTCAATAGTCCACCCCCACCCCACCCCAAAAAAACACCCCCCCCACACACACGATAATTTAGCACCCTTTAATTTCAGCCAACACTGGTAATACTGTGTAAAGCGTATTTACATTCATAAAATAGTATCAGCCTGTTTTGGGATGTCTTCACCTTTCAATAACAAGTCTTGAGGCGTCTTTAATAATGGTTTCATTTTTGTATTGCCTTTCATAAGTGGTGATTTACATACTTCATGGCATTCAAGATACCCTGTATTAGTCCCATCATCCTTAACACAACCTAGTAGGATGATGTTTATGGAAACAAGTCTAATGGTCTTGAAGACCACAGGATTCCCAGCCCTCATAATGCCTTCAAATCAATGAACAGAAGAGTTAGGAGTGAGTAGCTCCAGACCAGTGATTATAAGCGAGCCCAGTTGCACAAACTGTACTGCTTTTCAGTTTTGTTTTTATCTAAAGTCTTTTCTAGATTCTATTTGGATGTTGAGTCATGGCAACTGGACTTCTTTTTCTTGAGAGATAGAAATGTTTTGCTGGTCATCCAAACAGCTTCATCAGTCTGAATAAAGCTAGTGCAAGTCCTCCATCTTATAATCATCTTTGACCTCTTGTCACCATGGTCTAAAATAGGCTCAAAAGATGAACAATGGCATGAGTAGGCTTGTTAGGTAGACAACAATATCCATAGCCTTAAGGTGAGCAATGGCCTGAGGTACTGAAACCTATAAAGTATGGGTCATTAGCTATGGCCTTGGTGGTGAAGTCTTTTTGATTTCTCTGGGCATTGTTGAAAGCACAGCTTGTTAAGTAGCAGATAGACTGTGTCTGAGCCCCCCACCTGCGTTGAGAGAGGGGTTTTCAATGCTGACATGAATGGCTTCCCTGACCCCTCTCTCAAGCAACCTCTCTTCTCTGTCTAATATGTGCACATCCTCATCTTTGAATGAGTGGCCTTTGTCGTTCAAATGGAGGTGTATTGCTGATTCTGGTCCTGAGCTGTTACCCCTCCTATGTTGGGCCATCGTCCTGTTTAAAGGCTGTTTAATTTCTCCAGTGTAGAGGCCTGCACACTCTTCAATGCATTGGACTGCATATACTGTACTATATTGCTACTTTTTTGTTTTGGTATTGAGTCCTTTAGGTGGACAAGTCTCTGCCTCAATGTGTTTGTGGGTTAGAAATAAACAGAGATGTGGTGTTTGCCAAAAACTCTTTAAAGCTTCTCTGACACTCCAGCCATGTAAGGAATGACCAGGTTCTTCCGTCGGGTCTGGGTCTCAGACTGATCTCTTGTTCTTCTGGGATGGCCCACTGCTTTGCTGAAGGCCCACTTTGGATATCCACAGCCCTTAAGTGCTGTCTTCAGGTGCCTGTCTTCCTTCTTCTTGGCTTCTGCGGAGGTGGGGATGCTCTGTGGCTTAGGGTCCTGATGACTCCTAATTTGTGTATACTGTTAACACTTATATGCACATTGTTGCAAATCATAAGCACTTATAAGAAATAAGAACATAAAAACAGCTTTGCTGGAATGGGCCACATCCCATCCAGTTCAGTATTCTGTCTCACATAGTGGCTCACCATTTGCTTCAGGCTATTCACAAGCAGATGTCTTCACCTGCTTACGATTCCCTGCAAATGGCATTGAGAGATATCCTGCCTATCTCTCCAACCCGGAGGTTGTCCTTAGGCATCCATAATAATAGCCATTGATACACCTGTTCTCCATGAACTTGTCCAATTCTTTCTTAAAGCTGTCAAGGCTGACAGCTGTCACCATTTCTTCTGGCAGGGAATTCCATAGACCAGTGATCCTCTGGGTGAAAAAGGACTTTCTCTTATTTGTTTGAGATCCAGCACCCTGGAGTGCCCCCTAGTTCTAGTGTTGTGAGACAGGGAAAACAGTTTTTCTTTATCTACTTTGTGCACACCGTGTATGATTTTATAAACTTCATTAGGTCACCACTTAGGCGCTGTTGTTCAAGAGTGAAGAGGCCCAGCTGTTGTAGCCTCAGATGGTACTGAAATTGTTCTGGTCCCCTAATCATTCTGGTTGCCCTCCTCTGCACTTTTTCCATTTCCATAATATCCTTATGGAGGAATGTGACCAGAACTGTACACAGTACTCCAGATGGGGTCTCACCATAGACTTATAAAATGGCAAAATGACACTTGCTGTCTTATTTTCTATAGCCTTTCTAATGATCCCTAGCATTGAGTTTGCTTTTTTCACTGCTGTGACACACTGTGTTGACACCTTCATTGAGCTGTCCACCAAGACATCAAGGTCCTTTTCTGGTTTGTTGCAGAGAGTTCAGACTACATCCATTTAGAAATGTAATTGGTTGTGTTGTTTTTTTTTTGCCCCAACATGCATCATTCTGCACTTACTAATGTTGCAGCTCATTTGCCAGTGGTTTTCCCACTCCTCCAGTGTCAAGAGGTCCCTCTGGAGCTCCTCACAATCTCTCTCAGTTTTTATTACCCTGTATAATTTAATGGGGTGTGGTGGCTCACCATTCTAGAGCACTGAAAACTGTTGGCTACAAAGTCGCTCAGTGGTTTGAATCCTGGGTGCCATGCAGCGGAGTGAGCTCCCGCTGTTAACTCCAGCTCCTGACAACTTAGCAGTTCGAAAGCATATAAATGCAAGTAGATAAATAGGTACTGCTGTAAAACGCAGGAAGGTAAAACAGTGTTTCCTTGCAGCCATGCTGGCCACATGGCCACGGACTTGCACAACACTGGCACGACTAGCATGCATGTGCGGGGAGAACCTTTAACCTTTTTATAATTTAGTGTCATCAGCAAATTTGGGTACCTTGCTATTTACTCCTACTTCCAGATCATTTATGAAGATGTTGAAAAGCAGGGGTCCCAGTACTGAAACTTGGGGGACCCCATTCTTTACCTCCATCCACTTGGAGAAGGGTCCACTTAGTGCAGTGATGGCGAACCTTTTAGAGACCGAGTGCCCAAACTGCAATTCAAAACCCACTATTTTTTTGCAAAGTGCCAATATAGTAGTTTAACCTGAATACAGGTGACTATGAAGGGGCGATGTTGGGTGGCAACAGAAAGGGTTTGGAGTGCCACCTTTGGCACCCGTGCCATAGGTTCGCCATCACTGACTTAGTGCTACCTCTGTTTCCTGTCCCTTAGCCAGTTGCTGATCCAGGACAAGACCTGTCCCTTTAAAAAGTGTGATGGGGCACCATAACTTGGAAGTAATTTGATAGCATATAGCAGCAAACTTGTAGAAACCTAACATCTAGAGAAATGGTTTTGTTCTAGAAAAGACTGATTTACTGTATATGCAGGAAATTTTAATGAACTCTTTTGCAGACACCGTTTACAATTGAGTACAGGCATGCCTGGGAAGGAATTGCTCACAATTCCCAGCTTTTGCATTTTAGTCACCACATTGACTTAAAAGATTCTAATGCTGACATACAAAGCGCTAAATGGTTTGGGACCTTGCTATCTCTCAGAATGGCTCCTACCACAAAATATTACCCAAAACACTCGATCTTCTCAAGCAGGTCCCTTGAGGGTGCCCACTCCAAAGGAAGCCCAGATTTCAGTAACAAGGTACCGGACTTTCTCAGTGGTGGACCTTTGCTTGAGGAATCAACTCCCTGCCAAGATTTGAGTGGCTCCTACACTGTCAATTTTCACAAAACATTTTACCTTCCAACATTATAGTAATGGTAGGAGTTTTAATTTGTGGAAGTTGCTAAACAAGATGGACACAATTCTCACCTCAGGCAGCAGATGTTATCTCTTCTGAAAGCAAACTAGTATACTCTCTCTCTCTGTGTGTGTGTGTGTGTGCGTGTGTGTGTGCGTGTGTGTGTGTGTGCGTGCGTGCGTGCGTGTGTGTGTGTGTGATGACTGACTCTTCCTGACTCCATGTCCAAGGAGTTTTCTTGGCAGGGATACTGGAGTGGTTTGCCAGTTCCTACTCCAGGCGCCTACAGCACCTGGTATTCCCTGGTGGTCTCCCATCCAAGTACTAACCAGGGCCGACCCTGCTTAGCGTCCAAGATCAGGCGAGATCCGATGTGCTTGTTATTATTCATTTATTTTTACTGCTAGCAATGGTGAGAAGGGCTTCAGGGATTCTTTATTATTACTCCAGTCCAGTCATAGCTTTAGCATTTTCATTCTTGGGATTCTAAGGATGTCTGACTGTTTCTTTTTGCGATTACCAGTAACTGCACATTAACCTGGGAGGTTAGGGGTGGTGCCCCTTGCTGTATCGCAGCTAGTCCAGACCGTTGGTGTTCCAATTCCACCATGGTTTTCTAGTTAGGCCCTAATGAAAGAATCCATGTAACAAAATAAAAACGGCTCTTTAAAAAGGTACATTACAGATGGTAAATTAGAATTACAATAAAAACTACATGGCCTTATATGAGGAAAAAGGAAGAACATGGTCTTTTTCTTCTTTTTGAGAATGTAATTTGTAATTTCTTCTGTATTTTAAAAAAGCCTATTTTCAAGATGCAGTATTGGAATTGGCCACTAGGGGGGAAAAACAGAATACGTATTTACGTTGTGTCTGTACTGATAGAAAGCATTACTTTTTGAAAGTAATGCTCCGCACTCTGCAAATGGCTTGTCACTCAAAAGCTTGCATTGTGCCTTTAAAAAGTTGGTCTAATAAGATAATTAACTTGAGTATTGTTGCTTAACATGTCTTGCTCCCTAGTTTAGATACTCAAAACTGTCAAACAAAATAAAAAAAAATGCATCTGAAAATTCCTGAGCAAATAGAAACAAAATCAAAACTGATTAGGCCTGGAATCCAAAATAATACTATCTAGGGATGGGCACAAAATGGAAAAATTATGTTTCATTTCCTTTCATTTTGTCCCCACCACACATTTTTCCCGTTATGTTTCATGCGAATTTTTGGAAAAATATACGAAACAAAACACAAAATGGTTCTGGGGCGGGAAAGTGGCCTGCAGACCAGCTGATAAGCCCAGGGCTTTTAAAAAAATCCTTTCTCCCAAGCCCTGCAGCACAGCTGATCGGCGTTGGGGTGGAGGAAAAACTTTTCTTCTGCCAATCAGCTGGCATGCGGCTTTTTTAAAAAAATCGTTTTTCCCTTCCGCAAGTCCACACATACAGCTTACAGACTGAACGAAATGGTTCGTTTCAACAAAAACACCATTTCGTTTTGTATGTAACAAAATACTGCTTCCTTGTTTCGTTTCATTACGTAATGTAACGACAACGAAACAGCATTTCGTTTTTTGTTTTGTGCCCAGACCTAAAATTACTATCCTAAGAGTATTCCAATCCTGGATCACTATCAGAGAAAATGGTCTTATGTAGAGGATAAATGCCTGTCTTTTAAGGAAGGCACACAGAGAAGGGCCCCCTCTTCTGTTAATGCATGTGCTGGAGATGTGGGAGAAGGCACCCATTAGATTTGCAGTCTGCTTATCGCTTTAAACGTAAGAGCAAACATCTTGAATAGGAGTTGGGATCAAGTAGGAGCCAATGAGGTGTCACTGGAGATCAAGGCCAAGATCAACCATGCTGATGTATTCCCAATAACTATATATGGCTCTGAAAGCTAGACAGGGAAACAAGTCACCAAGGAAATAATTGATTTGTTGGAAATGTGGTGCTGGCGGAGAGCTCTACAGATTATTCTGGACCACTAGGAGGACAAATAAGTGAGAATGCCCTAGTTTGGCACCTCCCAAGAAGGAAAGACTCATTAGTTAGAACCAAGCAATAATGCTAGAAAAAGTTGAAGGCAGCAGGAAAAGAAGTCAGACTGACTCCACAGAGGAACCAAAGCAGTTTACAAGGGCTGATCAGGGTTTTGAGGACAATATATCTGGAAAGTCGCTCATTCATAAGTTTGAAGCAGCTTGACAGTACATATAACAACAAACAACAAGGCAGCTAATGTAATATTTTAAAAAACTAATCTGGCTGACGTCTGTACTACATGATGCATTACAGGTTTTTTTCTATAGAAAGATTTCTATTTTTCTAGAAAGCAAGAGATATTTATATAATAATAAATTAAAATAACCCAGTCCGGTTATTAGCATACCGAATACCAACACCCAAGGAAGGGTTCAGTGACAAGCCAAAGAAAGCTTGGAAAAGACCCTTGTGACCCTCCCAGGCCACTTGTGCCTCAAGAGAATTTGCTAGATCCAAGAGAATTCCTTCCATGATGTGCACCTGCCTCTTGGGTGGACTGCAGTTTTATCTAGTAGACATTATATACCAACTTCCATCTTTGAATCAGGAACCTCAGCATTCTGCCTTGAATTATATTAGTGTATGCATCCTACTGTGTTTATGCATGACAGACACACAGTATTTCCTGCATATATATTAATTACATATCTAATACATAAATTAATGGCAACTAAAAATAGAGAAACTTCCTTAGAATTCCAGGAATGAAAATCCAAGAGCTGGACTACAATAATAAACCAGTATCTTCCAATCATATAAATCTATCACCGCTTGTTCAATTCTGCTTTTTTGATTCTGCCAATGTCTTTCTCACTATCTTTCATCTTCTTGAGTTCTGTGTCCACTTCAATACTATTTCAACTCTAGTTCTGGCATTGAAGCAACTTTGGCTACCATAAAAACCTCTGGCTGCCAGGTTAAAAAAACACCAAGTGTGCAATTATGTTCATACTTTCCTGGCCCTCTTGGCTCCTTTCAATGGCACTATGTTATCTTAAATACCGGTATCTTTGTTACATTCTCCTGGGAGCCTCTTTGGCTAAAGGATGCCATATAAACACTTGAAATAAATCTTCCCGAGCCAGCTGTCTGAAGCAGGCATTGTGCTTCAGTAGTTCTACTCCTATCTGGGTGGCCAATTCCAGAAGGTGATGCTGAAACCGACTATTGTGCTACCCCCTGTCAGGTGCCAGTTTTCAGGGTACCAGCTGAAAATCTCAGGGACCTGTTTCTCGGTATCTGTAGTAAGGGAAACACATGGGAATCAACAGTGGAGTATAGCATTTTGTGTACGAGGCACCTTCAAAACTGACACACCCATATCCATCCAGTTTTAGCTGATGCCAGGCCTTGCTTGCTTGGCATGGAAATGTTTATGTGTGCTTTGCTCCACATGGCAGAACATACCCAAGTACAGTATATGAAACACTGTTCCAAGTACTCACTCCTGGTGTTTTGATTTGGTAAAGCTGGGCCCATTGTATGTTTTGGAGCAATGCAGGGAAGTGGATCAAGTGTCCCAACTCATGACCTTTTTAGATGCACAAGCACTAGCAGCAGCAACTGGAATGCATAGAAACGTCCTTTCCGTACATCTGCCTGTCTTGCTTCTGTGAAATCACAATTAGAGATGGGCACGACTCAGAAAAAAAACTTCGTTTTCGTTTTCGGTTTCGGCTAGGGTCCGATTCGTTTCGTTTCTGTTTTTCGCGAAAAATCAAAAAAAATAGTCGTTTCGTTTTTCGTTTTTTTCGTTTTCGTTTCTACCGCGATTTCGCGCATTTTGACGTCCGACCGAGACTTGCGGCTTGCGGGCGTAGCGCGGGCGGCGGGGGCGCGGGGGTACATGCGTGGGCGGCGGCAGCGGCAACGGCAGGGGGATTGGCTGGCGGGCGCGCGGGCGCGCGGGCGGGCGCGGGTCCCGCAAACGAGCAGGCGAAATACAGTTGCCTGGGTGATGGACTTGCTGCTGCACAACAAGGCTAGAGTGCATCCTAAGCAAACCAAGTGGGGTAGAAACAAATTTGCATTTCTTTTTTTCCCCTCTTGGTCTGCTGTGCTGAATCTGCTGATGCTGAACCAGCCAGCAGCCACCCTACTTGGTCTGGCTGACGTGCCTGTTTGTTGTACTTTTTTGTTGTTTGGTTTTTTGATACCATCCCATCTCCCCTCCACCTCTCAGAGGCAGCAGGAGAAAGACATTCCGTTCCTCCCCAAATCTGGATGAGGGGTCTACAACTCCTCTCAAATTGCCCCCCCCCATCTCCAAGGTCCTTCTGCCTTCACTTCACTTCACATTCACAGTCAAAGTCACACACACTTAAAGGACAAGCAATACAGCCAATGAGCCAAAGCCAATGCAACCCTGCTTTTGGTCATGGATTGGTCTGGTGGTCAGCATTCAGCAATGCATTAGACTACAGTTAGAGCCTGAGGTGGTTAAAGCTACGTTTTACGTTCGTACCTAGCTACTAGTAGCTAGTACAGCCGGAATAGCTTTGGTAGGGATGGGAATGGGATAGGGCTCTGGGTTGCTCTGACTTAAGTTTTACAGCCCACAGCCCAGCCCACTAGGCTATACAAGGAGGACTATCTATGGGTGACGCGTCCACTCCACAAGGCCAGAGTAAGGGCGGCCACTCCTGCCAGGCCACAAGGCAGAGTAGGAGACCACAGCACAGAGCCTGAGTACGGGAGGCTCACTGCCAGCTCCAGTATAAAAAGGAGCTGAATTGCCTGACTGGAAGTAAAATGCCATTGTCCTTGGGTCACAGTGTCTTGCAGCCCAGAGGAAAGAGTTGCGGAGGAGGCCAATCACCTTGAGTCTGGTCTGGCACCACACTGCCTGCGATGCAAACACTGTTCAAATCATTACCCCCCTTCTGTGTGAAACACGGCATCTCGCAGCCCAGAGGAAAGACTGGAGGAGGAGGAGGCCAATCACCTTGGGTTTGGCCTGGCACCACACTGCCTGCGATGCACCACCACATGTCACTTTTGGACTAAGTCTTGGTGGTGCTGTACGTACTCGAACGCTGTTCAAAATCAGGAACCCCCTTCAGTGTGAGACACAGCGTCTTGCAGCCCAGAGGAAAGAGTGGAGGAGGAGGCCAATCACCTTGGGTTTGGTCTGGCACCACACTTCTATGCGATGCACCACCACATGTCACTTTTGGACTAAGTCTTGGTGGTGCACTGCTGTACGTACTTGAACGCTGTTCAAATTCAGGAACCCCCTTCAGTGTGAGACACAGCGTCTTGTAGCCCAGAGGAAAGAGTGGCGGAGGCCACATAGCCTGAGTCTGAGGCCACAGGGCCGGACCGTAGGGGAGGATTATTGCCAGGAAGCTCCAGCTGCCTAGCGTGGCTGAATGGCCTGAGGAGGACGCCAGGAAAATGCCCTTCTGTGAACGGTTGCAGGACATGGAAAGGAAACAACACTTCATTTATTTGGGTGGGTGGGTGGCCACAAAGACTAGTGGCCTTACCCTAAAGTATAATCGTTCTGCAAGGGAAACCCTTTGTTTCAATGGCCAGGAAAATGCCCTTCCTTGTGAGGCACAGTGGGTTGCAGGAGATGGAAAGGAAACAGAACCCCAAAACCTACACCTTCCACTCCACAAGGATAACACTTTCTTGTCAACAGCAGCAGTGCCAATTGCCAAGCTGCCTCCAAACTCAGTCCTTCTCCGAGGCAAACACTTCATTTATTTGGGTGGGTGGGTGGGTGGCCACAAAGACTAGTGGCCTTACCCTAAAGTATAATCCTTCTGCAAGGGAAACCCTTTGTTTCAACGGCCAGGAAAATGCCCTTCCTTGTGAGAC
>JAHTLZ010000157.1:537395-552090 GCA_023846285.1 Phrynocephalus versicolor | reverse complement strand
CGGAAACGGAAACGGGAATACCGCTAAGTCGTGCCCATCTCTAATCACAATGAGCCATTCCTGTGTCGTCATAAGCGTCAACCCACCAATGTCTGATTTGAGCTCTAAAATTTCAGAAAATGGAAGACTGTTGACCTGACAACGTAGTTTCGTGATGATAATCCTGTGTTGTTCCAAAGGACTGCATCCTCCACCCACCCTCGTAGCATTTAATACCTATGTGAAATTGCTGGCTAAAATCCCCCAGGGATATGGGGTGCCACCTCTTATTGTCAGTGTGCTTTTTCTGATTTTCATTATTTTTCTGTGGTGGTATAGAATGATGTTCTGAATAAAGTGCCTGACACTGGGGAGGGACATCATAAGGGCCAATCCTGTTAACAGAATATTCTATTGGCAGATTGTTCTTATGACTCATTGTGTAGACTATTTCCGTTGGGGCTGCACTACTTTCCCTTACAGATGACATACTCAGCCTGCTATTATTTCTATTCAGCCCAAACTTTGTAGGCCCAAGTGGCCCCAGAAGCACAAAGTGGCATTTACTTCACTCGGCTATTAAGCAAGCTGCCAAATTAAGAACACCACACTGCCCTGAACCAACCCAGTCTCAAGGTGGATAAAATCAAACTGATTTAAATCACAGCTTAAATTAATTATTTTTAAAAAAAAATTAAAATTTTTAAAAATTACTCCAAATCTGATTTTTTAAAAACGGAAATGATCAAATCCACTTTGTCAAACCGCGTCTGATTTTGATGTTAAATAGTCCAAGCTAGTATTTGGATGTGTTTCTTTCAGGAAATATGAAGTACTAGTTTGAAGAGAAACAATAGCATCAAGGTAGAGTGTATGCTATATATTCCAAAGCTCACAATTTCCAGCATTTCCAGGTAAGGCTAGGAAACCTGAAGGTAGCTGCCACTCAGAGTTGATGAAATAATGGCTACTTCATTTTTTCCTTCCTAGACAAACAAATATAGTAATACCTTGGTTTACAAGCATTATTTGTTCTGGAAACATGCCTGTGAACCTCCCTCAGCTTTGGAGGCTGCCTGAGATGGAATGTTCCAGACAATCACCCACAATCCAGCAGGGGGAGGGAGGGGGAGAGAGCCACCATTGGCTCACATGATCATGTGACCTGCTCCAGTCCTTCTATATTAAGACATTGCTTGTTGATCAAGGCAAAATTTAAAAGAAACATTTGCTTGTCTTGCAAAATGCTCTTAAACTAAGTTATTTTATTTATTTACAGTGGAACCTTGACTTACGTCATTAATCTGTTCCAGAGGTCTAGACTTAAGTCAAACATGACTTAAGTCAAACAAACTTTTCCCATAGAAAGTAATGGGAAAGTGGATTAATCCGTTCCAGATGATGAAAAAGACCCCCGAAAACAGCAATTTAACACAAATTTGACTGGGATAGGAGATTCCTTCCGGGGATGTAAATGAAATGTCTCTTCAAAGAGAGGAGGAGGCAGTGGAATTATAGTCCACAAGTTATACGCCTCCACTTTTTAATGTTCATAGCAACAATGTCTAACATTTAAGTTTTACTGATTTTTAACCTGACGTTCCAAGTTCTGAACAACTCTATGCTTACCATTAGAGTCCCACAACTGCACAGCTCCCCAACTAAAATGCTTCCATTGTGGACCAGACTTCTGCAGCCAGGTTTTTTACAAGACTGAGCCGACTGTCTAACCAGCAAGGCCAGCCCCGAGCTCCTGGCCCTTCTTCTCCTCTGGTGGCAATGGTGGCTTCAGCGAGGCCGAGGACCAGCTCCAGGTGCTTGGAGCTGGCCTCACCGAAGCCGCCCCTGCCGCTGCCGGAGGAGAGGAAGAAGGCAGGAGCAGTTTGGAGACAGCAGCCGTGATGCTGGGTCGTGGCTGCCGCCCGATTCCAGTGCCTTGCGCCGGGGCTCCGAGATGTAAGTCAAAGCCTGCGACTCAAGTCAAACAGGCCTCTTCTTGATGCAAGTCAAATATGATGCAAGTCAAGCAGCATGTAAGTCAAGGTTCCACTGTATTTAGTCAACAAAGCCTGGCTTCTAGTACTGAAAACTACAGCCTGCAAAAGATCAAAGTTCAATGATTCCCACCCAGCCACAAGCACCTGTGATCAGTTCACACAATAGAAAAAAACGACACCCATCAACTACAGAGAAGGATTCCAGCCATCCCTGATTGCAGTGAAACTTCTTAATCCCTCCATTGCAATACAATGACTAACACCTATTATCCTGTGTAGGACAAGTTTCCTCTTTACCACAACTTCAAAACTCCACAGTCTCACTCACTTTATAACCCAGAACACAGAGATAACTCCTAGTTCCCTGAGCTCCTTGCCTTCTGAAGATGCCGGCCACAGAGTCTGGTGAAACTTCAGGAAGAAAAATTTCCAGAACACAGCCAAACAGCCTGAAAAACTCACAGCAGTTATTTATTTAGTTGTTTATTTGATTTTTATACCACCCATCTGGCAGTGAGGCCACTCTTAAACCAACACATTACTGCACTGGTATTTTTCCATCTATAAGACATCTCCATGTATAAGACGCCCTCCACTTTTTCAACCCAAAATTGCAGATTCGCAACACCTCAGTTCTCACCTCAACTTACCTCAATGTACAAGAGGACCCTCAATTTTTATTTTTACAATTTTAGCCAAAAATAATAGTCTTATACACAGAAAAATACTGTATTTTTCACAATCAGATAATGAACTTTCTGGATTATTGAAATGCATTATATGTGTGGCCAGCACTGAAGACGGTTCTGAAACTACAGTTAACACAAAGTATACCACCAGTGGTCCTGTCATTGACAACTTGTCCACATGTTAAGATCATTAGGAGATGCCTTTCTAGGACTATCCTCTTTTACAGCCACACAGAAGTTTCTCTCATGTTCTCCCAGATGATGGAAGGCACTCCCCTCAAAGTTGCAAATACTCTCATTGCTTTTAGGAAGGGTATGAAAACTCATCTTTTTAAACTAGCTCATGACATTGTTTAGTTTATTATGGTTATTTTAACTTTGGATATACATAACAGATTTTAATGCTTATTGTGTTTGTGTTTTGTTTTGTTTAATTTTAATGATTCTGTGTTTGAATTTGTTTTTACTTTTTGTTTTTACTTATTGTTTTATGTTTTATGATGATTGTAAGCTGCCTTAAACCTTACCTACAGAAATATTGATGATGACAATGACAATGATGATGATGGAGAGAAGGTGTCAGAACATGTCCAAGTCAAGATTTTGTGAGATTTCTGGATTTCTAAACTAAGACATTGAACATAACACAACAGACATAACAGTAATAGTAAATTAATTGTTTTTGCACCATTGTTTTTGTTTTATATTGTTTCTAATTAGTGTCCAGTACTTAGCTGTTGTTATTTATATTTATTTATTGTTTACTTATTGTACAATGCAATGGAGCAGCCTGGTAGCTAGATGGATGGTATAGAAATAAAATAAACAAATGTCTGGATCATTGACATTGCAATTCCAGGAGATGCCAGATTTGAAAATAAAGAATTGGAAAAACTAACAAAATAGTGGAGCTGCACTATATTTAGTGAGCAGAATCCACACTCAGCATGCTCCACTTCCTTGCCTTTTCTCTTGGTGTCATTCAGGTAACTCCCCCACCCCACTTGTTTCTTTCTTTTTTTTCAGTTATATAAAGTAAGTGGCACACTGAAATGGCAATGCATCAGTCTAGCATGGTATTAGAATTTGCATTTGTCAGAGATACCCCTCTCCCCGAAGAAGACAACTATAGAAGAAGGGGGTTCTCCATTCTCCCATTCAATGCCACAACCCACTTAATACATCACAGAGTTGATGTTACAGTTAACATTGCTCATAGTTCCATTTTGGGGCAAGCTAACTGTCCACACAGGTTAAACAAAGAGCTGTTTAGGAATTGTGTGGAATTAGGCCAAAAAGAATGCATGCCCAACCGCTGTGCCAGAAAGGTGCACAACAGCTCTTAAAGGAGAAGACCAGATCAAACTAACTGGAAGCAAGTGTAGATGCTCTCATTTGACTCTATCCAAACCATGCCATCAGCAATCCTATGTGCCAGTGGGGACAGGCAGATTGTCCTCCTTTCTGGCCTTTTAGTGCTTTCCATTTATAATGAGTACTTCACCCAGCCCTTAGTTTTTCTGCTGATCTTCTTTAGTATTTCTATAACATTTCTTGGCTGTTTTAAAAGTTGTACATAAAACATCCAAATATACCCTGGTAAACATAGGCAGTTTGTGACAATAACTCTCTCTCTCTCTCTCTGTGTGTGTGTGTGTGTGTGTGAGAGAGAGAGAGAGAGAGAGAGAGAGAGAGAGAGAGAGAGAGAGAGAGACCTAAAATTTACATGTTAGTCTTCTTCTTGATCAGTCCAGAAACCATCTCTGCTAGCAAGTATGTTTCAAATTCAGCTCAAAATGTTAAAATTATGTGAACCATAACCATAACTTGATTTGAAATTCATTTCAGAGGAATTATAACTTATGCTATATTCCATATTGCCTAGTATCCATCATACTTAAAATCAAATGTCTTATTGGTTTATAACGTGTGTGTAACAAAAATGTTTTTTCTACCAGATTAAATATGCTGATCCTTTACCCAGTTGGGTATGACTAAGATGACGTATGGGCTTGGAAGTGGTGAATGGTGTATAAATATGGACAGCCGGAGATAGTTTGCCTTTAACTTCATCTTCACTCTGGTTGCTAGCTGTTTTGACTTCACACGATGGGTCATTTCAGAACACCAAGGTGCAAGAATGAGATAAAGCCACCACTCATATGGAAGTTAACTGCGCAATAGACTGATTGATGTATCCACCCTGCCAGGAACAGAGGTAAGAATTATACTCCCTTCTTATGCTCACATTTTCCACAACATTTCTCATATAATGGATAAGATTCTTATCCATTCACTGGCCACAACGGGATTCAGGCTATATGTAATATTTCTAAGCTCTATAGAAACTGTAGGTACTCATTTTCATCCATTATTTTAAAAAATGTAAAAGTAAAAGTTACTGTGGTGTAATATTAGGACAAAATAACAAACAAGACCCCCAGCCCCCATGGAATGCTTGTCTGTATAAACCTGAAATAAGAAGGAAGTTAAAAGACGGAGGATATTGGGTAAGTCGCACAGTTGTAGTCCTAACAACAGTATTTAAGAGTCTATGCAGGAAGTGTTAGTCATGGTAGACGGATGCATGGCAGATTTCAGATTGCCCTGAGGGCTAGTCAGCTATATGATTACCGTATGTACTGTATGTCATACTATATGTAGCACATATTGTAATTACAAAGAGTAATCACTAAGACATTTTACTGGGGGGGTGCTTCTGCTACCAATTATTTGACTTACTTGTACCTGCTTCTTTATTTCTCAAACAAATGGCTGCAGGAGGAATGGCAGCACACATTAGATGAGCAAGGTACATGCATGTAACATGTAGATAAGGTCAGTGATGCTTTCCTCTGTCTCTGCTCATTTGGTCTAGGACAGGCATGTCCAAAGTCTGGCCCGGTGGCCAAATGTGGCTGAATGGTCAGCCCCCACACATTTTCACCTCACCAAATCTGGCCCTCCTTGCAAAAAGTTTGGACACCCCTGGCCTAGGACTTCCCCAGTGGCAATTAGGCAAAAGATAAGACCAGAAAAGGCCAGCAGCAAGGGGCCATGAAAGGAGGCAAGCACACAGGGAAGCGGACAAAGGGTGGCATTGGATAAAGGAAACGGGCCTCTGACCATATTGGACAAACTATACCCACCCCTACTCTCTCGCAGGGCCAAATTATACAAGCCACCCTGTCCGAAGGATCCATCTACTTTTACTTTTACATTGTTATTGCAATGTTATTCATGTATTTGGTTTACGTCATGCATAATCTACCTTGGAAGATACTGGCTGAAAGCCTGTTGCACAAGAGGACTTGGCCAGCAGTGGTGGTCTTCAGTAACTGAAGATCCCTTCTCCTTCCTCTGTCCTGGAGCCACCAACACCTTTCTGACACTGAAAGGGAGTCCACAGGAGCTTTGTGGCCTTTGGGGGAGAAATAAGACATGTTTTATTTCCAAACTATCATCACAGCTGGTGACAGCATCAGCCTTCCACAGCATAATTTACAACAACAGGATTATGGCCTATAAATGACTGTAATTTATTAATGGTCATTGTTGTGTCAGGAGAATGGGGAGAGGTAGGCTCAAAAAACCAACAACCAGCTATGGCGGACATGCTGCCCTGCCTGTCTGCTTCAGCTCATGGAATGATACAGTTGGCCCTGCGCTGAATCAGTACCTAGGGCAGTGTTGGTGAACCTATGGCACGGGTGCCAAAGCTGGCACTCGGAGCCCTTTCTGTGGGCACCCGATATCGCCCCTTCACAGCTACCTGTATTCGGGTTAAATTGCTGTATTGGCACTTTGTGACAAATAAGGGTTGACCTCAGAAGGAATGTCAGTCAGTTTGTTGGGACTCACTCAAGGCAAAGGGAACTGGGCAGCTGCAGGAGTCCCCACACTCTGTAGAGTGCTCTGGAAAGGAATTAAATATGACATTATTTTCTTCCCTAGAGGCCTTTTCAATGTCCGTTTCCAGCATATAGTGCAATGATGGCGAGCCTTTTAGAGACCGAGTGCCCAAACTGTGATTCAAAACCCACTAATTTTTCACAAAGTGCCAATACAGCAGCTTAACCTGAATACAGGTGGCTGTGAAGAGGCGATGTTGGGTGCCCACAGAAAGGGCGCTGAGTGCCACCTTTGGCCCCCGTGCCACAGATTCACCAACACTGATATAGGGTAAAGAAACTACATCAACATCTTGGCTGTCAACCTGCCTAAAGTGCCTATAGCTTATACTAATTTTTAAAACAAACGCACGTAAGATAATTCCCCTCTTCATTCTCTCACGAGCCAGACAATAATGAGGCGCATCATATTTTCAACTGAACTAAATTATGAAATGGTACAAGTACATACTAGCTGAAATCCTATTGCACAATTACACAAATGTTTTAACTTTTGAAAGCAAACTGTCATATCTGCAGACATTATCTGTAACACACCAATTCACACAACTCAATGGGGAACAGGCAATGCTTGCCAAAATTTCTTAACTTATGACAATGTACAACTCAAAGTTATGCCATTTGTGTCACTAAGCAGCAGGATTTCAGCCCATGAGCAGTGAATGATAGTAATTAAAGATAAATCCATTTTTGGGTAAGCTGGGCAAGAAATTAATTGAGGATAATGACTAAATTAACTGACCTGGAGATAGGTTGCAAATTTATTGTGTTGTAATGGATGGCAGGAATCAAAGAGTAGGTTCTGGTCAGTGTGTGTGGGTTTCCTGTAAAATTATATTCTCATACTATGGTTGGGTCCTATGATAACTGTGCAGTCCATGAAAGCCAGTCGATTGTATTTGATGTCTTTCCTGGTGAACTTGATATTTGGGTCCACTGCATTTATGTGCTCTGTAAAGGCCCTTACTTCCTGGGTCTTGATTTTTACCCAAGTGTCATCCACATATCTGAATCAGTAGGTTGCTGTTGTCCCAGGGAAGGTGTTGCGAGCCTTCTCCACCTCTTCCATGTATAAGTTGGCAACAATGGGTGATACTGGGGAATCCAGATTACAACCATGCTTCTGTCTTTAAAAGTCCCCTCTACATGTGTAGTAAGTGATGTTGTTACCTTGGGGTGAAACCAAGATGAACTATAAATTGGATGCCTCCCACTAATCTTCCTCAGACTAAAGAAGCTACTATTGCAAGTAGCAAAATGTTTTGATCCCACAAGAAAAGAAGTCCAGTTACCAAGACTCAACCTGACCTGGATGACTGAATCTGGACAGATGTAAGTACATAATGTTTTGCATAATGACTCAGAAATAAACTCTGTGATATTTTGGGAAGATTATTAACAGTTAAATGTGCATCACTGACACCTTTGAGAATAAACTCCACTCAACTCTTTGGTACTTACTTCTAAGTACTGTATATCATACAAGACATAGGTTGGATTTGTACCGTGTGAGTTGCTCGCCTAAGAATGATGTTTTAAAAAAAGAAAAAGGGGGGGAGAGGAGTTTATTTTTTCACATATGTAAAGAGGGCTGTTCAAAAGTGATGATCCTAGTAACTGATGATCAAAATAAAATAAAATCCACATATGATACCAGGGTACCTGAAGTTTGCCATCTATTTTCTTTCTTTTGGAAGTCCCAGACTCAGTTGACAAGCTTGTATCTGAGCTCCCTGTTTCAAACTGCTGGAGGGGAAATGCTTCTGCATACAAGCAAATTCCCTATTCTTTGCAGGTATAATGCAAACTATGGCAGGAAGGCGGCAAGGCAATTTTTGTTCACCTTGATGTGCGCCTTCTCTCATTTTCCCCCGGTCTCTTACCGAGGCCAGTTGCATCGTGTATAAGCTCTGATGATGAACCTTAGGAAAAAAAGTGCCCCGAGTCCTAACTTTCCGCGATGCAAAAGAGCACCGGGCAGCAGGCCTTTTGCTCTTCTCCCTTGCTCCCCGGTCTTTGGGCCAAGGCTCCTTGAGAAGTCCTTCAGCTGCTGCCGCCCCTCTCAGGCCTGGGGGAGCTCCTGCAGCGCATTCGTGCCGGAGCTTCCCAAGGATGTCTTGGGGTGCGCGGCGCGGGCGCGCGGAGTGTTGCCGGTGCCGCCGCCGCCGCTACTGCTCAAAGTCATCGACAGCCACCGAGGTCGCTCGAAAGAGCCGTCGTAGGGCCAGGCGGGCCAGAGAAGGGCGCCCGGAGTGGCAGCTGCCAGCCGGAGATGAGAGGTTGCTAGGAGACAGGTGCAGGTGGACGGGCGTTTGCCAGGTACCAGACTAGAGGAAGGAGCAGCATCCTAGCCAGGACGCAGAGCAGCCAGGAGGCTGGCGTTGGAGGGAGAGGTTTTGGCGGCGCGGCGAGCCTGGGGAGAAGCGCCGGAGTGGACCTGGCGATCAATGAGTCTGGAAAGGCCAGCCTGGACGGCAGCTGGGGAGAAAGGTAAAACGGCGGCGTCCGGGGCTCCTGCGGGCGGGGAAGGCGAAAGGCAAGGTCGGGCCGGGCGTCTGGGGGGCTGGGCTGCGGCGGCAAGGCTGCCGCTCCTCGGGGCCTCCGGGGAGGCTTGACTTTGGCGCCGGGGTCCCGCCTTGCTTGCCGGGAGCCCCTTGAGCAAGATCGGAGAAAGGGAAGGAAGAAGGTGGAGCCGGCGGCGGCGCGGATGTTGCCGCAACGCCCGGTGCGCCGAGCTCGCCCGCCGCGTCCTTGGGCAGCAGGAGCCTCGCGCGCGCGGACCAAAGGAATGGGGGGAGGGGAGGGGTGGTCCGGAGGGGCAGATCTCTGCGTGTCCAGCCATGGGGAGGCCAAGGACGGCGCCAGGTGGCAGCCGGAGCCCCGAGGGAAGGAAGGCAGGGAGGAGAGAGGGATGCTGCTCGCCAGGGATGGAGAGGCGGCCGTGCCGATGCAAGGCTGGCAGTGCCCTTGGGAAGGGGAGCGAGGGCGAGAGAGCTGGCATGGGAGGCAAGGGGGGAGGGAGGGAGAAGGCCTCCCTTAAAATGGATGCAGCAGCAGCAGCTTCTCCCCCCCCCATCCTTCTCAGAGAGCCTTTGTCCCAGTGTGCACCTGAGGGGGGGGGGAGAGAACGATGAGAAGGAAAAGCAGGATCAGTCAACCAGAAGTTGTGTATTGGTGGTGGGACCAGGCCAACCAAAGCTTCATCAGTAACTTAAGCTTCCTGTAGCAGTTCCTCACACAGATCCCTAAGGGCGTTTGGACTGGTGAGACAGAGGAAGAGGGTGTCAACTGCCTGCCCTGGGACCTTGGTACAAGCTGGAGTCCCCGTGCCCCCCCTCCCCGCTTGGATGGGTACAGATGGAACATGGGTACCAGACAGACGTAGCCTTCTCCCATCTCTCTCAGATCCGAATGACGGAACGGAATGTCACCGAGGATGGACACGGGGACACCGAGCACAGCGTGTACATGCTGTTCCTCCTGGTTGCGGTCTTCTTCATCATGGGCCTTGTAGGCTTCCTCATTTGCCATATCCTAAAGAAGAAGGGCTACCGCTGCCGCACCTTCCGCGATGAGCTTGAACCTGACAACAAGGAATCACTGGCCCCAATGGAAGATGGTGAGCGAGCCAGAGGGAGGCAGGGAGAGAAGCAAACTGTTAAAGAAGGCATAGCTACTGAGCAACTGGGCTTCATTTCTCTGCCTTTAGTTAGAGTGACAAGTCCACATAGACTGAGATTTCTTTGCCAGCGAAGCTGCAACATGGAAGATGGAGCAACTGAGTGTGAAAAAGATGGTCTGAAAGGCCCATATACAGGAGAATGATATATGGAAGCAGCTGGGCCACCAAGGGGAGGACATTGCCAGTCAGCCCTCTGACCGTTGTCCTATGCAGGAAGGTCAGATTAGATGGTTCCCAAGGAAGCAAAGGGCAGAGATCTCTTTCAGGTTGCATTCTTCCCCCACTCCCTGTGTCATGTGCTTCACTGAGCGCAAGGAGTGTTTCGAATCCAAGGGCTCCATTTGTTTGTGGCACGGATCGCAAAGGATTTTTCAATCTAGAGATGTAAAATTTCCAGCAATTTATGTCTTACCCCAACAGTTTCAATTGGCAGATGGTCCTCCATGCTCCTCTGTGTCAACTCCCATCAGATGTCTTTGCCAACAGTGTTCTTTCTTTCTTTCTTTCTTTCTTTCTTTCTTTCTTTCTTTCTTTCTTTCTTTCTTTCTTCCTTCCTTCCTTCCTTCCTTCCTTCCTTCCTTCCTTCCTTCCACCAGCCCAACACTGCAGCACCTGGGGGATGGGGAGAAGAAAGAGAAATTATTTACCAGTGCTTCTTTATACTGTATCTTCTGCTAAAGTTGTGCCTCATTCAGATCTGGGCAACTGCAGCAGAAACTGCCTTTGCAAGCTGCAAACAAGTTCTAACTGATGGTCAGTTTCCGCCTCTCTGGCTTCCTAGACGGCAATTCCTAAAGGATCCATCCTAATTTTTCCCACTGTGTAGTATTTTTCCCACACCATCCCTAGAATTGACTGGATACTCCATTGCCAGGTGTTCCTTGCAATGTGGAGGATTAAATTGTGTGTCTTGAAGAGTGTTCTTGTGCTCTTGGCCTTTCACATGCCTCAACCTCATTTCTGACTGTGGCTTGACCCTACCTCTGCATTCTAAAGGAACACGCTGTATCTAAGCATGCTTTGATGCTTTCAAAGTGTGAGAAGAGAGAGCTATACTTTTAAGGGTATGTGGAACCATAGCCTCAATGTGTAGAAACAGATGGCAGCACCGTCGCCAATATATTGGTGCCTGTCAAATTATTGTGTGGGATCTGAAGCACCAGTAGACGAGTGGCTGTCCTTCTCTAACCTTCCGAAAATGGCACTTGAAGAAGTTAAACCTGAATTTAGGGAGATGCAGGCTTGGAGGAGGACCTGATATATAATTAGCTAAGAGGAAACTTAAGACCCAGCCGCTTTCTTGATCATTTTGCAGCTTGTTTTCCTTGGTTTTCTTCAGATTTCTAGAGGCCTGTCCTCCTGTCATGTCTTACACGTCTTCATTTATTGCCCTGTTTTATTCATTCCAGGTGACGATGAAGAGCTGAATGAGGACACTGTAGAGAAGATAGTGAAGTGCATCATTCAAAATGAAGGTTGGCTTAACCTTGGCTTCATTACTGAGAACCCCAAGCGTTTGAAGGCCTTGCTTTGACCTATGTACCTCTTTCCCCCCTTTTCTTAGCAAATGTGGAGGTCCTGAAGGAAATGCTGGGGGAAGGTGAAACCGATCCTCCCGTGCCTGTGCCAGTGCCCAGGTGAGGAGACACTCCAGGTGCACCTTGAAGTCAGCCTTATCTTCAGCTTTGTCTTCCTGTCTCTTTCCCACTTCTGCTAATTCATGTTTTAAATGAACTGTTGTGCCATGTTGCTTTTAAAATGCGCTGTTGTACTGATTTTATTTATCATTTTAATGTATCATTTGCTTATTGCTATTAAAATGTTTGTAAACACACTGTTTTTAGCTTTTAAATATTGTCCTTTCAATGATGCCTTGGGTCCATTTTAAGGAGAAAGGTAAAAATATAACTGGACTTTTCTTTTATATATATATACATATATATATAAAGTTTCAGACTAAGGACTGGTATCTCTGAGGAACAACTGGAGAAGTTAGAAGTCCTTCTTTCTGTACAAAGGGGATGCTTAAGTTCCGATCTCCTCCTTACATGGCTCCCTCAACATTTTAAATTCAACCATAGTTTCAGTGCCTAAAAACAGAACATTGTGCCTAGATTGTGTCCTTACACACTTCCTATTGATGCCTAAGGGCTTTTGTAGGAGGCTGTTCTGGTGAACTAAACCTCGGTAGCTGATACAGTGGACCCTTGTATAACAAACAGCTTGTATAACATAAAATTTGTACAACATAAAGAATTCTGGAGATAAGGGAAATTTGCTTAACATAATCGCCTATGGGGAAAATCTGTATAACATAAAAATGGGATCACTCCGTTTTCAATGCATTCCTATGGGAATTTGTATAAAGGAAAATTTGCTTAACATAATTTCATTTGGAACGAATTAATTCCTTTATACAAGGTACCACTGTATTTGTATTTTTTAAAAAAATATTATTGTAAAAATACAATTTATAAACAATAATTAACAAACCATAATTGTGCACCCCACCCCCTGGGACCGTCCAAGTTCTTCCTTTAGCTTCTTTTTCTTCTCTTCTTCTAATTGCCTCCTTAGAGTCCTTAGGATTGAAGACTGGTACAACAAAGTGTGGAATATGGCTTTGAATGATACATTATTGTCTTGTAGTTTAAAAGTCTTGAGAGGGGAAACGAAGAAGGACATTTTCTACGATGTATGGGGAAATTTTATTGACTATGTATTATTAAGAGGGAAAGGGAAAGAACCGACTTATAATCCAACACAGTTCTGGAGATATTTGTCTTAACAATTGTGCCAGGATTTTCTCTGTAGCTGTATTGGGAATGTTGACCTGGTCTTGTAGCAGGGCATCTGCTCCATCTGTGTCACGGCAGATTGACTTGTCGCTTGAGGATTGTCTGCAGGAAGCTTAACTTGTTTGTCTTAAGCTGCAGTCATGTGCAGTGATTGAGTATTGTTTTGCTCCCGTTTCCCCTAGGGGCCTCTGTCCACATCGCCCCAGCCAAGATGGTGGGTTGCCACACCATCACACAGTACACTTGGGCTCAGCCCAAGCACCTTGCATTCACTGCATCCGGAAAAAGAGACACACCTTGCATCGTCAGGGCCGGTCCAAGGAATCCAAAGGCAAGATGCATCCGGGGGAGACCACTGTCTTCTCTGTCGGCAGGTGACTCTTCCAATAATATTTACATTTTTAAAAAGACATTTTAATCCAATTGGGTTTTAGGGTGGTTTCCGGCTACACAAAAAGTTGAGAGCATCATGCAAATAACTCATAAAACCTAACCAGAGTACTTAGCAATAGATAAGATACTCAGATGCATTGAAAACAGTGGCTGCTGCAGCAAAAATTGGAACGGTCATTTCCCATTTGCCCAAATGAGAACGATATTTGTTCCGTCCTCACGGATGCAAGTTGATGAGAATGCCCTTGTGCTCTGAGTGAGATGGCTTCAGCGTGGGCAGAGAGAACCGCCCCTTGAACTAAACACACCTCACCTTCCTGCAGACTCAGGGCCACACAGCACTGGGTCCTGTGAAAGAGATTTGCTGGGGAGTGGCATCTGTAAATGGTATTTGTCGCTGCAGTCTTAAAAGACACAGGAATGCTATATTCACAGCTGATTTGCCTGTATGGTCTTCCTTCTACACATATGCCTGTGCCTACATGTGTATAAGAGCTTTTATCCCTTTGTCATGATGCCTGCACACCACTGACTGCTTTTGAAAAACCAAGTTTTCAAATCAACCGGAGCATCACAAATCAGGGACACCGTGTGGGCAGGGCAAGAGGCTACCACTGTAATGCAGTTTGTCAGTTAAAAGAAATGTTCTATCCTATCCCATCCTACTTGTTTGATAAGGGGGTATTATAAAACATTGCAGTTTTCATTGTCTGGCATGGCGGCTGGCAGCGGGTGAATGGGTGGAGGCGACTACCATGAGGGGCTGGTGAAAATGGCAGCACAGAGGATGGGGGTAATGGCAGAGAAGGGAAAATCCGGAAGGAGGCTGTGAGGCCTGTGAAGACCGGAAACACACTTTACTGTAGCGGTGCATTTCAGAACTACACATGTGACCAACAGCAGGGATATAAGTATCAGGTGCAAGTTTCTATTATCTCAGGACAACTCTCTGTGGTCATTCCCTTTCATGCTCTAACTTCTAGAGAGTCCAGTGGCTTAGGTCTCTGGCTGTGGAGCCAGAGGTTGGAAGTTCAATGCCTCATTTGGCCTCCTTAATCGGTACTGGACTCAATGATCCCATGGGGTTCTCTACAATACTAAGATGCTGCCCATTTACCTGCTGGGTGGTAGGATCTGAGTTGTAGACCCAGCAGTCCGAATGTGAATCTGCTTTCATTTATTATTGATCTCACCTTTCCCTTTCTTTCTTTCTTTCTTTCTTTCTTTCTTTCTTTCTTTCTTTCTT
>JAHTLZ010000157.1:526600-537385 GCA_023846285.1 Phrynocephalus versicolor | reverse complement strand
TCCAGCTAGGAGCCAAACAATATATATCTGGAACTGAGATCAGTCCCACAAGCAACAAAGAAGTCCAGGTAATGGCTGTCATGTCCCCCCTTTCTTTGACCTGTGAAAATGCCTCCTTCTAGGGTGTATGATCAAGGAGAGGGAAATCATATTGAACAAGCCTCAGTGTATATGACATATTTAATTGGCTGCAGTGTCTGGATGCCATGAAATGTACTGTGGGTTATGTTTTACAAGTTCTGCTGATATAGTGGAGGCAGATATGTAGTCAGTGGATAAATACTTATTTTGATCAGAAAATCTGGAAGTTGAGTCATGGCAACTGGACTACTTGTGAGATCAAAACGTTTCGCTACTCATCCAAGCAGATTCGTCAGTCTGAGGAAAGTTAGTGGCAAGGCCTCCAATTTATAGTTTGCCTAGTAGAACACCTAGAAGTGTTTAGCTTGCAGAAAAGAAAAAGGATTCAAGTTAGAAAGACTGAAGGAGCCCAAAGGACGATCTGTTGACATCTACACGATTTGCTTTAATATACTTTCTCTTGTAGCTGCCTCACAGTTCTGTTGTGATCGGAACATGGGATATTAATATGCTCAGTAAAGGAATCAAACTGAAACGATGACAGAAAAGAGCAAAGATTATCTTTAAGATATCGGTGGAAGATAAGGAAGTCAAAATGACAGCAAAAGCATATCCCTTCAGTGGGAAAGTGGCAGAGGTGCTGCACACAATTTAAAACAGGGTGCTTAAATTGCTAGCAGTTATTATTGTTTAAACTGGTTTTCTTCATATTTGCTGTTACAAGAAAAACCTCAGTACTGTGAAATAGCCAACATCTCTCTGTCTTGAGAGAAGTATTTTGATGGAGAAGGTACATGCAGCATGCAACTTTAGACCAGAGTGAGAGAAAACGCTGCATGGTCAGAGAGGGCTTCACCCATCCTTATGAAATGTAGAGCTCTCAGAGATATTTATGTCTGAGGCAGAAAGATCCAACTGCCACCCAGATGGTGTTATAATTTTTTCAACACAACAGCAATTTATGGGACTGTGGTCCTTGAATACTACCTCAGGTTTGCTACTGAAACGTGCCACCTCATCCTGACTGAAGGTGTGGCCATCCCTGACACTTTTCCTTCCTAAGAATGTGTTTGCCTGGTGTACATGAGGTAAAGAGAGGTGGGCATCATATTCTTCAGATCTTTTAACCAGCACAAGAGTGTGAATTCTGTAGGACCCGTTAAAATCATGAAAAGCCTTCTTTAGACTGGCAATTTTTCCTGGCTGAAGTTTAGAGAACCACTGTTGACTAATCCCATATCTGTCTCATAAGGCTTCAGTCAAGGCTACTTAAGTATTATTTGTACAACTCATCTGGGTTTTTGTAGTGTCTTGGAAGCACAGATTCTTAAAAGAGTTCTTGCTCCAGGATTGGTGCCCGACACTCTTCTTCCTCTTCACATGGCCCATCACATGGCCTAGCCACCACCCACCACCCCTGCTTCCAACTAGTTTAGCGTTCAGACCTTCTTGCTTCCAGACACTGTCATCCTAGGATCCTCTAAATGAGCAGGCATTTCAGGAACCCTGGCTCCTTCTCTATGACTTTGTTTTAATCCTTGCATCATGGCTACTGAGGGGCTTCTTTTCATTCAAACTAACCCTTTTCTTACCGTTTTTTAAATTGTTGTTTTTGCTTCCATTCTCCCAGGAGCAGAGCTCAGTGATGAAGAGCCCAGGAGTATCTGAGTGACGTAAGTTCCAGGCTCTAGCTGTCAATAGCAGGGACGGAGGGTGTGGGTGTCCTTAAAGCTGCTTATACCTTTATGTTGGCGGGGGACCAAAAGACATGCTAAATGCTTATTGTGTAAGTATAAATTACATTCTTTTTGCCAGTTGCCATGTGTTCCTTTAGTATAGCTAAACGTAAATCCCACGTTATTCAAAGGAGTATCAGTGCATTTTCACTTCTTGTTCTCCAGTATCAGTCCAGTCTTGACTAAGACACCTTAAAAGATGCAAGAACAATTTCTTTAGCTTATACCAACCAACTTTCCCAGATTTCCTAGGAGAGCTGGGACCCCTGTACTGAAACTAGAGCTTTTGTGGAGTCATGTGGAGGTTTAGAACTGAAACACTTCCTCACTCCTTAAAGGTTCCCACCTTTCAAGGCAGTTGGTGAAAGCCAGAAGAGTGAGGCCATTGAATCAATGAAACGTACAAAGTACTTCATTCACTAAGTCCCTACGGTGGCAATATGTCTCTACCCTGTTTATGTCTTCCTACTGGATTTCAGCCAATATATAGAAGAATTAGCTGCAGGATACTCCTATGGATAAACCAAAGATGACATCAGCTGCACACTGGAGTTTAGATTGGTAGAGTTTTTTCATATCCTACACTGTCTGAACCATGCTGTATGTCAAAAGGAAAATGACAGAAAAGAGAGCTAAGATGGCCATGATGACATACACCGTTTCCACTGAATCTGTTCTTCCATCTTTGTATTCAGTAAAATCCCATATTTCCCATCTGTGTATTAATCCATGAGTGGTGACAGGGAAGACTGCAATGGAGGAGGAAGTATGATAAGGAAATAAGATTATAAGATCCATACTGCAAGGGAAACAGACCAGGGCATTACTGCATGTCCCTCATTTCTCATGCATACGATCTCACTTCTTTTCCCATTCCTTGAGTCTGAAGCAATTAAAATAGTTATTTTCATTTTTTTTTTTAAAAAACTATCTGAATGCTAAAAGTGATTCACCAGTAGGTATAAAATACACTCCCTTCCTGTCTACTTCATTGTTGTCTCAACATTCACATGAACCAATATAGTATTGCTCCCCCACCACTTAGTAAGTCTGTAGTCATATAATTATGAGTGCAGCTTGTAAAAGCAACAGTGCAATAGCAGTGATAATATTAAGTGTTAAACACTAAATTCAAGGTTGCTGTATTTTCATTATGGAGAAAGGATTTAATTTCTGTGCAGCTCTAATGTTGGGGGGAAAATATCTCACACTTTGCAGCTTCAGTAGGTGAGTAGTTACTTGCAGATTCTCTTTTCTGAAACTGAACATTTAAACTTTATATGGATGTAGAACACAGGAAGTTAATCTTGATGGAAGATGGGCTCAGAGACCCCGCATAACACCCTCTAGCATTGCTTAGTACTGTATGTCTATTTCATTACATTAGTATAAAATTTGCAACAGTGTGTATCAGTGAAATGTAACTGTTCTCTTATCACTTACAGCCATCATATCCTCATCTTATTGGTGTTAACTAGACATTTGCATCATTAAATTAACCATTAAATAAGAACTGAAGAGCAAACTTTCCCTTCTAGACGATCCTTCAAGGGACAGAAAAGCTTAGCATAATGAATAGCATAACGATCGTACTCTGAACATCGTGTACTCTGCGGTGATTGTCCCTTTTAGGTCATTTGTGTAATTTCTCTGTAAACTCTGTAATTACCATGATGTGAGGCATTTGCAGTAAAGAAGAATTGATAGTCCAGATGCTGTGTTTGTGCGAGCAAGAGAAGAGACAAGGGCCTCTTTGAAGAGGGAGGAAGTAGCTTGATGAGTACATTTAGAGCTGCGTCGAGCTCCTTTCGCAAATCCATATTTTAATTCTTCCAAATGGGTACACTGTGCTAACAGTTCACACTGACAAAAAAGTGAATTTTTGAGCTCCTTAAGGACTTGTTTCCTTTAGCGCACATTTTCCCCCCAGAGGGTAGCCCACTTGCATCTGATAGAACAGGCCTGCCCAACAGGTAGACCGTGGGCTACCAGTAGCCCACGAAGGGTTCAAAAGTAGCCCGCTGGCCATCAATTAAAAAAAAGTGAGGGGCTAAGTTCTCCACCCGTCCCTCCCCCATCCCAAGGACCACCACTGCCCCAGCAAAGTTCTGGGTCTGCCAGCCCACTGTCTCAGCTGAGTGGGGCAGTTCAAGGCCATGGCGCAGTCCCCTGTTCCCCCCACCGGCCAGATGATCGATGTGGCACTGTCTTGTGACCAGCTGAGTCGCTGGTGCAGAGTGGAAGGAGGAGAGGGGCAAGGGTATGCCCATCTCCTTTCTGCAGTGACATCTCCCTTCTTCTTCCCCCCTGAAGAATTTCCTCCATAACGGATTAATTGTTTTTCAATGCATTCCTGTGGGAAACCGCTGTTCTACTTACAAATTTTTTACTTATGACCATGTGCTCGGAAGGAATGGATAACATTCGTAAGTAGAGGTTTTACTGTAATAGCCCTCGGGTACTTTGGGCCAGAAAAAGTAGACCTCAGCCTGTTCAAAGTTGGACAGCCCTGTGATAGAAGATGGCCATCCACAAAAGCTTAGTCCAACCAACATGTGTTGGTCTTTAAGGTACCACGAGACTTTGTTTTTCCTATGCTTTGATGTGATATATACACCAAACTTCCAAGGATGCTACCGCTAAAAAGAGGAATGTTCTGGTAGAAAGTAATGATGGCAAAGACAACATCAAGTAACAAAGAGAGGGTGGGGACCATTTGGAGTGCTTTTAGCTGAAGAAGAACAAGGGATAGGCTCCTATTTAAGATAAAGGAGACAGGCATGTTACTGACACTGGCCGTAGGCCCATTTATTTGTCAAAGCTTCTTTTTTAAAAAAAATCCTGAAATTTGCAATTAGACGATAGTGCTGAGAAGGTTGCTGGGGGTTCCCTGCCCACTTGCATAAGTTTAACTCATAAATGTATCCCAGTATTGTTGAGGATTCTAGTTTATGTATACAGTATTAGACAAGATTTAGAGGAGCAAATAGTTTTTAAATAGAATTATGTGTCGGATAAGAAGGAAATGACAGATAAACCCTCAGTTCATTTCACCTCTCTTTTCTTTTCAAGAGAGTGTTTGTACGTGCAAAAGAGATAATGTAAGTTTGCAGCGTCATTTGGGTGTATGGCCAAGGGCTTGAGGAGCTTAGGAGGCTGCAATAGGATAGAATGCTATACATGTTTATGTAGGAGTAAACTTAGTTGATTTCAATGGGACTTATATTCATTCTGAATAGAAAGGTCTTCCTCTTCCTCTTACACAAACACACAAGCTCTGCAGTTGGCATGAAAGGTGAATTGAGCTGCGACAGAGCTCTGTTTGAGGAATTACTAAAAGCCCTAATACGGCAGGCAAAGAAAAGAAAGACAAAGACAAAAACTCGTGGCACCTTAAAGACTAACAATTATATTTTAATATGAGCTTTCATGGTCATGTCCACTTTGTCAGACATATGGCAACAGAATGAAGTAATGGGTGAAATTCTAAATGTGCATTGGCTGTAGGGGTCTTGGGTGTGGGATACATCTCATATGCAGTAGTTTATGATCTATGTTTGTTTTAGGGTTCTGTTGTAAGCATTCCTCCAGGAGACACAAAACAGACACCAGGCCTGTGCAAGGAGAGGTTGGGGGTGGGGGGGAGAGAAAAGAGAGGTGAAGGTTGAAGACTGGAGGTTCAGTTAAAAACTCAAGAAGGGATGATATAAATGTATGCCTGATGAAGTGGACACGCCCACCAAAGCTCACATTAAAATGTAATCATATTTTAGGTGCCACATGTCTTTGTCTTTGTCTTGTTTCTTTGGATTATGCCTGTTAAGCTTGCACAGACTGACACAGGCACCTCTTCTGAAAATCCCAAGTACTGTATTCTTTTCATGTCAGAAGTAGAGAAACTGTGGCTCTTGAGACTGTTTTTTGGGGATCAAACTCCCATCAGCCCAGACATGTCTGATGAAGAACGAGGAATGGTAGGGAAGTATGTGTTCCACATCTGGAAAATGGACAGTTTCCCCAGCCTTCTCTCTTATGGTGAGAGGGTTCTTCTCGCCTGTGGATCACTACAATACAATTACAGTAGTATTCTTGTATCTCTCTTTAAACCATTATAGTTTCGATCCATTATTAACCGACTCTTGTTTTTTCAAATTCTTTTGCTAAGAATTTGTTATATTTTCCTGGCTTTTGAGGAAAATGCTCTTACTAAATAACTGTTTTTAAACTGAGAACTGCTATGGGCTGCATAAGTCTCTAGTATGATAATGTCTTTAGTATGATCAAGTCCCAATCCCCCATGACACTTTCCCCCCACCATCACCCCTGTTGACATCTGCCTACCTATCAAGCACAGTTTCTGTAGGGTGTTCTGCCATTCTGTGCTTTCTTCAACTATAACCATTTGTGAAGCTTTTGTAAGTGGCTGTGCTACAGCAGTCAGTGAGATTCAAAGCAGGGGAAGGGTGGTAAACTGAAAAGTGACCTGTAGGGATAAGAATCTTTAAATTATAAGTGTCTCTCAGTTTGCTGCTGGAGAGGAATTGACTATGTAATACTGTACTAGCTTGGTGTCTGGGAGTTGAAGAACCCTGTTTTCTGAATTAGATCGGGAGATACATATTCCTCTCACATCTGGGGAATCTGGCTAATTTAATTTAATTTAATTTAATTTAATTTAATTTAATTTGTCAGATTAAAAATTAGTTGCCCAAAGTGGAGGCATGCATTTCTGAAGAATTATATGTCATCCTTCTGTAGAAATACTTGCAGGAAACAAAATAAATTTTTCCAAACTTAGCATAAAATGCAAGGAGTACCTCTGAAGCTGGTTTTGCTTCTCCTTGGCACTGGACATGATTTAGCTGGGCTAGCCCTGCTGATGGTGGCAGAATTAACTGTAGCCAAGGGTAACCCAACAAACAGATGCGTTATTGGGTGACTTCATCTGAGGTCACAAACACCTTGAATTAGTGCATCAAATCCCTTATGGTGAGCTTGCGAATCTCTGAAGGTGCCCTCCTGTGTTTCAATCCAAAAGATGGGACCAATTAAGTAGCACAGAGATGGTAGCTGACCTTCTGCACTAGAATAATGGCTTCAACAGTTTGGGGGGGTTTCATTTGAAAGTTTCCCTCTTTCTGTGGCTTCATCGTACCAAACTGGCAGAGAGGGGATGGATGCGTTGTCAACAGCAACTCATGTTTATCCAGTTGTAAACCCTCCATGTCATTAGGAAGGGAGACGACCAGAAAAATCTCATTGTTCTTTTAAAATGTGCTAGAAGTTAGGACTGTGGAATGCCCAGGTCATCTCTCTCTCTCTTCACAATAAAGTTTACTGGCCACTGTCCTTTACCTTCCTGTCTTGGAGTTCAGCTACAGCATTATGGAATACTTCCTTCAAAAAGATCAGTTGAGTCCCCCAGGTCCATGGAAATGTGTAAAAAAAACCCCAGCTTCTCCTCTCCAAATCTGTCACAGACTATTTTTCATTGGGTCCTGGATTTATACACTTCAGCTACTGGCCATTAGCTCTTATGTTGTTGGCAATGAGATGAAGTGAATGTAGAATGCCAGTGACCATTCTTGAAATGCAGTCGGGTTTCTTCTATTCTAAAAAGAAGTAGGTTCAAAAACAGAGATAAATGCTCTTAACAAAGTTTGTCTATTTTCCTTCTACCTTATGTTCCTAGTAATCATGTTTTCTGTTTATTGTATTCATATTTTTTATTCTTCTCTGACCAAGAAGCTACTGCTTCTTGATCAGAGAAGAATAAAAAATATGAATACAATATCACATCTATCACATTTTAAATATGAATACAATATCACATCTATCACATTTTAAAACAAGAATTTTGGGGAAATGAGAGTGGGATCTGACCCTGGAAAGCTATATAGCAGGGATGGTGAACCGTTTAGAGACTGAGTGCCCAAACTGTGATTCAAAACCCACTAATTATTCACAAAGTGCCAACATAGCAATTTACCCTGAATACAGTGGCTGTGAAGGGGGCAATGTCAAGTGCCCACAGAAAGGGCTCCGAGTACCACCTTTGGCACCTGTGCCATAGATCCGCCAACACTGGTATATACATTACAGAGGTTATATTTTGCACTGCATGCTAGTTGGGAATAAAAATAATTGTATCATCATGCTGAATCTCAATCGGGCTGACCCTTTGCTGGGTTTTCTATGCAGGGAATAGTCAGAAGTGGTTTGCCATTCCTTTCTTTTTGGGGATGCCCTGGGGCCGTACAGCTTGCCCAAGGCCACACAGGCTGGGTCTATTTATAGGAGGCACTGCAGAGACTTGAACTCACCACCTCTGGCTCTGCAGCCAGATAGCTAAACCACTGAGATCACCAGGTAGCTACTAATTGGGAAAGACCTTGACAAGCCTCTAGTTTTGTTTCTGTAAAAGTTCCCAGTTATGACCCCTACCTCAATTTCTCTTTCAGATCCTAGCTCCACAAGGCTCAAGGCTGCTGAGTGGAATGATGCACATGGAGCTGACATGAAGCTTACAAAGATAAGACTGCCAAATCAAGCTGGGTCTGAGCCAGGAATGGTGTTCTGTACTTAGTATATTCAGACTTGACACCAGGATGTGATGCTTCAACCAATAAAACTGCTGCGTTTGACAAGAACCACCCTCATCACAAAAGCTACCCATACAAGCAACAGAGCAACTCCCTATGGGGACAGGACCATGTCCTTGAGTTATCCACATGGTCAGAAATTCCTGTTTCCTTATTTTCTTGAAAGCTTTGCTAAAGTTCATATTTTGCAGCCACGCGTCCACATGCCTTGTCAGGTGACAGAACTCGTCAGCGTTCCTCGCATCATAGAAGACCTGTTTTTCACCAAGATGCAGCTCAAAATGTGGTGCTTTTAAGAATCACAAATTTGTGTCTTGTGAACTCAAGCTCTCAGCTGCTGATGGAGGAAGGCAACTACAGTGGACCCTCGTATAACAAACAGTTTGTATAACATAAAATCTGTACAACATAAAAAATTCCGGAGATAGGGGAAATTTGCTTAACATAATCACCTATGGGGTGAATCTGTACAACATAGAAATGCGATTACTCCGTTTTCAACGCATTCCTAAGGGAAATTTGTATAAAGGAAAATCTGCTTAACAGAATTTCATTTGGAAAGAATTAATTCCTTTATACAAGGTACCACTGTAATAGAAATGATTGCTCATGAGTGCCCATTGCCCAATTCTCTATAGACCACTCCCAAGGGACTTTAGGTGCATCTGGACCATTCATGCTTTGGTTAGGCTCCTTGCTTTGAGGTGGGGTGGCTCTTACCACTTATTCCAGATGGTATCGCTTTGATGGTAGCCAGCTCTGAGAAGACTTAGCAGTGATTAAAAATGAAGTGGAGTCTCACACTCCTTGCCTTCTACCTGAGACTTGGGGATTAGGGAACTTCAATTCACTGGAGCACCCTCTCCCACCCTGGCTAGAAAACAAGTAGACCTGGAGTTAGTGTGAAGCTGGGAGTTGGGTCCTAAACTCTTCCCAAACAGGGTGAGCTAGAGCGCTTCAAATTTTTGTTATTATTACAACTCAGGGGCTGCAGCTCCCATATTCTCTTCTTGTATCCCGTTCTGCCTCGCTTAGCATAGGAGGAAGGCACTTTCCTCTGGGCCGCAATAAATATACCCAGTAGGCGCTCTCTGGCCTAGGGGTCCCCTCCAAGGATCCTGCTGCTGTGGTTTCTATTATCCACATTATTTCCAGAGGAATAGCTAAGCAGCCTCTAACCCTGAGCATTGCTGCGGTGCTCAGCCCTATACGTGCGGACATTTGTGTGGAATGTGTGTTGTTGTTGCTGCTTGGTGGTGGTGGGGCTTTGCACAACGCAAACCACGAAGACTTTCATGAGAACTCGGGTTCAGGTTTTCTCTTTAGGAACAGGAAAACTCAACTTGGGAGATCATCCAATCAATAAATCACCTCGATCTCTCCCTCTTCTCTCCACCCTAGTCAACACACCACCACCTCCTTCTTCCCCCTCCATCTTTTCACATTCAAATATAGTGTAAACAAAACAGAAACTAACCCTATTAAAGGCGCTGAAAAGGTGCAGAATGGTGTTTCTTTATTGGATCAATGCCTACAATTCTCTTGCCTCTCAAGGACACATGCAGGAGCCAGCCCACCCTGAAGAAGGCAATAACAAGAACTAATGGTTCATTTATGAAGCAGAAACCACTCACACTGGGCCGTTGTCTATTTTTCTTACTGGAAAGGCCACGCAAGTACTTGTGATAGATGGACTGCGACTAGCAGCATTTCAACAAAAGAGAGACCAAATCCTACCATAAGGAAAGACACTTGCATAGCAGTTGGTCTCAAATAGTAGTCCAAGGCATCTCAAAGCCAGACTTCTCTTTCTAGACGGCAGACTGTAAGGCTCAAGCAAGCCTAGTACAGAAGTGCAAACACATGCCTTGCCCAGTCTCTGACATACTTCTCCAGCAACATCAGGCTGATTAGGTCAACCTTCCGCTGGTGGGAGAGAGAAGAAGTTCCTCCTGTTAGCAGTAATGTTCCTCCCTGCACCCAAAGCCACAGTCTATTTTCTGGTGTGGAAGAATGGGGCAGAGGCACCAAAGCAGCGACGCACCCAAGGACTCCAAGAAGCAGCAGCTCTGCTTTGCGGGGCGGGGGGCGGTGCTGCTGTTCTCCCAAAGACAGAAGCCTTCTCAGGACTGCAAAGAGATGTGGAGTTAATCATGCCCAGAGAAAGAATCCGCTTCTAGATCCTTAGAAGGTGGAGGCGGGGGTGCTCGAACCTGTAGAAAGTTTTTAAAAAGGAAAAATTGAAGGAGTGCATTGGAGGAAATGGTTGCAGCGAGCTGCACTATACCTCGTGTTCTCATGTGCCCAATTTTAGGTTTCACTACTACTACTACTACTACTACTACTACTACTACTACTACTACTAC
>JAHTLZ010000157.1:505397-526590 GCA_023846285.1 Phrynocephalus versicolor | reverse complement strand
CTACTACTACTACTACTACTACTACTACTACTACTACTACTACTACTTTATAGTTTGCAAGACAGTTAAATGAAATATCACAGTTTATGACTATCCCCTCTTATTCCTGCTCCACTGTAGCCTTGCAGAAGAGTAAGGAAAACACGTTTTATTTTTTTAAAAAATCTAAATAAATATTTCATAATAATAGTATTTTATAATAACTTTTCTCCTCATGAACATGATTATCATCTAATAAAATACTAGATGGCAATCTAACCAAATTCTGTACTGTACACATGCCAGTCAGAAACATGCTGTAGGCTGGGAAAAACTTACTGGGCGAATGCGTGGCAGGTTCAGGTCTGATGAACTGTGGCAACTAGCCATATTTTGTTGCCAACTACCTGCAAACAGACAAAACAATATTCAGGCTCTTTTCCTGCTATATAGCATGTGCAGAACTGGGCTCCATATCTTCACCTCTCATGCAAGTATAACCTGCATATCATCCAAAAATACAGTGCTGATCTCTCCTGTCCTCCTGAAGAATATGCAGAATTGCTCATGGTTTGGAGCAAAGCCTTTCAGTTATAATTGCAGAGTTCCTAATAATTTTAGATAACGGTGCAATCTGAGCCAGAGTAATGATACATCAGAGGTTAAGCATCCTTCTTGTTGGATGCAACTCTACTCCAGAAACGATCTTTCCGTGTAACTCACCTACAAGGTCAGGAGAAGGCATTCCTCCATGGTCAAGGACAGGAGGGGAGAATGCTGGAGGTGATGGGGAAAGAAGATCCTGAAAGGAGAAGGACAAGTGACGTTCAGATGACTCTCCAAACAGGCAAGGGGAATCCTCAAGAAAGAGAGCTCAAAAGGGAGATGTGCTCACTTGGCCGCACCCCTGTAGGCCTTTTCAAAAATGAGATACATGCAATGCCTAAGGAAAGAGGGTGTGCTAGCTTCATATCTTCTATCACCCCTACCCATGGGGAGTCACTTTCTCAAGTGGGCCCACCAAAGCTGCCCACCTCTGGCTCCCCTCCCCCCCACTCCCAACGAGCACTGGGGCTTCCAGATCAGACACTGTTTTCCAGCTGACTTCAGCTCTGGACACTGACTCCTCCCAAACCCTGGGCAACAGGACAGCAACCCAGTCAGGAGCACCCTCTTCACAAAAGGAAATGCAATGTCCATCTACTCTCATGCTAAAGGCCACACCTATGTGCTAGAGGATTGGGGGGGGGGCAGCAGTGCATTAATTAAGAGTCCACAAGTTCTGCTTGGCTTATTAGCTGGATATAATACCACTGTCACCAGGACCCTGCTCCCCCTACCCAATCAAGAAGGCAGTAGAGTTCTGCTTCTAAAATTACAAAGAGTCTGAAAGTGTTACAGAGCTTCCCAATGCGCAGCCTGAGTTCCGTTTGATTGCCTTCAAGGAGTCTGCGAAACTCTTTGCCGCAGGATGTGGAGATGGCATGTGTCCTAGATGCCTTTAAAAGGGGACTGGACAGATTTCTGGAGGAAAAGTCCATTGCAGGTTACAAGCCTTGATGGGGATACGTGCTATACTCCTGGCTTAAAAGGAGGGTACCTAAAAGTGCCAGATGCAGGGGAGTAGTATCAGAAGACAGGTATCTAGACAGGTATCCCAGAGGCATCTGGTGGGGTCACTGTGAGATGCAGGAGGCTAGACTAAAGAGGCCCTTGGCAGGGCTCTTCTCATGTTCCTAATTCCCACTTTCAGCTGGAGAAGGAATGCTGCAGTGGTGGTTCCAAAAGAAAGTTGGAGAAACAAAGCAACTCCTCCTGAGCCGTGGAGCAACTCACCTGCTCACTCTCTCCCTGAGTGCCGGTTATTTCTTGCACCACCAAGGATGGGAAGACCCCAACTCTCCCATTGAAGTCGCCTTTCCAAAAGCCATCATCGACAGCTCCCTCTTCCCGTGGCAGCACCCGGATTATGGCTCCCTCGGGAAAACTGAGTTCCTCTGGGCTCTGGCCCTCGTAGTCATACAGGGCTCTCACCAGTGAAGCTGCAAATGGAGAGGGCAGAGCCCTTTTAGAAACACAGGTGGATCTAGCCGTCATCTGCATCTGGGGTGAGGAAGGTGCAGACCCCTCCACCTACTGTTGGACTAAGATGCTTGCCGTGCCTCACCATTAGCTGCAGGGGCTTGGAACAATGGCAGCTGCAGTCCAATAAGTTCTGGAGGACCACAGTCTACGCTCTTGGAAAAACAGGCAGGGAAATATGGAAAGAGATTGGCACATTCCCTTCATGGGCAGGCAAGAACACCTCTGCTGATGGGTCAGGTTGGACAAAAGGCTTCTTTGGATACTGATCAGTGGCCGTACAGGACTTAACAGGTGAAAGTGCAATGCCACATGAGGCACACGTCTTGACATCCATCCCTTCCACTCCCCCAGTCTCCCACTCCCTCAGTCAGACACACCTCCAGGTTCCAGCATCAAGTCCATGTTCATAATGTTCGCCAGCTCCCTCTCTAAGGCTGTATCAGAGGAACCTTCCTGGCTGTTCTCATCTGGGTCTGGACATTCCCTGTTTATGTCCAGAAACAACAGGTACTTCTCAGGAACATACCCAATCTGTCCTGCACTGTTGCGCGCCTGGAAGCAGGTGGGAGAAGTGACACTCAGAAAAGGCTTTGAAGCTTGCACTGCGGCCTTCCTCCTTTATGTCATGGAGGAAGGACTAGATGTTAAAGGTTGAGACGGCAACTGGCACTGGTATCACTGGCGCTGGTATCACTACCAGAGGTGATCGCCAAGTTATTCCATGAGCGTCACCATCACCATAGGGGTTAATTGGGGTTAAGCTGGTTAAATTAACCCCTATATTGCTGATACATGCACTACACACTCTTTCAATTAACTATGGGGACCCCTTTTGGAGCTTAAAAACTCAGCACCCTGACCCCCAGACCTTTTCAAATTTTGGGGGCTTACAGGGAACAGCTTGAGGAAGCTCCCATGCACTTTCCTCTAGGACAAATGGTTTTGTTCCTAAAGGAAAAAATGGCATTTTGTTTATTACCCTAGAATTTTGCACACTTTCCCATATTCTTTAAGTCCCAATGCTGGGAGGAAGCCAGGCTTGCTCCTTGCACCAACCTTGACCCATTCCTCCACATCTCCATCTTCAATGACTTCCAGTTCCTCACCCTGGACAATGGACAGCTCATCAGACTGGCGAGCCTAACAAGAAAGAAGACACACAAAGTGGAGGAGGAGGAGGAGGAGGAGGAATGGCAGCAGCATGGTACCAAAGAAGGGCAGACTATGGCATGCCAAGGCTGTAAGGTCCTGTAACATCAGGACCTACTGGCCTCTAATAAGATGCACAGTGGTACGATTTTGACAAAATGGCAAGCCATGCTTTGGTCTTTCAAGATGGAGTGGCAGCAAGGCTGTTGGCCTCCCTCATCCTCACCACAAGTGGGGTGAGTAGCAATACTAGAAACACTGTCAAACACAGGAGGGGTAGAATCTGTTTTCACTCATTCCAGACTGCAGGGCACACAATAATGGGCTTAAGTTCCAGGAAGCCAGATTTCATCAAATACTAGAAACACTGTCAAACACAGGAGGGGTAGAATCTGTTTTCACTCATTCCAGACTGCAGGGCACACAATAATGGGCTTAAGTTCCAGGAAGCCAGATTTCATCAGGAGAAACTTCCTAACTGTTTGAGCAGTACAACAATGGAACCAATTACCTCCAGAGGTAATAAGAGCTCCAACACAGAAGGCATTGAAAAGAAAGCTAGAAAGTCTGTCATCATTTCCCTTCTCATATGAAATAGAAAAGGAAATGTACAAGCCATAGACTTGCCAGTGTTCATTCTTCTGCCTCGTGGTGCACTGGTTAAATGCCTGTATTGCAGGTAAAACTGTGCTCACGACCTGGGGTTTGATCCCAGGTAGCCGGCTCATGGTTGACTCAACCTTCTATGCTTCCGAGGTCGGTAAAATGAGTACCCAGCTTGCTGGGGGAGGGCAATGTGTAGCCTGCATACTGTTATTAAAAACTGTAAACCTTCCAGAGACTACTTGAAGTGGTATGGGTCCTTATATAAGCAGAACACTTTGCTTTGCTTTCTAACAACAAACTGTGGTTTGTTATGTTTAAATTCCATCCATTCAAAATATAATATGTGTCTCTGGATGTGCATCCAGGCCACCATCACTATCCAAGATTTATTAGAAATTAGGAAGATAAAAATTAATCCTAACGCCAAGGGTGTAGAGCAACCAATGAACACAGGGTATGAGAAAATGCACTTTTTTGTCCGTTCATACTACCTACTACTTTACTGCTTCACTTGCTACTAAGCTCACTTGAAGGGACTCACATGAATTTCAAAATTTTGGAGCTTTCCTTGTCTGCACCCCTGAAAAACTAGTCAATTGTCATGTCAATGACATGATGCAAGCCAAAAAAGAAAGAAGTCATTACCTGGTATGGGAAGAAGACTCTGCAGGGACAAGGATAGCTACGTGCCATGTTTGGGCTTGGCCTTGTGTCCTCAAATAGGTCTATGGTGTCATCGTAATCCTCAAACTCAGCAAGATCAAAATCTTCTGCCTGGTGAAACATTAGTACGGTACTTTAATATGTTATTTCACATCAATAGGCAGGCCAAGCTAATGTAAGAGAGGCAAAAATAAAACAAGGGAATCTCACTCCAAGGAAAAAAATCAAACCAATAAGAGGATCGAGCATAGAAGCACCCAGGAATATCAATGTTCTATGCTTCTCTGTTGGATTGCATACAAAAGTTTATAAAACACTTCCAGCTGAAGACTGGTGTGGACTTTGGTCTACCCATTCCTTGTCTAAATCAAGAGAACCTAGAAAAGGCCCAAAGTTCTATTGTAGCAACGCTGCAGAAAATGATCTGTTTCTCAGTAGACATGGGCACGACCAGAAAAAATGATGTTTCGAGTTTTCGTTTGTCGGAACGGGTCCGTTTCGGGTCATTTCCGTTTGTCATGAAATTTTTCAAAAATTTGTCATTTTGTCGTTTCGTTTGTCATTTCCACTGCGATTTAGCGCGATTTGACTTCCCAGAGCATAGGGGTGTCCCGCAATCAGGGCAGGCGCTAGGTGTTTTTGTGCCCTAGGCGGTGGGCGGGGCGGGCGGCGGGGGAGGTGCGGGCGGGCGGCGGGGGCGGGGGGGCATGGGCGGCGACAGCGGCAGGGTGGAGGCATGGGCGGCCGAGCAGCGGCCGCGGGCGGGCAAGTGGGCGGGTGGCAGCGCGGGCGGGCGGGCGAGTGGGCAGTTAGGATATCACTTAGGATAGAGGTTCTGTTCTTGGCTTGCACCCCAAATGTGTGTGTGTACAAGCAAATTGAAGTTGGGAAAATAGAAAATAAATGGTAGTATATAATATATATTTAAAATAAATCCACACCTCCCACTCCCAGTCGAACCTCCCCCTTTATCCAATATCAGAAAAAAATCCTCACAAACTGCCAGAGAAGAAATAAAGAATAAACTGCTATTCCCTTCAGCAGACAAAGCTGCAGGGAATCAAAGAAATTATTTTCTAAATTCAATTCCCGCCCTGCCTGCCTCACTTAAATCCTAAAGCCTCCAGCTTCAATCTTGATCGGATCACACCAGCACCAGCAGCCAGCCCTCCTCCCTCAACCACATCCATACACCCGACTGCGATTTCTGGAATGTGCCTCGGCTTTTTATGCCCTCCGAGACATCCAAAAGTGTCAGTCAAAAACCTGGCGATGCCATTGGTGGAATGGTTCAAAAAATTTGCATGGTCCCATCCCATGCCCAGCCCAAATGGGCAGGTCTAAAAAAATAAAAAATAAAATAAAATAAAATAAATACGACATTTTATTGCTATAAAAAAACTCACTGCTGCTACTATTAGAATTCAGGCATTTAAAATAAATAAATTTCACATGTTTCTGCGGTGATTTGGTGTGTTTTTTTACCATGATTTCAAAAGAAAAACTGTGGTCGCCATTTTGGATCCCCCCCACCGCATGGCATGGCGAGACAACGAGGATGACCCCCCCCCCAGCCTGGTGCAAGCAGCCCAGGACATGAGAAGGGGGGGGGGAAAGGCCGGGAACCCCCCAGAAACCACCCCTCTGGTAGGTGGCAAAGCCTCAGGCAGGCATATTTTCACCTGCTTTTTTGGCCGGGAGTCGGTTTTTTTTAAAAAAAAACTTTTAAAAACTTTTTCTGTGCTTCGCATTGCGCGATTGTCGCAATGCCACAAACGAAAACGAAAAACCCGACCAAATTTTTCTTTTTTCGGTTCGAGTTTGAGTTCTGACGGCTTAATTATCGTTACTGTTTCCATTACGTTACGGAAACGAAAAACGGAAACGAAAATGAAAATTTTGCCGAGTCGTGCCCATGTCTAGTTTCCAGCAACTGGTTCATTTTGTTCTCAAAGCCAGAAGTGGGCAAGACAGCAAAAACATCGAAAAGATCAACCAACCAACCAAACAATCAAATTATTCCAGCTCTTAGAAGGCCTCAGGAGTGACAATTCATCGGCTAAATACATCACAGGGTTCCCCTGAACCACTGAACATCCCCACATTTCAAGTTTGTAAAACTGGAAGCTACAGTAACTTAGCCACTTCTAGTTTCAGTTTAGTTTTCATTCTCCCTTTTGCATTTTGCGACCTTCTTGCAGTCTGTGATGCAAATGGAGGGTTCAGAAGCAGAAAACGGGGGGCCCATACTTATAATGATTGCCTGTTCTCTCCTGCCGACAATCCCCTCCGCGCATGTTGACATCAAGACCTGAACAAAGAACAAGAACTCTGTGTGCGTGAATGCCTTTCAGACACATCTCCAGACTCTGGTTCTACTGTAGGTAGATTCCAGGAGGCTGGAAATTGAGTCTGAATGACACAGAGCCATGTGCAGGGGCTGTCTGTCTGTTCAGTCAATTACAGTTTCTTTGGTCAACCCTCTGGTGTTAGAAGTGATGGGGAGGAACAATTCTTACTGTAGGAGTTGAGCCCGTCTGAGATCTGCGAGCTTCACTGAGCCGGCGCTCTTGTTCCATTTCGTCCAGAACTTGCCCCATGGCACTTGCCAGCCAACTGTCTACTTCCAGGCCGGCCTGACGCAGCAAGGCTAACCGTGCCTCAGACTTCACCTTGCTGATCTGCAAAGAGGACCACAACTGTCCTGTGACTGGATATCCAGAGGCGATATTGATGGCACAACACACACTTCTCAACCGGGCAGGTTGTAACAAACAAGATGCGTGATAGACAAGAAACATGAAATGCAACTTACCTCTGCCTTCCGTATATTCTCTTTTACTTCCTCTATCCTTTTCTCCATGCTTGTCATCTCTTCCTCAGGGGCCTGCAGCCTTCTGGCTTCCATCCTCTGCAAAATCTACACAACTCCACAATTAACACAAGATGGACCAAGCAATATTGTCACATGTAACACTTGCAAAAAACAAACAAACAAAAGACTTGACTGGAAGAGAACACTTGGGGTTACCAAGAGCATTCTTTTTATTTGGAAATGGGAGAATGATCTGCAGATGATTAATAAACCCATTGGCTTATGGAATAAGAGATGGTGATGCTTATTGCTGCCACTACTGGGAAGAAGCTTAATTCCAGTATGAGACAAGTCACTAATATCACTGAACAAACGAGGCACATCACAGAGGGAAAACCAACTGGAATTAAGCACATAGCATAAAAGAAGAGATAAAAGTGAACACAAGGATGTAGGATCTCTTGTAATAATCTTAGTCAATATTAACAAGACCTGTTTAGTATTAGGATAGCAATCTCCCTGAATGGGGGAGCAAGATGTGAATAAGTTACATTTTTTGGGCTGCCATTTAAATTTTTTTTTTAAGTAATCCTTTACTTTCATGTTTCCTTTTCATATTTCAGTTACTCCAAAACAAATAAAGCCCTGAATGTTATAGGGTGCTGGGTGTGTGGTGCAAAACAGTTTCTTCCTATCCTCCTTGTTATTACTAAAATACTCAGTCAGAACAACAGCCATAGAAATAGAAAAGAAATACAGTAAGTTCAATGTTATTTTCTGTGGGAAGACATTTTGAAAAGAGGATGTATAAAAAAGGATGCCCCGTTTCCAAAATGAGAAGCTGTCTCTAACTGATGAATTGCAAAAAGGGATAGATATTCTTTGGAACAAAAATCTTGATTCTGTGGCGCCTCATAACAACAGCACAGAAGAGGAGAGCTGAGTGGCTGCTGTGCAGCGTGGCATGGGCTGCTAGAATCATCTGTCTTCTTGAACAAACCACTATGACTTTGTGAACAGGTCAACATTGAGCTTGGGTACTCTGTTCATATGCCATGTTGAATTCGCCTGCCAAGAGTGGACAAAAGAATACTCTAAAGATGGGCATGAAATGGAAATATAGTGTTCTGTTTCGTTTCTTTAGTAGTTTTGTTTTGTTTCATTTGTAATAAATTTTAAGTAGTTTTGTTATGAAATGAAACAAAATGAAATACTATGCTCCCCTGATTCCTAGAGGCACCAAAATGGCAGGGGAGCTTCCTCAAGCTCTTCCCTTTAAGCCCCCCCCCAAAAAAAATTATTTTTAGAGAGGCCTAGGGATCAGTGGGCTAATTTATTAAGCTCCAAAGGGGGTGCCCCTAGGAATTGGGAAACTGCAATAGCTCCCCCACCCCGTGGGTGAACAATTAGCAGCTTTGCTTCCAAATCCTGATTCAAATAGAATTAATTTTTTCTAAGGTCGCCCCATTTGGAGCTTAATAACTCAGCTCCCTGAGCTCCAAACCTCTCCAAATTTCAGGGGCTTATAGGAAAGAGCTTGAGGAAGCTCACCACTGGGTTTGGTACCAAATACATGGCAGCGATCACTATTTTGGACTACATATGTACTCCAAAATAGTGGTCGCAGGCATGTTTCCACACCAAAATCGCTGTGGAGCAAGTATGGACTCTTCCCTGTAAGCCCTCTAAATTTGGAGAGGCTTGGGGCTCAAGGAGCTGAGTTATTAAGCTCTAAAAGGGGGTCCCCATAGCTAATTGAAAGTGTGTTGTGCACATGTCAGCAATATAGGGGTTAATTGGGGTTAAGCTGGTTAAATTAACCGCTATATTGCTGACACGTGCACTACACACTCTTTCGATTAGCTATGGGGACCCCCTTTTGGAGCTTAAAAACTCAGCACCCTGACCCCCAGACCTTTTCAAATTTTGGGGGCTTACAGGGAAGAGCTTAAGGAAGCTCCCATGCCCTTTCCTCTAGGATGAATGGTTTTGTTCCTAGAGGGGGAAAATGGCATTTCATTTCATAATGAAATGCGTCCTACCATTTCATTACATAAAGTAATTTGTTACATAACGAAACAAAACAGCATTTCATTTTTCATTTTGTGCCCATCTCTAGAATCCTCCCAATGGATAAATGGATGGATGGAAGGATGAAAGGATGAAAGGCCACTGAATACTTCCTCTTTCTGAAGTCCAGCACGATCTTTTCCTTACGCTGCATTTCAACTAGGCGATCTTAAAGAGAACATCAGAAAGCTTTCTGCCCATAAAGGTGGGGTGACCTTTTGCTGAATTAACTTTAGAGGAGGTGTCCTCTATCCAGTGGCTGAGCCATAAGTTGCATCTGGTTATTACTGTGGTCTGGAAAAAGGAAAACACCCATCCTCAGTGGATGCTCGCAAATCTGTTGTCATTTCTTTAATAAAATACCTTATACCGATAGACTAGGTTCCATTCCATTTATCCATCTATGAGACTGATACATAGCCCAACAAGAAATAGTTCTCTGTGCCTCTTACCATTAGAGAAGCAATTACATTGAAGGATAAGGCAAAAAGCCACAAAGCCTTAATGAATAAAAGGCAGCTGCAGATGATAAATTCACAGCAGTATCTTCAGATCTTCAAACAATGAAAATCTCATTAGATATAAAAATTGATAATGCATATTAAGATTTAAATGTGTGGGAAAATGGCAGAGGAAAGAATATAACAGCCCTTCAGGGAACGTATGGTTCTAAAGAAGAGATCACAATTATTAAAAAAAACTAGAAATGGGTATCTAGATATTGTGTCAGAAAAAAAAAAGTTGCTCCAACAACTGTCACAGTTGTGGTGTGAGGAGGGAAAATGAGACACAAACTCTGTGGAAATCTTCCTCTCTCTCTCTAGACAGGAAGAACCACAGAATATTTTTCCATGGATGGAAATAGGGACTTTGCTTTAGTCTTGCCTCCCTCCACAAAATGGGTGGATTTTAGGGTGTCATTATACTCCTACAGAGACATTTTTAGTTAAAATCCTAGAATCATGAAGTTGGGAAGCGTCTATAAGGCCATCGAACCCAGTCCCTTACAGGAATACAAGTTAAAATGTATTTGACAGAAGGGTGTCTAAATTTCTCTTGAATGTCTCCAGTGCTGGAGTTTTTACCACCTCTAAAGGTAATTGGTTCCACTGTTGTACTGCTCTAAAAGTTGGGACATTTTTCCTGGCTTCCTGTAACCTCAGCACATTGCTGTGTGTCCTACCATCAGGAAAGATTGAGAACAGATCCTACCCCTCCCCTGTATGACTAATTCTGGACTTAACCTCTCTCTTTCATACCTCTTTACTCACCGATGTTTGAAGGTCAAACATGACTAGAAAAAAGGAATACACACTCCCATTTCACAGAGAGGACCTGCTATGTGCAGTGTTCTGAGGCAAATTAAGGCCCTCGTGCTCACCTGCTCACTGACGGTCTGGATTTTATAATCCCTGGCTGCACGAGTAGCCCAACGACGCACTTCCTTTTCTAGACTCTCCATGGAACTGCTGCCATTAACCTCCAAGAGTAATGTCTGGGAAGGAAAGTCATGTTAACAACCTGGCCTGAAAGCACCCATCTGGCCCCCCAGCCCGCCGGATCTAGGTGAGCGAAGGTTCACTGCTGCCTTTTTTATCACCTGGTCAGTTCCTGCTGGCTGGAAGGGCTGTGAGCTAAAAACAGGACTATCCTGTAGGAAAAGGAGGAGATTCTGCTCCTGAGAGACCTGCAGAAAACAGCCAGAGAGAAAGAACAGAAACCCTGCATGAGAATGTTGTTTTGTACCAAATCTGAGAACATGATGAGGTGAAAGGTTGCTATATTGACTGCAGGACGGCCAGACTATCTTTTACTGGAGCTCTTTCAACATGGCTTCCAGTCAAAGGCTCTGTTTTTCCTGCATGCCAAAGACCACACAGAGAAGCTGACCGATCACCAATCGTTGTGTAATTTTTAAAAAAAAAGAAATATTGTAACCATTTGCTTTGATGAAAAATGTACTACAGTATTCAGTTCTGATCTGTAGAATGACTAATTTGGAAAGAAGAAAAAGGTTCAGAATGGCATACTGTATATATTACAAAATCAAGGAGGTTAGCTAAGTTCAGCATAGAAAAGCATGACTTTTCTAGCATACTATAAAGATAGCATTCATGTAATATCCTCTTCTCTGTAATCAACCAGCAGCAGCTCATACCGTGCTCTGGAATCTTTCTCTGTACCACTACTAGATATCTCTGCACCACAGCCTACAGCTTCTCAACTCAGATCTCACATCTCTCAGCTCACATCTGTCAGCTGTCCCTACCCTTGAAGACCCCTGTGTGTCCCCATTTAATGCTGCCTTTCCCCCCAGTTTGCTTCTTTGTGTGACCCTCTGCCCCCTTTCATTCTGAGCTCTTCAGTAACAGCCAATAGGACTTCCCCAGTCTCTTCCACCCTACATGCAGTGAGTATCTCAGATGAAGTGGGCCATGCGGCATCACTAACGTCAAGGAAAAAAAATAGGTGATGCCCTCAAAAGAAAGGGCAAACTTCTTCCACCCCACTGGTGATGGGTCCTTAGAGCACTAGAGCTACCCCACAGAAATTCCTTCCGATAGTAGATGTTTAAAATCCAAACAGGGTCAAAAAAGGAGGAAGTTTCATATACAGTATGCCACTTTGTCTTGCCACTTCAGTTTACAGTAAGGATTGAGTAGCATTCAGGTTAAAGAAGACACTAAGGCTCCCTTTCTCAACAACTGGGAACTTCTGTGCCACAAGGAATCTCCACGACACAGGGTTGAGAAACGAGGCTCACGCTTACTAGGCCAGAGTTGGGACAACTCTAAAGCAGCCGCAGGAGTGGGGTGGGCCCCGATTCCCATTGGAGCAGTGGTACTGGAGGAGCCCTATTTCTCAACTATTTCTTTTCTGGCTGCTTCTTTTCCAGATCTGGAACACACTTGCAGATTTTTTTTTTCACCTCAGGGCAAAGGAGGAGCTTTGGGGAAGCTATTTTGGTCCTACATCCCGGGGTCTTGTTACCTGTGCAGATGCTTCTAGCACGCTCTGGAAGATCTGCTGGGTGACTTGGCAAGCCTCCAACTCTGTCTGGCTAACCAGCGTGAGCTCGTCCCGGAGCCTTTCATAAAGGTCACCATCTAACATCTGGAGAAGAAGACATCAACGCGGGTTGGTTGGTGCAAAGAGAAGAGAAAGAACCATGTGGGGGTGGGGTCCTCAGAGGCAGAGGTAAATGCCATAAGGGGGGGGGGCTCTTTCCACCAACACTTGGTGCTAAGTGTGAGGAAGGCATTTATGAGCAGGATCCAATGAGATGCTATTCCTACTCCCATCCCTCCAGTTTGGTTCAGCTGAATGGCAGCCAACTGGTTATTAGAGACTAGTGCATGGGAGAGAAAGAGGTAGTGTATAGGACTTCCCCAGCTGCCTAGATGCCCTAAGCCAGGCATGCCCAAAGTCAGGCCTGGGGGCCAAATGTGGCCTGCTTTCAAATTTTGAGTGGCCTGTGGCTTCTTTTCCTGGCCGGCTCAGCCTGTCGCACATCCCTGCCAGCTGGCCCTTCCCCATACCAAATGGAGGCATCATCTTGCAGTTTTACGGTTTGCCTGCCTTCCCTGCTTCTGTCCACCCCATCAGCCACCTGCTCAACCTACCCACCCCCAGTTCCGTTGCTGCAGCATCCTCCCTACCTCCTTGCATGTTATAGAGACTTGTCCAAAGTCTGGCCCAGGGACCAAACACTGTTGAATGGTCGCCCCCCACACATTTTCACCTTGACAAATCTGGCCCTCCTTGCAAAAAGTTTGGACACCCCTGCCCTAAGCACATCCAATCTGCCCCGATTTTGGAAGCTAAGCAGGGTCGGCCCTGGTTAGTACTTGGATGGGAGACCACCAGGGAATACCGGGTGCTGTAGGTGCCTGGAGTAGGAACTGGCAAACAACTCCAGTATTCCTGCCAAGAAAACTCCATGGACACGGAGTCATGAAGAGTCAGTCACGACTGTAATGGCACAACACACATAGGACTTCCCAACCTGATCTTGCCTGCTCAGAAATGATTCTGCCTGCCCTTGCCCACAACTGCTCCCTCATCCATACGTGTGTAGTAGAGGCAGATTTAGAAACACCCACACCCTGTAACTGTTTCTCCATGAGTGGAAAAGTGGCTTGGCAGAGGAGTGGACAAAAAGAGATGAAGAAAAGCAGTAAGTGGCTTCTTTCACCACAATGTTCTTCCTTGATTTCAAATGAATCAAGTGGTTTCCTGCCAGCCTTCCTCATTGCCCAGTTTTCACAACCATACATTGGAAATGCAATTGTGTGGATGATCTCAGACTCTGTCTCCAGTGACACATTCTTACACTCGATGACATTTTCTAGTTCTTTTCTTACTACCATTTCAAATCTCAGTTTTCTGATTTGGCTGCCGACTCCATTTGGACTGATGGCTGAACAAGGTATACAATTGTTTTTAACAATTTCAATTTCTTCATTTTAAATATAAAAGTTGGGCAGTTCATTTGTAGTCATAATTATGGTCTTCTTCATGTTCAACTGCAGTCCTGCTTTGGCACTTTCTTCTTTTACTTCCACGAAAATCATTTCAAGTCACTGCTGCTATCTAACAATATAATGGTGTGATCTGAATATCTTAAATTGCTGGTGTTTCTTCCATCAATGTTCACTCCTCCTTAATTCTCATCAAGTTTTCCATAAGACATAGCGGCTAGCCTATGTACAGTCTGGACAGATAAGATGATAATAAATACATCCTTGTCTGACAATTTTGTCTATAGGAAACCATACTGTCTCTCCGGAAGTTGAGTTATGGCAACTGGACTTCTTTTCTTGAGAGACTGAAACGTTTCACTGCTCATCCAAACAGACATACTGTTTCTCCATATTTTATCCTAATGGAAGCTTCTTGTCCACAATACAGGGTACATATCAGGACAATCAAGCATTGAGACACATCAATTTATTTCAGAAAAACCCATAGCTTTTTATGATCCACACAGTCAATAGTTTTGCTGTAGTCTAGAAAGGATATATCAAATTTCTCAAATTCTTTCATTTTTCCAATGGCCAGTGGATATGCACAATGTGATCAGTGTTGAGTGCCACTTCCTTTTCTGAATCCAGCTTGAACATCAAGCATTTCTCACTCCATATAAGGTAAAAACCTTTACCTTTGTTGCACCATTTTTAGCATTACTTTGCTTGCACAAGAAATCAGAGTAATGGTCCTATACCAGTGATGGCGAACCTTTTAGAGACCGAGTGCCCAAACTGGAATTCAAAACCCACTAATTTTTCGAAAAGTGCCAATATAGCAATTTAACCTGAATAAAGGTGTCTGTGAAGGGGCTGTGTCTGGTGCCCACAGAAAGGGCGCTGAGTGCCACCTTTGGCACCTGTGCCATAGGTTCGCCAACACTGTCCTATACAGTATTTGCTACACTCCTTCGCATCTCCTTTCCTGGGGATTGAAATGTATATTGAACATTCCCAGCCTGCGGGCCATTGTTTTGTTTTAATATTTGTTAGCATATTCTTGTTAGGATTTTGACAGATCCAGTCTCTGTGGTTTAAAATAATTCTATTGGTATTCCATATACCAATGGTGATTTATTTCTTCCTAATGCGTTCAGAGCAGCTTTCACTTTACCTTTTAGGACTACAGGTTCTTCATCATGGGGTTACTCTTCAAATGAATCTGCCATCCTTTTATCTCTTCTGCATAGGTATTGAATATATTCAACATATTCTCTCCATCTTCTCTTTATTTTCTCCTGGTCTAATAGTGTGCTTACCTGTTAGTCTTTCAGTAGTCCTAAACGTAGCTTAAATTTCCCTTTAATTTTTTTGGATCTTCTAAAAGAAATCTATTGTTTTTCCTCTTTTGTACTTCACATCTTTTTCTTTACACTGGCCATAATAATAAATTTTCTTTACACTGGCCATTCTTTACACTACTTGGCAGTTGCTGAAAAGTGATATTTAGGATACTGACCCAATATCTGTTACCTTTTACTCACACTTCTTTCCTGCTCTTAACAGTTTGAAGTGTTGCTTAGCTTTCTGCCAAGTGCCACATATACTTCCAGTGCTATAGAAATTTAAAGATCTCTGCTCACAGAGTTGTTCTCAGAATGAGAGGAGAAGTCTTTAATGGGAGTGGGACTGCGTGCCCCTACCTTGAGGACACCCGAGAGCTCCACCTTGTGATAGTGTTCCATGTGGGCCCTGGCAGCGGCCAACATCAAGAGGTACTCATTTTGTGCCTTCACCAGCTGCTGCGAATTCTCTGCCAGCTGCACAGAGAACTGCAAAAAAGGAAACAGAGAGCCTTCACGTCAGAACCCACACCAGGAAGCATCCGGCCAGCCCCTCTTGGCATGCACTTGCTCTAGGCCTTGGTAGCTCACGCTCTCACGTGGCTGGCAGGCTGGGCCTCTGACCTTGGCACTGAGCTTCTGCAAACTGCCCTTGGTATGAAATATGCCATGATCGCTCTTCCTCAGCCTGCGGGGAAAAGGATGGGCATCAGTTCCCACAGTCCTCCTGGCTATAAGCCAGCGGGGGAGATCTCAGCACTAAGGCCTTCTCCCTGAACCCAGAGGGAAAAAATCCATGGATACCACCCAACAAGTCCGTTCCTGAATTTTCCGGCCTACTAGGCATCACACTGGGGGCTCACCTGGCATCCACATCAGCAGCCTTTTCCCTGGCTGTTTCATTGGCCCTCTGGATCTGTGAGTAATGCTTCTTGATTTTGCTGAGTTCCTTCACGGTCTCCAGCAGCTCAGCCTGCGTGTTCTGCAACTGTTCCATGCCCTGAGGGAGGGAGGGAGGGAGGGAGGGAGGGAGGGATCCAAGCGGTCAGTGGCTGCTGCTTGACACCCAACTGGTGTGCTTTCTCCTCCCCAACCACCACCCCAGGTCTTGAGAGATCAGGCACAGAATGCCGCCCACCTGCCCTCCATGGAAGGGCTGCTCCCAGGACCTGCCTGGCCCACATACCTTTTTGGACCAGTGTTCTTTGGACACCCGAGCAGTTTTAGCCACCTCTGCGCTCACGTTGCGATAGTTGTCTGAGGCAGCCACTCTGGTCTGGGCAGAGGAGAGGGTCCCATCGATCACACTCTTCCAGACGGCAAAGATGCTCCTGAAAAGACAGGAGGCAATGTCACGGAAACATCACAACAAGCTGTTCCCATGGAGCACAGCAGGTATTTGCAGGAGGTACTAACAGGGTACTGTTCCCCAGAAGCTCCAGCACTTTCCATCTGCTTGTGAGCATACCCTGGCTCACAAGCTAGCTAGCTGTCTCATCTTATGGATCTGCAGACTCACACTGAATTCCCAGGGCCCCCATAACTATTTAGAGTCTGCGCTGAGCCCAAGGACGCCTCTGAATGGTATCTTAGAAGCACTAAAACCACATCCTGAGCTTTTAGCCAAGCAGATTTCTCCACAAAACCTCCATCTGAGCTCAACACTTGTGCTTCAGCGCACCACCCTTTTTATTTAGTGCATCCACCCATCTATTTTTAGATCATCCGTGAAAGCTTTGAGAACTTGCCGTTACAACTGGGACTGTGTTCCGGGAAGCCAAAAGCCAAGGCTGCACAGAACAGGTAACGCTCAGCAATGGCTGTGACAGAGAAGCAAGCACTGTCTCAAAATCCATTTGTTTCCACTGCCCGTTGGCCCTTCCGGTGATGGATCACAGTTATTTCCCCCTTCATTTTGCTCTTCATCTAGGCAATAAGTTCCATTGTGTCAGATCTATCTTTCATTCCCTCCCCCACTTCTTGGCTCTGCTAATGGCCATTTTTCTCTCCCTAAAAATTTACAGAGAGGAAAAGTATGGGAGTTGGCACTTGCTGCCTGCGCCCAAACCCATGGGCCAATACCTGTTCACACGCCCATGCGCAAGACATGTTGTCTGGCAAGGAAAACGTAAAGCAGAATTTAATTCCTCCAAATGATGATGATTTTGGTAACATCATCAAGAAGGAAAGCAGGCACATTCATCTGCTCCAAGAAAAGCAGCAAGGAGTCTTGTGACGTCTTAAAGACTAGGCTGTTGTGGTGGAAATCCTGGTGCTTGGCTTAATAATAATTGGCAACTACAGTAGGCCTATTGAATCAGCAAGGAATTGGTGAGATGGCTACAGTGTATGTTCCATTGATTCAATGGGCTTACTCTAGTTCAAACATACTGTGCTCAGCAACAAGATTTCAGCCTGCATTTCGCAGAAGCTTTTGTGTACCAATGATGCATTGGGAGTTGAGGAAAGCTTACTCCAAATAAAGTGCCTCGTGTCTTTGAGGCACCACACAAGACTCTGCTTTCTGCTTTCTGCAAACATATTTTCAGAAACATCATAAGATGAAGAAAGGGCATAAATGTCCCAGACAAAACTCTCCCTCTTTCCACTGCTTTCAAAGAGAGGAACACTCCAAATAGGTAAGGCTACAATTCCCCAGCATAAGTGAAATGATGCACAGTAAATTTTGGCCCTGTGTATAATACTCTTTATAAACAGTGTTGCTGATGGTGGACTAAGGTCCACATCAGACTTAGGAGAATAACAGTGGACCGAGAACCTCTCCTCTGCCAGATACTGTGTGCAATGCCCATTGTATCCTATTCTTCCGACTCCAGGAGAATATAAGCAAAAAGCTTGCTGCAAGTTAATAATTCTTTGCTAACTACTATCATTTTTGATACTTTTAGAAAAAAGGGCCCTTCTTGCCACTAAGCCAGCTCTTCCCTCTTTGATAGAGAAGTAGGTCTGCCAAGCTACCCCATCCCACAAATCAAGGCCAACCTGGAGTCATTGGCGACACTCCAGCTGCGCTGCCAGTCTCTCTTCCAGAACTGGCTTGCTAGCCTCTGCAATGCCTGAAAATACACACACAATTAGTATTCATTAAACAGATCTATCCCCTCTTTCCATACATGTCAGTCTTTAACAGGGCTCAACACAAATAAGTAGCACTTCAGCATAAAATATGTCTATTTCATTGTATCTCCTGGAAATATGACTATCAACTCTTTTCTGGCTTCCTTCTCTATACCCAAGATGCTCTCTACTCAAAATAGCCTCCAGAAATGCATAAACCCAAGATATAAAAACATCACCTTCCACTGCTTTCTTATTTATTCTGCTACAGTGCCAAACAGCAGAAAGGAAGGATGATAGGTCAGTTTCTCCATTATTAGCATTATTCTGGAGGCATGGTTCAAGCTAAGCAGGTCTATTTATTTTATTTTATTTTATTTTATTTTATTTTAGAGTATTTTTACCCCACCTTTCTCCTTGGAAAAGGACCCAAGGCGGCTTCCAGTAATGAGGAATAAAATACAGTTCAGTACAATTAAGACACGTTCAAGTATTGAGAACAGGGAATTCAGGGACATCTTACAGCATTAAAAAAAACACATTACATTAAAGCTACAAGAGACCGCAAGCAGTTAAAAGGAGAGTAAAATTCCATGTAAAGTTATAAGTGATGGAAACTAACATTGAAAACATAGTGTCAATGTAATCACACAAGGCTATAAGTGGTTATAAACACAAACCTATGTGATCCTATAGATTCATGTGAAAGATACATAATAGGTAGTATTATGTATCAATTAGGGAAAGCTTATATTGATGAAACTTGAATTCTCAAGGAAAGAACAGGTCTCAAGTATAATTTTTCTCTGCAAGAAGTATTGCTATCACCTGACTACAGAACACCAACTCACACCCCTGTTCACTCCATTCTTACCTCGTTTCAAAGAACCAATAGACTGAGGATCTGGAATCTAGTGCAGCATTTAGCTCTTTGACAAACACTTTCCAAAACAGTCAAGTCCCCCACCTTAGCATTTTCCCCACCTTGTGGCTTCAAATGAATAATGTGCTGTTTTTTTTCCTTTTCACACGTTCTGTGAAATGACCAAGTGTAGTCTCAATCAAGAACGTACTGTACTATGTTTTCCCTCATTCAAGTTCTCCCCTTTTCCTGCTTACCTAACTGAAAACAAGACTGGATTTCTATCAGTCTACTGAAGCAGAAAATGCATCTAGGAGCACTGCCAAATGCATCTGGGAGTGCACAAGACTAGATATCTATCTCCTGATACCACTCCCCTGCATCTGGCCCTTGAAGTACCCCGGTTTTAAGCCTGGAGATTACACATCTCCATCATGGTTTGTAACCTGTGAAGGACTTTTCCTCCAGGAATCTGTCCAATCCCCTTTTGAAGGCATCCAGGCTAGATGCAATCACCACATCCTGTGGCAGGGAGTTCCAAAGGCTAACAACATGCTGGGTAAAAAAACATATTTTCTTTTGTCTGTTCTCACCCTCCCAACCCTCAGGTTGAGTGGATGTCCCCTAGTTGTGGTATTTTGTGAGAGGAAAAAGAGTGTCCCTCTATCCACTTTACTCATGCCCTGCGTAATTTTGTACATCTCAATCATATCCCCCCTCAGGCGCCTTTTTTCCAGACTAAAGAGCCCCAAATGCTCTAGCCTTTCCTCATAAGGGAGGTCTCCCAGCCCAGTAATCATTTTAGTCACTCTAGCACATATCCCATTATTCAGAGACTATCCTTCTCTTAAAAGCAGCCTAAAACAGCATTTGTACAGCTGTGATCTACAACAATCCCAAGATCCTGCACACATGTAGTATTAATGAATCAAGCATCCCCCATCTTGTAACAGTACATTTGGTTTATTCTTGTTAGGTGTAGAACTTTGTACTTGTCCCTGTTAAATTTAATTCTGCTGTATTCAGTCCAGTGGAATTTATCAAGATTTTTAAAATTTTGTTTCTGTCTTCTAGGTTATAATCCACCCAATTTTGTGTCATCTGCCGATTTGGTAAACATTTCCTGCACCCTTTCACCCAAGTCATTAATAAAGATGTCCATGAATATTGTTATTTATGCTTATGTCTGAAGGAGTGGATTAGATCTACAAAAGCTCCCATTAATATATTTCAAAACATGTTGAGGAACTGTATATCTATCACAAAACCAAATACAAAAGTAGAACAGGTGATCTGGCCAAGGACTTTACATCTAAGAAATAACTCCTGGAAATTCCATCTTTTGCCATGTTTTAACCTGTTGGTACAGCCCTGAGGAAGAGGGTTTTGCTCTCAAAATATTAGTAACTTTTTGTTATTTTTCTAGTAACCTAAAGGTATCACCTGATCTACTTTTGTATTTAATATATAGCAGTTAGTCTTTAAGGTGTCAACTCTGCTTTTGTCTACTTTTTAAACTTTATGTGTTTTGTTTTTCCATGTCTTACATGCGTGCACAGATTAATGTAATTGCCTCTTCTAAAACTTTGTCAGTAAGATGTTACTGAAAATGAATTGCTGAACCTTTGATTGGAATATGCTACCCTGGAGCGCCTTCAGATCACAAACTGAAACCTGAATCACCGCAAAGATACATTTTAAAGATTCGCCCAGTTTAAATGATCTACCTTCTGGCCTAGGAAGAAGGCATTCGAACCAGACTCCAAAAGGATCCAAGAAGAATATTGGAAACAATGTTTTAGCAATGGATTGAAATTGTTTATCCCTTCCTCCAGATGCAACTAAAAAGTAACACACCCCAGTGCTTCCAGTGGGTAGTCTTGTTTCCATGTTAGAAAGGACAGACCATCAAAGTGTCTTAAATTCACTTATTTCTCTGATGAACAGTGAGAAAAGGTCAGAGACCTTCATGGCTACAGTTTGTTAATCACCATTCTACCTCATGCTAAATTCTACCACTAAATTCCATAGCTAAAATCCTGGAGACTCTCTCTCTCTCTCTCTCTCTCTCTCTCTC
>JAHTLZ010000157.1:482575-501640 GCA_023846285.1 Phrynocephalus versicolor | reverse complement strand
GGGGGGGGCGACAGGAGATACTGGAATTGGATTCTTGCTTCCTGCGCCTTTGCTGTGCAAAAGTTCAAAACAACTCCCTCGGGGAATTAAAGCAGGACCTAATTTTTAGGCGTCCAGAGACCCCAGCCTCAGCTTAGCAATAATCCATGTCATTTGTATTCTCCAAGGCTTTCACAGCCGGGATCTGATAGTTGTTGTTTGTTTTTCGAGCTGTTTCACCACGATCTGGGAGTTTTTCTTCCTGTTCCTGCACAGGACATGCTTCCTCTTTCCCAGAACTTTAAAAACCCCACAGTCCCACTCACTTTATAACCCAGAGCACAGAGAGAACTCCTAGTTCCCTGAGCTCCTTGCCCTCCGAAGATGGTGGCCACAGAGTTTGCCTCTGGCACTCGGCCAAACAGCCTGGAAAAACTCACAACAACTATCTTGTCACTTGTCTCTCTGGGGTTAGAGGATTCCCCTCCTCATAGACAGGAATGCCCTGCAAATCTTCACTTTTTGAGGCGAGCATATTGGGACATGAGCAAAAGCCAGCAGAGGTGCCCATCTTTGTGCCAGTGCAAATTCCATCCAGGAAAGCGTTCTCTAGTCACAATGGCACTTGAATCTCATGCAGATCAGAGCTTCCTCTGGGTGTGTGTCAGACTGACTGGTAGGGTTTAAGGCACCTCCAAAACGTTAGAACGGAGGGCACCTCCTGGATGTGAAGGAGTGGAACTTGGGGGTAGCCCAACAGGCCAGCTGTAGGGTGTCTCACGTCAATTTCTTCTTCTTTGGGACCTAATTTGGGTGATGTTGACATTTTGCACTGTGCTTGATAGTGTGCTGCACATACTGGCTTTGAGTGGGACACATCAGTGCCATCTGTCAGGAAATGTTAACCTGGAAGTACAATCTGATTCGGCACAAAACTGATTGTGGCCTGCATGGTCATCAGTCCCTTATTGTTGTCGTCTGAACCCATCATCAGACTCAAGATGCTCAAATATAAAATTTTCATTAGCAATAATCATGCTTGGGAGGGAGGAGGACATAGTCTCATGATCATGAAGAGGCATACTTCAAGATAAACCTACCTTTAAAGTGAGGTGCAGAGGCATAGATGCTTTATTTAGAGCCATAGTCAATGGACTAACTGAGCTCTGTTTGGACGTTTCACATCCATAAGTAATTGGGGACCAGTGCAGGAGTGGGTAGGTAGTGAAGATCACATAAATATGCAACCAGTCTCTGCTTGCAACCAGACATCAAGCAGACATTCACAATCTGCTGACATCAGCGCCGCCAGCCACTTCCGTGAACACCCATCTGCCTTCTCAAATTCTTTTTTCTTTTTGCACTCAGTGGCAGCCTCTTGTGCTCCTCTTCCATACATTATAAGAAACATTCCTCCTTGCCCCTCCCCTACACCTGGCCAGGGCTGTAGTACCCCAGGTAATAGCAGCGGCAGTACTCTAAAAAGCCTCTTCTCCTTCCTATTTGCATCAGAAAATCATCAGCACTTATCTTTGGTCATTGTGGCATTCTAGCACCACCTTGTGGATTGAAGTTTTTCTGTTCCCATTGGCCACTCACTATTTCCGCCTTCCATCTTTTGTAAATGGAGAAGGAATTGTGTTCAGCCTGGGAGGACTAATGACATAAGGAAGGACGCACAGCCCGGAATGGCATAAGAAATGGTTAGAAAGCACCTGGCTATGAGTTCAAGGCTCCAGGGTAAAAGGAACGAAAAGGTGCTAAAAGAACTGGCAGATGTTGATGTAGACATGTTTGTGACCTTTGAGAATTCCCGAAGAACAGCTGAAGTGATGGAAGATGGGAACTGGTCAAATGACCCAGAGGTCAGAAAGAGGAAACCTCCAGACCAATCAGCCTGCAACTTGATATAAGGCAATAGTTTGCCTCCCCCTATTTTATCTAACCCCGTCCTGCAGGTGGACCCAAGCCAGGGTCCTACCTTGCACCGGCCCATCTACATTGCCGGTTGCCTTCGAGAGCCATCTGCATAGTCACCTTCCCTCCCCACCACTCATCCAAGCATAAGGTACTTTGCCAATCAACCACTTTCCTCTGCAGAGAGGGATCAATCCACTACAATTTCTTTTTCTCAGGCAGGCGAGACTACCCATCCCTAGTTTTGTCATGCAGTCCAGAAAAACAAAGAACTGATCTGGGTGCTGCTGATGGAGTTAAAATGTGTGTGGCCAGATTTGTTTTTACACAAAACCCACAGGCTCTTCCAAAGTGCAGGAGGAGGGGGCCTTGCCAGTGCCATGTCAAAGATCTCTTTTCAACTACTTGCAACACACCAATCCATCCCTGCCACTTCTTGCACATGTGGTTCTAGTATCTGCACTCACCTCCTCTTTGCACAGACGTGCTCCCTGGTTCCAATGCATGTTATTAATTATAAACAAACCTCTTGCTGCGTATTGTACAAAATTCCTTTAATCCAGTTATTAGCAGAATAAATATTGCTAGAACTGCTTTCGGCAAGAGACTTAGGCTTTATGGTTCTGCCAGAAATACATGCACGCCTGTATATATTCTGCAGTAAATAAAATTCTCTTATAGTGGTAATCAAATTTTATACCATGAGCAGGTGAAGTTTGTGACATGTACAAATTACACTAGTTGAGCAAACCTGCATAATTTTATCTTTTTCTAATTGATTTCTGACAATCTGTGCTATTTTATGTAACAACTAGCTTTTCCTCTGGAGTGGAGTAAGTTGAAAGTTGTGTGTCGCGTGTTTAGTGCTTTTTTCTGACTTTTGGTGTTTCAGCTGACATTGCAGAGAGGCATGGAGGCATATCATAATATGGCTATACAGTGGTACCTTGTATAAAGAAATTAATTCATTCCAAATGAAATTGTGTTAAGCAAATTTTCCTTCATACAAATTTCCCGTAGGAATGTATTGAAAACAAAGGAATTCCTAATTGCGACCATTTTTGTGTTGTATGAATTTGCCCTATAGGCAATTCTGTTAAGCAAATTTCCCCTATATCCAGAATTTTTTATGTTGTACAGATTTTATGTTATACAAACCATTTTTCTATGAGGGTCCACTGTACATCTTTTTAAATGAAAGCTGAGATTCTCAGGAAATTGAGCCTTGTGTTTAGTGCCACAAAGGTCCATGGAATTGTGGCACAACACACAGGCTGAGCATGTGTTACTGCAGATGGATCTGAACTGGTGTTGAGTTGGTAATCAGGAGCCAGGACAAAGACACAGCATTCTTATGAGTAACATTCTCCCACCCTTGACACCCCTTGCCACCTACACCACATCTCCCACCTATGGCAACAAACTCAAATGGTAACATATTTCTAGGGGGTGGGCAGTGAGGAAAGTGTCAGGAATTCCTAAAGCCCTACTTCCAGGAAGGACATTGAGTTCTCTCTCTGCCGCGATGCAACCCAGAAGACTCCCACCATTTATTCTTAGGGCTCAGAAGCACCAGTGCTGAGCCCAGTCTTAGTTGAAGAGGTCCCAGTGCTCAGATCACAGGATCCGCCCAGCTGATCCTGGGTCCCATCCTGCATTCCTGATGTGATCGGTGTCCGGCACTCATTCTTTCGAAGGAGTGCAGTGCTCAGCTCTTGCATGAGCTGGTCGCTGATGGAGATCTCTGCCTGGAAGCTCTTCTTCCTTGTGTCTCCAGCCTTAGCTTCCTTTCCACTCACAGTTTCTTGGCAGAGGACAGGCATTATGGCTAGTGGGGCCTGCTCCCTGGCTGGGGCAGGTGATACATGAGACCCAATCTGTATTTCTGATGAAGAGCCTTGAGCTGTTCCATCACCTGAGAGTCTGTCTGCCTTGGGCTCCTTATCTAGGTTCTGCTGAAAGGCTTTTTCAAGGTAGGATGCTTTTGCCAAGCTTGTTCCTGATGACCTGGGAGCTGGACAGCGGGGCAGTGAGTCAGACGCCACCTGCTCTGAGGAAGCAGCGTCCATCTTAGTTGGATCCGCAGGAGGCGGCAGGGAGTGATTCACCTCAGGAAATCCCGTGGCTGTGGCCATGGCCGTGAAGTTGCCCACCTCCTCGTAGACAGGCTCTGAGTCATCTGCCTCCTGCTGCTCCTCGAGTGAGTCCTGGTGCATCTTCATTGGCTGTAAAGGCCAAGAAAAAAAAAGGTGTGTCAATGTGTCACAAGTTTTTTGGCACTGAAGCAGAGGGACATGTTGTGCCTTTCTTCTAGATCAGTGGTTCTCCACCTGTGTGTTCCCAGATGTTCCTGGACTGCAAATCCCAGAAGTCTTCATCACTAGCTGAGCTGGCTAGGATTTCTGGGAGTTGCAGTCCAGGAACATCCGAGATCCCATAGGTTGAGAACCACTGTTCTATGTATTTGGGACTTGTAAGGGTGTTTTTATGTCAGCTGCTCTAACCTGGCTCTGACTCTGGTGAAGTTCTTTAGCTGCTTAAATCAAGTAGAAGCTGGAAAACAAGGCCCTGCTCAGTGTGCCTCTTCAAAAATGGTAAGTTGGGATGGTGACCCTACAACCAGCTACACTGACTGCAATTGTGGCTTTGTGGAACTAGACTTCTGATACTCATCGGAATTGTGAAGGCTCCAAGGAAGGCTCAGGAGGGCCTACGTCTGGATGCCCCCTGTTCTGGGAGGGACGAGATCCAATCAGGAGTGAAGAGGAAATGCTTTCCTAGGCTGTGTGCCTTCCACAACACCACCAAACTTCCTTTCTACCTGTTCCCCTTGTAAGCTCTAGTAGATCTGGTGGTGGTCCCTTGTTCTTGGAACGTGGTCTTTCTTACCAGTGGAATTGCCATGTTTTTAGGTACAGGGGAAACTCAAAAAATTAGAATATTGTGCAAATGTTCATTTATTTCAGTAAGTCAACTCAAAAGGTGAAACTCAAAAAATTAGAATATTGTGCAAATGTTCATTTATTTCAGTAAGTCAACTCAAAAGGTGAAACTAATATATGAGATCGACTCATTACATGTTAAACGAGAAATGTCAAGCCTTACTTTGGTATAATTGTGATGATTATGGCGGACAGCTTATGAAAACCCCAAATTCACAATCAGAAAAATTAGAATAATGTGAAAAGATTCCCTATTCACAGTAGTGCATCAAGAGCCACCACACACAGACATACCCTGGACATGGGCTTCAAATGTCATATTTCTCTTGTCAAGCCTGAATAACAAACAACATCAGAAGCATCTTACCTGGACTAAGGGGGGGAAAACTGGTCTGTTGCTCAGTGGTCCAAAGTCCTCTTTTCTGATGAGAGCAACTTTTGCATCTCATTTGAGAACCAAGGACCCAGAGTCTGGAGGAAGAATGGAGAGGCACACAATGCATGATGCTTGAAGTCCAGTGTGAAGTTTCCACAGTCTGTGTTGATTTGGGGAGCCATGTCATCTGCTGGTGTTGGTCCACTGTGCTTCATTATGTCCAGGGTCAACGCAGCCGTCTACCAGGAAATTTTGGAGCACTTCATGCTTCCTTCCACAGACAAGCTATATGGGCATGCTGAGTACATATGCATGCTTAGACTTTTCAGAGGTCCGATAATGTTCTATTTTCTGAGATTGTGAATTTGGGGTTTTCATAAGCTGTATGCCATAATAATCCCAATGATACCAAAGTAAGGCTTGACATATCTCACTTAGCATGTCATGAGTCTATCACATATATTAGTTTCCCCTTTTGAGTTGACTTACTGAAATAAATGAACACTTGCACTATATTCTAATTTTTTGAGTTTCACCTGTAAATTCAAGACGGGGTACAGAAAATCTAACTGGCATTTCCCCCTTCCAGACCACTAAATAGGATCAAAACTGACCTCCTTCTATGCATATATTATTATTAGGGGTTTTTTTGTGTATGGGGGGTGGGGAGAAAGAACACTGAGCAAGAGAGCTATACATTAACCCTTCAGATTAGATCTATGTTCTAAAATGTCATCAGTAATGGTGGCCAAAACTTCCTGTCTGAGGTAACTGTATTGTTTTCCTTCAAAGCAGTGTTGCAACTGTTTAATCCTAGGGACATTTTGTGATAACTGGGTTGAGTTTATAATTGTGTAAATTTGGCAAAATGCAGGGATGACAAGCCCCCACTAGATTAGATAGATAGATAGATAGATAGATAGATAGATAGATAGATAGATAGATAGATAGATAGATAGATAGATAGATAGATAGATAGATAGATAGATAGATAGATAGATAGATAGATCTCACAGTACCAATTAAGACAGCTCAAGCTTGGGGGCAGGGGAAAGGAGCTCTCCAGTGCTTCAGCCACTGGTGAATAGAAAGGAAAGACTTAGAGGGGTTCCCTCATGATTTCCTGGCATTTAGAATTAACACAAGCTTTACACTGTGATTGACTGTGACAAATAAGAAAACTTTAGATACTTACAAAAAACATGGATAATGTCCTTCGCGTATGGAGGCGGTGCTGAAAACAAGACCAAAGCAAATATGAAGCAGTTGTTGTTTAAGTTCAGACAACCAAGGAGAACAGAATAATTAGCATTAGGGCATGACTTTGACAATGTTGAAGAGATTCAGTCATCTTCTTCCCACAAGTCCCATAAAGTGGTATGGGGCGGTATATAAGCAGAACACTTTGCTTTGCTTTTGCTTTGCTCCATCTAGTACTGAGTGCTGTTTCAGGCAAGCATTTCCCTTCCGTAAAGAACACTGGAAGAAGGGGTTGCAGAGAGCCTTCCAGCCTAAGGGAAAGCTACCTACCATAAGAAATGTATGGGAGAGTGATGGCAGATTGTTCAGCAGAGAAGAGCTTGTACAGAAGGAGTAAGCTGGATGCGTCACTGCCATCTTAATTAGTAGTTACTGGTACTAATAGCCTCATAATCCATATACTCAGCCTGGAAACCTTCTGAAATCCATAGTCCCCCCCCACTCCTGCTTGGGCTCAGTAGTGTAGCATGGAGTTGCTATGGGGGTGGTTACTAGGGGGCACAAGTTTTTTTTACCCCTCACCCATCACAGCCTGCCCCCTTCCTCCTTCCCCCGCCACCTATCTGGTCCTGTTGCTTCCTTCTCTTTGTTCTCCTCCTCTTTCACCATCTTGAGATACAAGGCTTCCCTTCTGGGACCAGGCCCGCAGTCTCTGTGCAAGCAGCTGCCTATCAGCTGCTAGGTGGAGACATGTGGAAGGGAAGCTCACTCTCTCAAGGTGGTGGTGGTGGGTAGACCAGATAGGGAGGTGACAGGGGCAGTAGCCAGGCTGTGGGGCAGCAAATGGGTGACCTGGCACCACGCGGTACCAGATCACCCATGTGCAGCAATGGAGAAGGAGGCAGCAGGAGCAGCAGCTGGGGTGTGTGTGATAGAGGCTGTGGGAAAGGGGGCAGGGACAAGCTGTAGCAGTGTCGTAATGTAGGTAGTACACACCAGGGATGGTCACATCAGGCACAAGATTTTTAGGGGGCACAATATGTGCCTTGCCCCAGGTGCTGGCAACCTACACTATGCCGCTGCTTAACCCAATGAGTGCAATCATGGAGGACCATGACAAAGAACAGAGCCTTTCACATCGGTTCAGGCATGTGATTGCTTGAACCGATGCAGGAAAAAAGGACGAGGCAAGCACAGGCAGGCACATGCAAAGAGGTGCTTTGTGGAAGTGTGCTTTCCCCACACAGACATAAAGCTATGCCAGCACACACACTGACAGTGAACAAATCCACTTTCCATGCGAAAGAATCTCCTTTCTTTTTTCCCTAATAACTTCTCTTCCAACACACCTTTGTCCTATCTTAACTGCGTAAGAATGTAGCTTCTTAAGAACAGAGAGAACAAGAGGCAATTGGGAAGACTGAGCAGGAAAAAGCATTTTTTTTTTTTACACCTGGTTCATACAGTTGTTTGTAAAGGCACCAGAGGCAGGACTACAGACAGAACTGCAAGCAAGAAGCTACATTATCTTTCCCTCCTATTTCCCTGTGTTGGTCACTTAAGCTGAATCTGAACTTGATTGTGAGCCAATGCAATGGAATTTGCATTTCCCTCCCTGTGTAGTCACACCCAAAGGCAGTCTTACCAAGGTCTGATTAGCAGAGAGCATGATGGGATTGGTGCTGTCTCCACGCAGAGGGATAAGGGGCATGGTGCCGAACTTTTGCTTGGCCAAGTCAGAAGACGAGCGTCGACGGAGGATGACGGGACGGAGGTTGTCATGCTATATGAAGGGGAGAGGAAAATGGTTTCTTTTTATTACCATTCAAGGCATCACTTGTTCAGTTATGGCATGGCATGTTTGTAGCTGTTCTAGATTCCTGGTGTGAGCTCTGAATATTTTAAATATGTCCATACAGAAATATCTGTGAACATATTTGCTGAGCTGACACAAGACCTAATGCGGCGAAACCTCCTTTGTCTCACTGTCACTGGGAAAATTTATTTATTTATTATTTATTTTTATATTTGTACACCCCACCAATTTCCCAAGGGGAACTCTGGGTGGTTTACATAAAACAAACATGTGAAAACCAAAGATCAAACTCAAACATAAATGTAATAAAACAATAAAAGCAGACAAATAGCCTGGCATAAGGCAAAAACCAAATAATAACAGAACAACATCAAACACGGGGAGCACAAAACACATTAGCAATTGCCAAATGCCTCCCTAAATAGCCAAGTTTCCCCAGACTTTTTGAATACAGCTAGGGAAGGGGCCTGGTGTATCTCACTTGGCATTCATTCCAGCTAGATGGGCCAGCCACCGAGAAGGCTTACGGGGCCTCCTGAGGGGTGGCCACCCGGAGCGAGCATGCTGTGGAAGCTCTGGTGGGTCAAGCCAGCACTGGTCTTTGGGGGATGCGCTCTGCCAGATAGCCAGGGCCCAAGAAATGGTTATGATTCTCCAGTCTGAGGGAATTAGCCAGTCAAGCACCAGTGACGGAAGCAGCATTGCATGAACACGTGTATATTAGTTTGCATTTAGCCAGGCTTTGGGATCTACCTGGTCTGAGTGCTTACAAAAGGCTTATGTTACCCGCAGAGTGGTCTGATTCTGCTTTCCTGCCCTCTTCTGCTCACATGGCCCCGTGAGTTAGGCTGATACTTCACGTCCCTCTCGCTGCAGTTCGCGGCCCCGCTGGAGACCGGTTCGAAGGAATGCAACCTCACGTCCTTGTGGGGTCAATCCGAGTTCACTCCGACCACGCCCCCTGAACTGCGCTCCAAGCGGGGTGAGAGATTCCCGTCCTGGAGCTCGGGAATCTTTTCAATCCACTTCTCGATCCGTGTTGAAAACTGATTTCAACACGGAGGCAAGTTCACCTCGGCTCGAGGAAGGACGTTACTTGTGGCTGGACAGCAGGAAGTGGTGGCAACAGTTACAAGAGATCCAGGGCCCTGGATATACCATTATCTTTTTTGCCAAGGATGAAATGCAAGTGTTGGCATTATTTCCAAGACCAGGACCAAATATATTATTGTTTCACAGTGAGAAAATAAACATAAACAGGTTGCCAAATCCTGTAAAGGCAACTACTTTATTAGCTGCTTTTTTTAAAAAAAGAAAGAAATGGAGAGCAGATCTTACTTCTTTATCCCAGAAAACATTGATTGATATAATCTGATAAAAATATCCCCACCACATGGTTAATTTAATCGGCAAATTTCCATTTTGAAGCTGGATTTGAACTTAGAAAGCTCAGTATCACACTGGCTCTTTCAAGTCTTTTGGGGTCTTCTACCTCTGTCATGTCAGAGAGTATGATCTCTCAACATCTTCTGAAGAGCCCTACCTAAGTGTACAGTCCTCTAGGGAAAAATCAGAAGCCTGTGTTCATCGGAACTGACATTATCCCAGTCCAAGATTAATTCCAAAAGGAAATCAGATAGCCTTTTCCAATCATGTCAAAATTCATCTCGGTATTGAAGTATAAAGTCTCTTTACTGCTGCAATAATTCTAGGCAACACCATCTTGTCTAATTCTGCAAGCTTTATATATCTACATTGCTTCCATGCTTCATATGCAAAAATTCTTCCTTAACATTTTACAATCTTAACAGCTATGGAAAAATTTAAATATATGAAAACTAAATGTAAGTTGCAGGCAAATGCTTTAAGTCAGAATTCAGTCCAAATAGGAGCATTAAAATATACTGAAATACTGTACAATAAAAACAATGTCTTAGTTAAGTTACATTCCAAAAATGCAAAATCTTATAGCTTATTGCTACAATAACTGCTACATGATTGCCATTGGTATCTAGTGTTTGTAGTGTGTTGTGCCACCATGATGAGAATTGTGTGTGGGCGCCTCCCACTTCCCTATATTTATATTTCTTTTGGATGTTTGCAATTTCCTATCAAAATAAAAAATATTTTCTTTTCCAGGACCTGCAAGTAAAATGGGCCTGATGCACCAGCAGAAATTTTAAATACTAATTTCTATTGTCTTTGTATCTCCTGTAATATAAAGTGTCTGTACATGTAATTGTTTTGACTAAGAAGGTTAAAAGCCAGCAGTCTGCACCATATTTAATTTCTAGAATAGCAACTCACCAACCAAAGTGCTGGTATGACCATAATAAGAACAGGAAGTAACAGTTCCTGCAAATGCCACCTCTGACCATGTGATAAATTGTAATGTTCTACTTATTACAAATCAATTACTTCAATATATTTTAAATTATTTTTCATAGCTGGACTGCCCCTGACCGTGCTCAGTTGGCTAATTGTCCTGCAAATACTTTTAGTAAACCGCTGTTCAAACCTCATTTTAAAAAAAACCTTTAATGTTCAGAACTGCTCTTACTACACCCTCCCTAATTATTTTAACACTCTCAATATACACACATACACATGTCTTGACATCTTACCATCCCAGTTTTTGTGCCGCCTAGCCTGAACTCTGGAAAATCTGATATCCTGCATATTTGCAGCACTTGGTTTTATCACAACAAATCATAGGGGATATGTGGTTTTTCACTGGAGATTCTGGGAGCAGCAGTCCTAGCTCTATATCAACAACAGTGGCCATTCCGTTAGGATGCTGGAAAGGCTTGCTGCTCTTGTTCACAACAGCTATTGGATCCTTGAAGGGCAGAGAACAGGAGTGAACTGTATGCCTGGAGCTCGAAGGCCCTCAGGCTTATGTCAAGAAAATGTGCTCACAAATAAAGGGCTGTGAAAGGACATTTGGTTAGCACAGGGGTGATACAACCCTAACCCTAGCCCTACATTGCAGCGGAGGAGTGGGAAGTGGGGACAGGAGTGCTGGGAAGAGGAAGGAAGAATAAACGGCAAGTTCCAAGAGTTCGATGAAGAAGAGAAAACATGAATCAAGAAGAATGTGGGGTTGCCAAAACAACAAATAAGCAAACTTGCACACAGGACCTATGGACATGTCTGAGAGCTTTTAAGGCTGGTCTCTAAGTTGTTGGTGATACTTTTGTTAGGCTGGCTAAAAAAGCATCACAATCTCAGTGCTAGCTTTTGAGATAAAAAGAAAACCACCTGAGAAAAAGATATTACAAAAAGCAGAAGGTGGGGAGAAGCAAAGCAGTTTGCATACTATCTTAAGATATAGAAGGTAAAAAGTTGCATGCAGGACTAATGAACTATTAGATTTCATGTTGAATAGTCTAGGTTTTGTTGGAAACAAGAAAGGCCAGAAAAAGCAAGGAGCACTGGACCTCCTCCTTACTAAAAATACTACCTTTTGGGGATTGGTACCCCAAACTGCCTGCAGAGGCATAATACCTCCGAGTATGGAAATTCTATATAGCTGTAATGACAAGTAACTATGATTATTCCATAGCAAAGACAGTCAAGATATTAACTGTGTTTGTAGCCTTATCTTGAATAAATGAATACTTTATTAAAGCCAATGACCAAATCCAAAATACATATACTGTACACTGTACATAAATAGTACCAAGTGCAGCAAAACAAGGAAGAACAAGTACCTTGAAAATAAGACAAAATGTGTCATGCAGTCTTTCCTAGAGATGTAGGGACAAGCGATGGCTGTCTTAAGTTAAAAAAGATTAACTTAACGGTTACCGACCTTCCACAAGGAGCCTAGTGGTGTAGTGGTAAAACTGCTGTACTGCAGCTATAACTGTGCTCACGACCTGGGGTTCAATCCCAGGTAGCAAACTCAAGGTTGACTCAGCCCTCCATCCTTCTGAGGTTGGTAAAATGAGTACCCAGGTTGCTGGAGGCTAGGGGCAATGAGTACCCTGCATAATTAAATTGGAAACGGCCCAGACAGTGCTTTAAGCACTATGGGGTGGTATATAAGCAGAACGCTTTGCTCACACTTTCTATATATGGTGACCTATAAGTCTTCCTTCTATATTGAAAGCTGCATTTAGGAGAAATAAATGCCTTCAGAAGCTCTCAGCTTCCAAAAATTTGCCGAGCAAAGTCACGAAAGACAACATGAATAACAACTAGGCTGCCCCTTTCACATTTAGTTGGGGCAGGTGCTGCATTCTTTTACTTTTCTTTTCAATAAAGAGCAACCTTCTGGTGCCTTGTGCTTCAGACATGCAGTGAAGTCCCCACTCCACCCTGCCATTGAAAAAGGGGATGTAGTGAACATTTCCACTAGCAGCTCCAAGTTTGACTGCCTGCTAATCAACACATTTCCTCCACAAGAGACATGCTTCTTAGAGGCCCATCAACTAATTACACAGAATGTAAAACAAAAGATGTAACTGTTCTCCTACCTCACCTGTTGCTATAGACAGAAACAACAAAGGGTACACAAAGCTTTGGGTACAAAGCCCACCAGTGTGTAATTGTTTCTTTTCCTCCCAAACTGAGTTCAAACACTTTGCTGTTACAGAGAGAAAACTGTCGAAAAGCAAAATTTCTGTTATAAAGGAATGCTTTTTTGATGTTCCTTCTGAAATTCCTACCTGGACGCACCAGGGAACTTCAAAGCCCCGGAGGAGAAAGCTTCAGAAACTCTTTGTTCAATAAATAGAAGCACAGCCAGAAGGCTTCCTCATATCAACATGCAGAAGGTTAAAACAAATGTGTGGGATAACATTATTCAAAACGTTCTCCTCTCTCCCTACTTGTGAAGCATAGTTAAAAACAAAACAAATCAGGAAGCATCGTGGTTCAAACCCTTATATCTGAAAAAGAAGTTTTGATGAATCCTATTTGTGCTCAAGCCAAGCGTTCATCTGACCCAGGGTCTTATTTTGCAAAGCAATCAACTAGGTGCCCCGGTGGGAAGCGTGCCAGCAGGAGAAGGGCCCCAGGAAAATTAACAGATGGAAAACAGGAATACACACTTACATCATCCCTGTTAAAATGAGTAGATACTATAGAAAAGCACTATTATGCACTATTCCACCATTCCGTTTTATTTTTTTAATTTAATTTTTTTGTTTTAGAGCACCAACTGCGCAGCCCCTGGGGCCAGGTCAGTGCTTGTTTTTTTAATTTTTTTTTTTTAATTTTTAAAAGCCTCCAGCCGGGGGCTTTTTGAGGCGCTGGTTTGGGGCCAGCACCTCTCAGCTGAGAAATGCTGGCTTGGGGATCTCTTTTTAATTTCTTTTCTTTTCTTTTCTTTTTCTTTTTTTTTTTAGCACTGACCATGCAGCCAGGTCGGCACTTGTTTTATTTATTTTTATTTTTATTTTTAGAACGCTAACCGCACAGCCCCTGTGCCTGAGTCGGTGCTCATTTTTTAAAAATTGTAATTTTATTTTTAAAAGCCCCCAGCCAGGGACTTTTTGAGGTGCTGGCCCCAAGCTGAGAAGTGCTGGCTTAGGGCCAGTGTTTTTTTGTTTTTGTTTTGGGTGGGTTTTTTTTTTTTTGAGTGCCGACTGTGCAGGTCCTGGGTCCTGGTCGGTGCTCATTTTATTTTTTTGATTTATTATTTTTAGTTTAGAGTGCTGACAAGCCAGCCCCTGGGGCCCGGTTGGCACTCATTTTTTAAAAAAAATATTAAATTTTTTGGGGTTTGTTTCTGAGCGCCGACTGCGCAGCTCCTGGGACCGAGTTGGTGCTCTTTTTTTTGTTTGTTTGTTTTAAAGCGCCGACCATGCAGCCCCTGGGACTGGGAAGGCACTCATTTTTTATTTTTTTTTAATTTTTATTTTATTTTAAAAAGCCCCCAGCTACAGGTGGCAGTTCCAGGACCAGGAGGACTTTCAGCGGCAGTGGCGACAAAGTAGAAGGAGGGGGGGTTAACAAAAAACAAAGCGAATGAAACAGGAATTTCCATTTTGTTTTGTTTCATTTTTCTTTGATGCGTTGGTTCATTATTCGTTTCATTAGCTAATGAAACGAATAATGAATAATGAAACAAATTAAAAGTTCATTTCGTGTCCATCTCTACTGGCTATGAATCTAGCATACATGGCTACAAAGGCTTTGTGTTTATAACCACTTACAACTTTGTGTTTATATCTCTCCTTGTGTGATTACATTGACACTATGTTGATCAATTGTTATTTCCCATCCCTCATAACTTTTAGATGGTCTACCATACATGATCACATGGAATTTGTACCCTTTTCTTAACTGCTTGAGTTCTATTTTACGTTTAATGTTGCCTTATAATGCTGTTACATGTTCCTTAATTCCGTTCTTAAACTTGAATATGTCTTCATTGTACTGGACTGTATATTGTCTCTCATTACTGTAAGCCACCTTGAGATCTTTTCCAAGGAGAAAGGCAGGGTTAAAATAATCAAAATAAATAAATAAAATGTGAACCATGAAAGCACCTCCTTGGCCCTGAAAGGGGAAAAAAAAATTAGGGAGTGGCTACTGCATTCTGGTGGCAAAAACACTCCCTCTTTCCCAGGCCTTAGAAGCTTCTGCAGTGGCTCACATACAAAGTCTGATCTTTTTAATTTTTCTTTGTTTATTGGCAACAGGGAAGGAGGAGAGGTGGGTCAGAAGAAGGCTCTTTGTCTGCTAGCCATTGCAAACGAGGGACAGGCAGGCAGAGGAGAGACCAACACATGACCTTGGAGAAGGAAACCTCTAGGCTTGCAAAGGAAGGAACACTTTCCCCCACCCAGCCTGCACTCTGGTTTTTATCCCCCCCCCCCCGCCATCAGTCATGTCAAAGGATTACTATTTCAGATAGCAAGCGGTTTTTAAAAAGCTCAATAATAATCCCATAGAAGCAGCACTGAGTGGCTGTGAGGCAGCCTACACAAGGGTATGCATGGGCAGGGCACTGATTCTCAAAGCCTGTGTAGCCCCCTCTGTTCATATAGCATGGATTAAAAACAGGTTAAACATTTTGTCATGAGAACACACACACACACACACACACACACTGATCCAAAAACTGCATAACTAAACCAACAGTAAAAGCAATTATTTGTCTCCTGGTTTAATTCATTATTGTTGCTAACCTCTGAGACATGAGCATATATAGTCCAGCAAATCTTTTTGAAGATTAATAAATGTACAGTAGTACCTGAGAAAAGTTACTACATCAGCAGGATGGTCACTGACACACCTAGTTAATTAGCAGTCTATCTGAAAACAACTACATATATAAAGGTTTTGGGGTGAATGGAGCACTGCATGCTTCTAGAGCTGAGTTCTCATTCATTACACACCTGAGCTTTCAGAATGCTGGTGGTCCAGTCCCACAGCTCGGGTTGCCCGGAGCACGCCAAAGACCTGTAGAACAGATATTGTTAGTTTATGACATCCCACAACAATTTTTGTGGCACTCCCACCCACCACTGACTGAACAGATTGTAGGAGCCGAGAGATGTAGTTTCTTCCAAGAAGGATATTGGAACTGCCCTCTAGAAAAAGGTTAAAGGTCAGCATTTTGTTCCTGCCAATAGCTAACCCAGATGCTTCTGGTTATTCAACTGGGCATGGGGGAGAAATGGTTTGTGGATCTCAGGATCTCAGGGGTAAGTTGCCACTAAATGTGGATGTCCCATGTCCACCAGCATCGGGTGGACATGCGTATGAAAACCTGTGCCAAATAAAACTAGCATTTCAGATGCCACAAGACCCTGTGTTGTTGTGTTTTCCATTTTGTGACGACTCATAGCACTAGGATGAGGATGCGTATGTCTTCCACCTTGAATCTCAACAGAGAACCCCTCTGCCATCCTACTGGTCACTTCAAAACTTGAAGCAGAGAAGCGCATGCTATCACCTGTCTCGGAAGTGAAGGTTAGGGAAGCAAAGTTTGCATCATTCCTCATCTCCTATATTGCCCAGTGGTCATGAGAACAGCAGTCAGCAGCCCTGCATTTACCATAGTCTTCTTCACCTGTGATGGAATTATCCCCAAACTCTTTGCTCCTCTCTGGGGATCAGCACTAAGAAGCTGAACGGAAAGTGCTCAGCCTCCTACCTGCTCTTCTACTAGGGAGAGTGGGTGGCGCCATTTTGCCACGGATAGAATTCCAGCACTCCGCTTTGCGACAGGTCCCTTCCACCCCTTTGTTTCCGTGATGAGAAAAGCAGCGCGAGGAAGAAAGAACAAGGCGGAATGGCAGGAATAATCACTCCCCATCCTCACTGGGCAACACAGAAAGAATACTCACAGCTGCTGTTTTTCTAGGATGAGAGTAAAACCCCACCTATAGTAGAGATAAAAGGCAAAGTGAGGCAAGCGTGTAAAAGTATTGAAACCCAAATGAGGCCTGGCTGCAGCAATTCGGGGTATTTAATAAGAGAACGGACAAGATGGAACAGTCTACCTTTAGCAGAGAGATACATAACTGTTCGGAGGAGCTCAACACATTCCCTCTTTCAGGAAAGGGGCTTGGCTTCAGCCATTACATAGTAGCAAATATTTGTACACCTCTGCGTGTGCCAGAGGGATATGGCCAATCACAGCACTCTACATTGGTGGACATACAGTAAAGAAAGGTCAATAGAGGCCACATTTAGACCTCTCAACATGATATATACAGAGGCCTAAATGTGGCCTCTAGTACTTCTGCTTGCCTCATTCTCATTTCGTTCAAATGTGTGTGTGTGTCGGGGGGGGGGGGATGCTAGAAAGTACAAGGTCTTGTACAAGCAGCCCTCCAAGGTTCCAGGATGGGTATGTACCATTCCTAGAACTTCGGAGGTTGCCAACCCTCAACAGAGGGCAAGACATTTGTTTTGCACATGCGTGAAACATCAAGATGCATCTGTAAAATATTTGGTAGGTGCACGCCCTGTGACAGCAAAGAGATATGGTCTTTGGCCGGTTTCATATGAACCATTAAAAAGCTGCTATACCACTGGTCCATCCATGTAGCCCAAGAGACCCTATTTGACAGCCTAGCAGCTCTCCAGTCTCAGGAAAAGGAGCTTCCCAGCCACCTCAAATCCCTTCTCTGAGGGCCACCCCCTGCATGGAAATCATCAGCCTGAACCCCTGACTTATGCCCCATTCTACCTGGACCTGAGCTTCTCAAAGTGGGTGGCACTGGTGAGGTTCCACACCTAAAAGTTAGTGAACCATTGCTAGGGAAGTGGTTGGGGCTCAAGGGGCAGCCCAAGGTTCTGCCCTCCTCTCCAATGCACTCTGCAGTCCCAAAGGACCCTGGGGTCACTTACGGTGAAGGCGGCTTCAGTTTTTTACGAATCCCCATGTAAACCTTTGCTGTGTCCAGCAGCCACTCCCGCTCTGGCTTGGCACTCTGAGGAGAAAGAATACCAACGTCATCCTCAAGGTTCAAAGGTCTGAGGTGCCACCAGAGGCAAGCTCTCTCTCTCTCTCTCTGTGTGTGTGTGTTTGTGTTCATTTTACTCCACTGAAAAACATATTCTCCATTCAGTGAGCATCTTGAGCCCAGGGGTCAGGAGTCTGGTTCCCCACTGTGCCTTGGAGGAGAAAAGCGAGCCTAAGTAACCTTGGGTAAGCTTCATCATCTCAGGGTGCGCCCCAGAAAACGGGAACAATAAACTTTTCTGAGCTCTCTACATCTAGGAAACCCAGAAAAGCAGTGTCATGAGTCACAACCAACTTGAGTTGTAACAGGTACTAATCAAACTGAACTCATAAAGGCATCAAACTGAACTCATAAATGTTTGGGAGCTGTTGATATTAAGGAGGTACAGTGGTACCCCAACTTAAGAGCAGCTCGACTTAAGAGCAATTTGACAAGAGAGGAAAACTGTTGGTGTTTTAACTGCCGTCTTACAAATGTTAGATATGGTCCACTCAACTTACATTTTTTTCTTTTTTAAAAATGTTTTAACTTATTTTTTCAATTTTGTAGATAGGTACCCCGACTTAAGAGTAGTTCGACTTAAGAGCATGCATTCGGAACGGATTAAATTCGTAAGTTGAGGCACCACTGTAGAGGACATCTCCCATGACTGTACATGGAAAGTAGTTAAAAACAGTTCGGATAAATTAGGATTTCACATATAATATATGGTAGCTGGTACTATTTTTCAGTATATAATGCCAACTAATGGACGTGTCAGCATCCAATTAGCTCTGGCAAACTACTGCCATTGCCAAAATAATGTTTTTATTGATACTGCATTTCCCACACACTCCAAGTGGTTCATGTATGTTATGTAACCAGAACCAGTTTAAAGGAATCTTGTAAGTTTGGTCAGACATTTCCTGACATGTAGCCTCACTTAATGCTGATAGAACACAGAGGCTTGTACAGCAATAAGCCTGCTCTGGAAACACACTCACCACATGTTGGGCCAAATAAATATTCAGGATAAACATGCAATGCACTGGGAAAAACAACAGTGGCAGCGACAGCCTTTTTCGTGTGGAAGCAATAAGCAAAGACAAGGATTCAGCAGCGGCACACTTTTCCCCATCTGAGGTGCCAAGGCAAGAAGTGGCGCTTCCTCCACCACAAGTAGTTCTGCATCCATTATATGAGCACAGCAAAACTCCAGCCACCCATCATCTCTCTCATCATCATGCAGTCACCATTCTCAGTCCCACTTCCCAACAGTCACAAGAAAACATCCAGGATTGAGGGAAGCATTTAAGACAGTGCTTGTCAGAAGGCTTTTTGTCACCTAGCTTTTTGTCACTTCCTGCCTGCTTCCCTGTCTTCTTCTTCTTCTTCTTCTTCTTCTTCTTCTTCTTCTTCTTCTTC
>JAHTLZ010000157.1:405254-471087 GCA_023846285.1 Phrynocephalus versicolor | reverse complement strand
TTATTATTATTATTATTATTATTATTATTATTATTATTATTATTATTATTATTATTATTATTATTATTATTGTACCTGCCCATTTTAGGTCTGTGATTCCTACTGTCATCCTAGGGAAAACTTCCATCGGAGAAGTGATATTTATTATTTATTTATTTCTAGACTTGTTGACTGCCCACCTTTCCCTCTGGAACTCTGGGTGGTGTACAACAAATTGCCAAATAAACAACTAGCCCAAGAAACAAGCCCAGCAATAAATCAAATAAGAAGATAAAAACAAAATGACAAACAACCATACTACAAACAAAAGTCCGGCAAGGAAGGGCCGGGACAAACAATACAAACCAACTGATGAACACACCATCATGCACTCAGCGATCACCGAAGCTTCCTCTAAAGAGCCAGGTCTTTAAAGCTCTCCTGAAGGCCGGCAGAAATTCAGCCAGCCTAATCTGGTTAATGTGGGGAAAATTTGCTTTCACCGCTGCCGGGGACATAATCCTAATCCAATCTTGTTTGTCTGAACACAAGGCATTAGTAGATCTGATCATGAAATGGCAGAGTCTTAGGTAGTTTGGCTCTAGATAAAACATCTATAGCAGGCCTGCCCAAAGTCCGCCCCGGGGGGGGCGCCCAAATCCGGCCCGTCAGGCCATTCTGAGTGGCCCGCGGCTGGCTGGCCCGCCCCTCCCTCCCCCTTCTTCGCTTATGGGTCCGTGGGTGGGACTTGCAGTGGGATGGCAGGGTCGGGGAGCAACCGGCCCCTGACACATTCTCAGCCACCAAATCTGGCCCGCCTTACAAAAAGTTTGGGCACACCTGATCTATAGCTAATGTGCTTCCAAAGTGTCCTGATGAATAAATCATTGTGAAGATGAGTCTTGAGTGCTTGAAAGCTGAGCAACTTTATCCCATCTTGTTATTTTACAGGCCAATCAAACCACCTTTTCAACAAACAGTTTATTAAAAGAGTATTGGCTTCTCTGTTGATCACCCCACGCCTTATCATGCAGAATTCAGCATTACAGTAGCTGTTGTGAGTTTTCAGGCTGTTTGGCCTGTTCTGGAAGTTTTTCTTCCTGACATTTCACCAGACTCTGTGGCTGGCATCTTCAGAGGGCAAGGAGCCCAGGGAACTAGGAGTTCTCTCTGTGCTCTGCAGTTTCATTGAATCCTTCAATATGTTACATGCTGTTATGAAGGAGGCATATCGGAATCAGTTCAGCCCTCCTTGACTAAAGATACATAAGAATCCAAGAGATGTTTTGTTTTGATTACAAAACCTGCAAGAGCAGCTCTGGGTAAGTAAGAATGGACACATTGAAAGGGGACAATGAATGAGAGGGTAGACCAACCGGTACAGGTGGCCGATCAGAGCAGCCAGGGTCCTGCGGTTGAGGTGGGGCAAGCAGTTTATCAGCTCTTTATATCGCTCCAAACGCTGGGAGTTCTGGGCAATTTCTAGAAGGAAGAAAGAGACTATTATACCTTTTTAAATATACTGTTTATACATTTTAAGCATGATTATACTGTATATCATGTTGATATTATGCAGTGATCAGAATTTGACATGGGGTGAAGGGGAGGGGAAGATTCAGAGGTTGGGAAGCCATCATTCAAGAAGCCTCCCTCTCTTACTCTGGGACCTTCCAAACAAGAACATTATCCTTGATGCAAATATCATCTCCATGATGTGAAGCAGGAGTGGGCAATCCTCAGAGGTCTAGGGGTCATCCACACCCATCCGTGGGCCTTGGGAAACCATAAATACACTTGCGATCCTCACTCCCCCTTTTTTTGTTTCACAATTGAGTAGGGTTTAAAAAACAAACAAACCACAAATGCTCACCTTTTAACCAGACAAGAAATACTTAGTGGTTCAGATGCTGGCCATTTTCTTTAAAAACCTTTTTAAAGGGCAAGGAGTGAGGGGTTTCAGGGGTAGTGAAACACCCCTTGAAACAAGTCAAAATGTCCTCCACATCAATCAGGAGAACTTTGGAGGATCTCCCCTTTACTTTTAACTTTTCTTTAGAGTGTGAGGGTACTGAAGGCAAGAATTTTTGTGGGTGAGTTGGGGGGGGGGCTGAAGGAGAAGAAGGGTACGGGCCATACATTATGCATCTCCACTATAGATGCAGGCTTTTCTTTTAAAAGTGAGCTTAAAATCTGGTTCATAGCAAACTGCAATCTGCAATGCTTGCTTTGATGGCCCCCTTACAATAAACTGCAATACAGTGGACCCTCGTATAACAAATGGTTGTATAAAATAAAATCTGTACAACATAAAATATTCTGGAGATAGGGGAAATTTGCTTAACAGAATCGCCTATGGGGAAAATCCGTACAAGATGAAAATGGTCGCAAGTAGGATTACTCCATTTTCAATGCATTCCTATGGGAAATTTGTATAAAGGAAATTTTTGCTTAACAGAATTTCATTGGGAACAAATTAATTCCGTTATAAAAGGTACCACTGTATATCATTCTAAAAAACTCCTAGGTTTGGATCTAGGATGTGAAAAGGCATTCTTGCCTAGGAGTGGGCAATGTGAGCCCCTCTGGTTGCTGTTGGGCTGTTGAGCCCCGATCACTGCAACTAATCATGAGGGGCTAACCTCATGGACCTGCAGCCAAACTGAACAGGGGGGGGGCTTAGTGGCATGGACCCCTATCCTTGCAGCTACATAGGGTGTGAAGAACGAATAGTGCATCAAGGCCAGTACTTGCAGCTTCCTTCCACTGGGGGTGCAGGTATGTGGTAAAGACGGGATCTTCCAGCTCTCGAAAAAACCTCTTCAGTACATCCGTCACGTCTTCAATAAAATTATCACTAATGCGGAGCTTGACATTTCGGGCATCTCGTCGGAATTCATCCATCAAAAGCTTGATGCGGGATTTGGCTCCGTTCTTCCGGTAGATGCCTTCATGTTGCAGCCCTGGCAGAGGAAAAGGTCAAGTCTAGGCAAGGCATTAAACTCTGAACCAAAACCCCCAAACAAATCACAGAAGCAATGGTGAGGTCTCCTGCTGGCTCACGTCTTCAGTTGGTAATTTCAGCACAGACATTCTTGATTAGAAGTTCATCTCATTCCATTGCCTAGAAGGGGCGGGTGATGGAGGCAGAGTCTTTGTACCCCAGCAGAACAGAATAAAATCTAACCAAATCCATTTCACTCTACAGACTTCCCCAAAGTATTTTTATGAGTAAAGTAATGAAAAAGGTTAAACTGAACTCTTGCTTCCCATACAGTATATATCATTGCCTCTGTCAGCCGGCAGTAGCAACGGACCCCTGAAATGAATCCTACACTATCTTCTCAAAGAGGGAAATAGAGGATGAAGCAATTACACAGTCATGCTGGTCATGAATGATACCAAAAGAAAATTATTCATTTCTGTCTAGGTTCAGACTCTGACTAGGGCTCAGTTGCATGTATGTTTTCACTGACTTTTTTTGGACCCAGGACAGCCACAGAGGAAGCAATCTTGAACAGAGAACCAGATACTGGAATAAACTGATTTACATCTCTTTCCCTTTAATCTTCAGGGCTTCTCAGAACCTTTCTTTGACTGCTTCTCAGTTAAAATTTGTTCCCCAGCTGCTTTTCTCATTGGAGGGTAAAATACATGGATTTCTGTCAAAGCACCATTTGGTGTGTGTGTATGTATGTGCACACACCCCATCTTACAAGAATACACAGCTTAATTGTATGGTGGTGGCGGGGAACCTGTTTGCATTGTTATGCTTTGAGAAAAAGTAGAAGCACCTCAAAGCAACAGAGCCTAAAATCATTTTGGCAGCGCAAAAGGGCTAGAACAATTTCATTCAATCTTTGCATCATGTGGTCAGTAAGAAATACTATTTCAAATTTATCTGTTTTATAAGGGGACCAACCCCCCTGGTACTTGAGCCTTCTGTCACTCTCCTTGTTTCCCTTCCATCTCCAAAGCAAAGCTTCTAAAGTTGTTTTGCATGTAGTGAAAATGCACATGCCTACCTGTCAGGCATAGTCTGAGAGACATCTTGGTTGCTTGTGTTACTATCTGCACATATTCTAGAACCCAGCGTGCATATGTGCATATGTATATAAAAGAATGAATGAGATGTATTGTTTGCATGAGAGAAAGTGTGTAACCAATCTCATTGTGTCTAGTGGCAGCCAATAAAATGCTCAGAGAGGTAACTGTCAGAAGAAAAAGTGACAACATGAGGCTTATCTGTTTGGACTGCCTGCTCCTATGTTGTCTGCTCTTAGTTATACTATTATAGAAGATGTCTGTTATGAGACTGTTATAAGAAGCCTGTCAAGCGCAAACTGAGTAACAAATACCACTGAATACAATGTTCAATGCACAGTACTGTATATAAATAGGCGTAGACCATCCTTTTCTACATCTTTGTGATAACTATTTCAAGGAAGGGTATAGAAAATAAATCATTTTGTTTCAAGGAAGGGTATAGAAAGTAAATCATTAGGAAGGGTATAGAAATTAAATGAGCAAGTGTCATTTTGCCTCTTTATAAATCTACGGTGAGGCCCCATCTGGAGTATTGTGTACAGTTCTAGTCACCAATCCCCATACCTCCAGGAGGATATTATGGAAATTGAAAAAGTGCTGAGGAGGGCAGCCAGAATAATTATGGGACCAGAACACCTTCTGTCCCATCTGAGGCTAGAACATCTGGGCCTCTTCACTCTTGAACGATGGTGCATAAGAGGTGACCTTATTGAAGTTTATAAAATCATACACGGTGTGGACAAAGTAGACAAGGCACTCCATGAACCTTTTTGGTGCTAGATCTCAAACAAATAAGAGAAAATACTTTTCCACCCAGAGGATCACTGGTCTGTGGAACTCCCTGCCAGAAGAAGTGGTGACAGCTGTCAGCCTTGCCAGCTTTAAGAAAGGATTGGAAAAGTTCATGGGGAACAAGGGTATCAATGGCTATCATTATGGATGCCTAAGGACTACTTCCGGGTTGGAAAGATAGGCAAGAACTCTCTCAATACTATTTGCAGGGAATCATAAGCAGGTGAAGACATCTGCTTCTGAATACATGCGAGCAATCAGGGATACCAAAAGATCTTTTGCCTCCCTGAGAATTGGTGGGGCCTTGAACTGCCAGGCAGAACTGTTCTGAGTGGGTCAAGACCTCACCAATCCTGGTCTGCCTGGGCCTCCTCCTAGTGTTTTCACTAGTGAGTCTTTCGCAGCCTTTGAAAAGTCTAAACTAAAGACCATCTGTACCGATCATGTGCCCCTGACAATGGCTGGTGCTTCACCCCTCGATCTCCTTGTTTAGTTGAGTTTGGGCCTTCAACACCATTGGATGCCTCCAGGGCATTGGTCCAATGCAGGGCAGCGACCTCCCCTTCTGATCCTTGCCCATCTTGGTTTATAAAGATTGTTAGAGGGAGCATGCCAGAGTGGGCTGCGACCATCACCACTGCCTCCTTCAGGGATGGGATTTTTCCCAGCTGTTTGGAGGAGACAGTGGTTAAACCCATCCTTAAGAAACCTGGCCTGGCATCGGGCAATATGGATAATTACCGCCCAATTGCCAATGTTCCCTTCATGGGTAAGGTGGTGGAGCAGATCGCCGCCGAGCGGCCCCAATCATTCATGGAGGAGGATCATGTCCTGGATCCCTTCCAGTCCGGGTTAAGGCCATGTCATGGGGCTGAAACTGCCCTGGTTGCACTGCAGGATGACCTCTCGAGGGGGCCCAACTGGGGCTATGCTACCTTGTTGGTCCTTCTCAATTTGTCAGCGGCCTTTGATACCATTGACGATGGTATCCCCTTGGGCAGGCTCTCTCTTGAGCTGGCTCTGCTCCTACCTCAGGGGCCATGCCTAGTGAGTAAGCCTGGGTGGAGAATTGTCATATCCCGGGTCATTCTCTCGTGGGGTGCCTCAGGGGTCAGCAATCTCCCCCCTGCTCTAACTTTTATATGAGGCCACTGGCTGAGGTCATCCAGAGATATGGGGCTTGCTGTCATCAGTATGCTGATGACACACAGCTCTATATCTCCCTTTCTACCTCTGCAATGGAAGTGATCCAGACCCTTGATTGCTACCTGGATGCTGTGCTAGAATGGACCAGGTCCAAAAGATTCAGACTCAACCCTGAGAAGACCAATGTTCTGTTCTTGGGGGGGGGGATGGGTACAGTGGTCCTCCTCCCAGTCTGGGTGGGTCTGCCCTCCAACTGGTTGAAAAAGCAAGGAGTCTGGGTGTTGTCTTGACCCGGCATTGTCCCTGGAGTCCCAAGTGGCTGCTGTGTCCAAGTCAGCCCTTTACCAGCTTAGGCTTATCACCCAGCTCCGCCTGTACCTGGATGCTGACTCCCTGCAGACAGTTGTGCAAGCACTGGTCATCTCGGGGATTGATTACTGCAATGCTCTTTACACAGGGCTTCCTTGGACCCTTATCTGGTGACTGCAGCAGGTGCAAAATGCAATGGCCAGACTGGTGGATGGTACCATCATGCCAATTCTAACCTGATCCACTAGAGCAGGGGTGTCCAAACTTTTTGCAAGGAGGGCCAGATTTGGTGAGGTGAAAATGTATGGTGGCCGAGGCCGACCATTCAGCTGCATTACGACATGCAAGGAGGTGGGGAGGACACTGCAGCAATGGATCCAGGGGTGGGTAGGCTGGGCAAGTGGCTGGGGGGACGGATGGAGGCAGGGAAGGCAGGCAAACCATGAAACTGCAAGCTGATGTCTCCATCTGGTATACGGACAGGGTGAGCTAGCAGGGAGAAGAGGCTGTGAGCCACTCAAAATTTGAAAATGGGCCGCATTTGGCCCCTGGGCCGGACTTTGGACATGCCCACACTACAGCATCTTTGGTGCTTTCACTCCACGTGGGCACCCCCAAGGAGGCCCATAAGGTTGTCACCTGTATCGGGCCTTTTTGGTGGTTGGTCCCACCTTGTGGAATAAACTACCTTGCAAAATCCACCAAATCGAGCCTCTATCAGCCTTAAAAAAGCATTAAAGACCTTGCTTCAGTAATGTAATGTTGTGTTGCCCCTGCCCTGTTGGACTTCTCCTGCCACCTTTAATTTTTTACCTTTTTACCATTGTGCGTTTAGTTTTAGTTTTATGTGTTCTGTTGTTTATTGATCTATTTTGTTTCTAATCATTGCTTATTTATTTGGCTTTAGTGTGAACCACCCAGAGTCCCTTCTGGGAAATTGGTGAGGTCATAAATAAATAAATAAATAAATACTCTGAAGCAAATGGTGAGCCACTGTGTGAGACAAAATGCTGGACTAGATGGCCTGTGGCCTGTTCCAGTAAGGCTGTTCTTATGTTATGTTATGTTATGTTATGTTATGTTACGTTATGACAACTATACATTCAGAATCAGACTGCAATGATGGAAGGGAGTGAGGTGAACGTCCTTCTGAGTCTTTTGAGGGCCACTGACCCTTTCCTTGAAGTACCCCCCTTACTAGAGATGGGCACAAACTGCCGATTTGGTGGTGCAGCACAGTTTGTTTCCCGGACTAACAGCTGATCTGCAGTTCAGCACCTGCCCCTTCCAACTGCCCCACCCTGCTTCTCCAGGCACTGCCTCGGAGTGGGCACCCGATGGAAGGGGTGGAGCACCAAGCCTCAGATCAGCTGTTTGGTCAGGAAAAGAACGACACTGAACTGCCGAACCAGTGGTTCGTGCCCATCTCTACCTTCCATCTTTTCCCTGATAAATGGTTTCTGGTCACTGGTGACAGGGAATAACTGAACTGCTCCTCGGGCCTCTATTAGTCAGTCCACCAGGCTTTTGGACAGGGTTTACTTGTCTACCGTATTTCCTCCTGCTCGTTTCCTGTACTTTGCAATGTCAGATAGTACAGCCTTGCAGTAAATTAATTTTGAAAAGTAATAAAAGGAGCCAATAATTAAAGCTCTCTGCAGAACAGATACTGACTAATTAATGGTGCGGAAGCTTAGTAAAAAACAAACTCATTACTCCCTTCAAGCTGCATATATTACAGGTGGAAGGGCTATTCATTTGCAAGTTTGCAAATCACCCAGGGGATGTACTGTCCAACGTTAGAGCCAGAGTAGACAAATTCTACTGTGGTCCATGGGATTATGCGTTAGTGAATTCACATAATTACATAATTGCAGCTTTACAGCAAATGACCTTTCAAACATGGTATATTAAATACGTCCCTTTCCAAAAACTTTTTTCTTTTCTTCATGAAGTAGGCAGATTTTTATATTTGTTTTATATCCTGCCTTTCTGCCAAAGTGGTTACCAATAGTAACAGTTTTCAGAGAAAACATATTAGAAACTCACTAGCAAAACAACAACGGCTCCCTTGAGCTGCAACCCAGCTTAAATACCAAAAGCCCATCTGAAGGAAAACTTTTTTAATGTGTTGAGAGAAGGACACCGAACTTCCAAATCTGAATAACCTCTCCCAGCATTTTCATACATACAATAAACAGTAGGGTGGACAAAACAAACTTTGGGGGACACCCCCCCAACAATACCATGGTCATCATGTCAAATCAGATCTCCTCCAGGTCAGTATAAATCCAGGAAGGATTCTCATCACTACAAATCCATACTAATAACTTGCATCTCAGTTACCAAGAACTCCAAGATGACAATCCTATTCTTTCTAAAGTAGATGGCCCACTAAGGCAGTGATGGCAAACCTTTTAGAGACCGAGTGCCCAAACCGCGATTCAAAAGCCACGAATTATTCGCAAAGTGCCAATAACACAATTTAACCTGAATACAGGTGGCTGTGAAGGGGCAATGTCAGGTGCCCACAGAAAGGGCTCCGAGTGCCACCTTTGGCACGCGTGCCATAGGTTCGCCAACACTGCACTAAGGTGACCAAAGCAGTCTTTTTACAAGTCCCAAAGCCTTGCTAGTGCTATTTTGACAGTCATCACATGTATCATCACTCAGTTCATCACGTTATGCAAATGTCAGAACATTGTTACAGCCTATTTCAGTCTTCCACAAATTTACTATGTAACTTCACTTATTCTTCACAGTGGCCTTGAAACTGTTCCCTGCTCTGTGTAGACTTTATGAACTTATTCTCTGATAAACCAAAATTTTTCATTTGCACTATACAGCTAATGGGATCCATTGAAATATTTTTGATTGCATTCAATGTTATGACTCCTGAACTGTAAAATATTATGACAGACTAGCTTAACACAATTGCAGAGGAAAGAGATGTAAGGAGAAGGTTTCTAATTAAAGTTCTAGGAGATACTGGAAAGTGATGGGCACTGTTGAATAATATGCTATAGTAACAGCTACAACAAATCATTATTCTAACTCAGCCTCCAACTGACAGTGGGAAAATGTTGGGTCAGCAGCATTACAGGACCCTGCTATGGAATCAACATTGGCATATACAGCAAATCAAGGAAAGCTTGACAAAATATCTGGACTGTTTTTACTGTGATAAATTATTAAGTTGTTGCTGGCCAGATCTAAAAGATTCACCACCGACTATACCACAATGAACACACTTTTTATTTTCATTTTTGTAATACAACGCTATAACTTTTTCCTGGCTGCCAGAGGCAGCACCTCTGGCACGCACCAAGTACGACACTAAGTGCACACATAGCACCACACTTGGCATTGCAGGAAGAGCCTCAGATTGTTGTGCAACTACCCTGAGGAAGATTCATTTTATGGAAAAGGAACCATGCAATGCAATGAGGTACAACCTATTGTTACTGTTCTGAGAAGGCGAAGACATGGCAATCATAACGTTCCTCTACACTAGAAGGAAGGACTACAGGGTTTTGGTAACTCCCAAAGTATCTACAAATTTAGAATGTTCTGAAACCCTCGATGACAGGATCCATGGACTGAATAGATTGCTGCTAAATGCTAGATAATTCAATAGGAAATCAGTAACCATCCAGGACCTGATCCTGCAAGAACTTGCTGATCCCACTAGCATCACAGAGCCTTGTCTGGATGAGGCTGGCGGTGTTAATCTCATTCAGCTCTGTCCTCCAGGTTTCTCTGTAGAACAACAGGCAAGACCAAGGGGGCGGAGTGGGGGAGTGGCAATAGTCTACAGCAACTCCATCCCTATTACTAGATATCACATTCCCCAGTTCCCTGGATTTGAATGTATGCTCCTAAAAGTAGGAGCCAGGGACAAGATAGGAATTCTCTTGGTATGCTGCTCTCCCTAAGGCACAACAACTTCTCTACCTCAGCTAACTGAATTGGTAACAGGGGAGGTGCTGGAGTCCCCTCGGCTCACCATGCTGGGGGATTTCAATATCCATGCTAAGGCAGCTCTATCAGGGGTTTCTGAATACTCCATGACCTTCATGGCAACCATGGGTCTGGCCCAAATAGTGTCTGCCCCTACTCATTATGCAGGCCACACCTTAGACCTGGTCTTCTGCCCTTCTATGGATATTGGGAACCTCAGAGCAAAGGAATTTCTGTAGTCTCATTGCCTTGGACAGACCATTTGTCTGGTGCGCTTTAGGCTCACTGGAACTCAGAGCCTGGGCAGGGGTGGAAGTAAGACAAAGGTAATTCATACTAGGAGGTTGATGGATCCAGATGGTTTTGTAGCTGCCCTAGGGGAATTTCCCACCTTTTTGATGGGTAATTCCATTGAATCCTTGGTTGATCTCTGGAATGGGGAAATGACCAAAGCTATTGACCTGATCCCTCCTAAACATCTCCTTCCTTGAAGTACAGCCAAACTGGCTGCTTGATTTACTGAGGATCTGGCAGATAAGAAAAGGGTGGTCTGTAGAGGTGAAAGGCATTGGCAGAAAACCCACACTGAAACCTTCCTTTTATCTATGAAAGAACTGATGGATGAGCAGTGTCATTATTAGAGATGGGCACAAATTAAAAAAAACAAATTGCAAAATTCATTCAAAAATTGCTAATTCATTGATTTGTATTAATACAAATTGATACTCCCACCAAATATGAACTGATGACTTTTTAGAACTTTTTGGTTCATAGATTCATTGGGCCCCACAATGTCTCCTTCCGAAGGTACCTAGAGACACCACATTTGCAGGAAAGCTTTCCCCAACTGTTCCCTACAGTCCCTCCATGACTGGGAAGGGGATTTCTGATGTCTGAGTTACACACTCACAAAAGGGCCACTTCAGGAATATTCTCCCTCCTCCAAGCCAGTTGCTAAAGGGCACTTTCCTGAGGGACCCACTTTGTCTGTGCGTAACTCAGTCGAGCAGGAAGGGGTAACTCTGGGCTTCCATATCTTTTTGAGCTGAAATACTCATCATGCCTCACTGTTGGCTACCCCCTTATGGCTAATGGCAGCTGTAGGTCAAATACACCTGAAGAGTCGCCACCACCTTTCCCTGAAATAGAAGGCAAGTTACTTTTAGCCAAAGAGAGGAAGCCTTGGGTAACTTACCATACTGGGTGATGAAAGCGATGCAGCTGTTCACAATGATGGGGATGCCACTCCTGCTGAGCTGCTGGTCTCGCAAGGCATTGCCTTGCCCCCCAGCTGAAGCCTGGATAGCTGTACACCACGTGGAGAAGTCCAGTCTGGAGGCCCCTTGAAGACAGAAGGTCCTACAAAAGGAGAGCCAAATGAGGTGAAGGCCATGATGACCTCCTTCTTTTCTGCCCTGGGATGTCCTTATGACAACTCCATTGCCTCCAGAAAGACACCCTTTCCTTGTCCACTAATAACGTGATGTCTCTCATGACAACAAGCCTGTATTTCCTAAGCCTCACACTTCATCCTGAGCAACACTGCTTTAACACTGTTTTCCAAAAGAGACGTTCTCAACTTTTTCTTTTGACCATAGTGGTAAAGACGATACAAAAGAAATAGACGTCAAATCAAGATTGTGCAAATTGCATAATGAACCTTATAAGGTGGGTGTGAAGAACACTTTGCAGTCTGTGGCCCCTTTTAAGTGTGTCACACTGCCCCCAGTATCATAGAGAATGCCCAGGTGCTACACTAAGCATCTCTCTTTGTGACGCTGAAGGAGAGCATTTGAGTTCTCCACACAAGGACTCTGCACACTGTACTCAGCTGTGATTTAGTACTAGTAATGGATGTCCAGAGACAGATGCTGTAGCCACAAGCCCAGGAAGGCTCAAATGACCTAAAGCAGCTATTGTCAATGGGGACCATATGGCCCCTAAGGAGCCCTGGCACATCTGAAAGGAGTCACAGACGGAAGCAATTCTTCACACACCACCACCTTATGTCTGATGAAGTGGTTTTGTCCATGGAAGTTCACAGTAAAAATAATAATCATAAAGGTTAGTCTTTAAGGTGCCACTGCATTTTTGTCTTTTTTATGTTTTCTTTCTTTTTATTTAAGCACTCACCTGGCTCTCGAAGGCTTTCATGGCCAGGATCTGATAGCTGTTGTGAATTTTTTGGGCTGTTTGGCTGTGTTCTGGAAGTTTTTCTTCCTGATGTTTTGTCAGACTCTGTGTATGCCATCTTCAGAGGGCAAGTAGCTCAGGGAACTAGGAGTTCTCTATGTGATCTGGGAGAAAAATTCCTTGTTCCCTGAGCTCCTTGCCCTTTGAAGATGCCAGCCACAGAGCCTGGCAAAACATCAGGAAGAAACCTTCCAGAACACAGCCAAACAGCCCAAAAAACTCACAACAGCAATCACCTGGCTAGTTTTACTTTCATTTTACGTTTATTTTAGTTTATTGTTTATTTTGCTGTTCTATGCAGTAAACTGCATAGCGTTATAAAAGTCAAATAAATAAGTAAACAAGCAAACAAACAAACAAACACAGCATTTTGTTTTTACCTATAATGCTTGCACAGATTAACACAGCATCCCCTTCTACAACTGCACCTTATAAGGTTTCTTATGTAACTTTTACAGTCCTGATTCAGTCTATATTTCTTTTGCAGTGCATTTATGACTGGGGCAAAAGAAAAAAGGTCGATAATGGCTGACATAAAGGACCAATGATGTTCTGCCAGGAAGCTGCCAACTTTGACTTCATTCTGAACTGAAAGTTGGCATTTGCTCAGGTATAGTTCAAGCTACATTTGCTGACCTTTCCACCATTTGACCATCAGCTTGTCTGGAAACATCCAGGTCTCATAACCGGTCATTGTTTCTAATTTTGTGCCACAATAAGTGGGCAGACACTCCACGCTGTCAGGTTTGGAGCAACCGAGGGGTGGGGAACAAACATGTTTAGGGTCATGATTTCATAGCTTCCAAATTCTTCCATTAGAATTGTAGTGCAACTGGCTTAATGAATGGCCTTTGTTCTTCAATCAGTGGGACTGAGGGCGCTTTTACACGACCCCTAAGATCCGCTGGCCACTTAAATTCGGACCAGAGATCTTGGGGGTTTGTCGCTCTTTCTGCGTTCCCACCCCTCCGCACTCCCTGGCTCCTGTCTGCGTGAGGGGAGGGAGAAAAAAAAGGAAAAAAGAATGCCGGCTCACCTCCATTCTGCCATCTCGCTCTGCTCCCGGAAGCATTCCAGTCTCTTAATATCTTTTAAAGGTGTGTGTGTGTGTGTGTGTGTGTGTGTGTGCAAAAAAAAAACAACAAACACAAGACGAGGAGAGCCCGGCACTCACTCCTTTACATCCACATCAGAAATTTTTCACCTCCGGAGAGCAGGTACTTGAAAAGTGCACTGGGACGCGCTTAGGTGGGCGTGGTCGCACTTAATTTTTTTTAAACTCCAGAGATGGTGGGAAAACAATTTTAAGCTCCGGATCTGGGAGCCATTTGCCTCAGATTTTAGGAGTCGTGTAAAAGCACCCTCTGAGTTATCTCCTTCATCCTTCCCACCAGCCATAAGTAGGAGCCAGGCATGATGGGTAAGAACAGGTATATCTCAGAATCCTCTTGTCCAGTTAAAATGTACTGCAGGCAAGAGCACAGCCCATTCAGGTGGGGTGGAGTGAGGAATGCAGAACACTTTCTGAGAGCAGGCTTACATTTCTTGGGCTGTATCTCCTGTTTGTGGGGTAAGTCTAATGCCATCAGCCCCTACCATTTTTGGATATACATATATTTTAAAAATCTGACCTCTTCCCAGAAGATACCGGTGGTCTCATGGAATCCTTTTCATCATGAGATAGGGGCTTGGGGGCTGCAGGAGAGTGGGAAGGACTCTTTAATTTCTACAGAGTGCTGCCACTCACTTTCCAATGGTCCTCCCTACTCTGACATCTCACCTCCCCATTTCCACCAGGATCAGCATCTCTTTCTTCTCTGCACCTTCCCCAAGGGGTACAACACCTGGAAATGGAAACAAAAATGTCAGGCGATGGAGAAATTGGATCTAAGAGCCGTGCAAATATTTGCAAGATAGGAATTGGTCTAAGCTCAAATGCTTTGTTGGCTTAGGGGGTTGGCCCCGACTCTGAGTCAACAAACTTTAGTGCCATTCTATGAAGCCCACTAGAAGTGGGGGTGGGTGGGTGGGTCAGAGCCCGTATCCCATTTATCAGGGCGAGAACAAGACTCACTGAGTTCCTGAAGCTGCCGTAAATTGATGCTGTCTTCTGCTATCCCTTCTTCTCCTGGACAGATGAAGAGGTGAGACTTCTGGAGAATGAAGAAGCCTTGCAGCCACTGGTTGGGATTTAGCATGCACTTATAGCTCAGCTTGCCCACTTTCTGAAATTCGTAGCCTAGCAGGCAGTGGCAGCTGAGAGGGGTGAACCACTGGAAAGGAAGGTGCAAAGGAAGGCGTCACACTGGGAGAAGTTCTGGGAGTGGCCGTACGTGCCTTGGGAATGTTGATCAAAGCATGGAAGCCAAGTACGGCTGGATCTCTACATTGCTTAGCTCTTGCATTTCTCTATGCCGCTTTTCAGAATAAAAATCTCACCCAAGGTTACTGACGTGCATTAAAGCATAAATAGCAAATGAAAATAAATAAAATGGGTTGAAATGATGGGAAAATAACTGAAACCGACTCATGAAACATGACAGCTGATAAGCAATATATGTAGTTTATTTTGTTGTATGTGGAAAATTAATAAAATTATTATTAAAAATCTTCAAGTAAATGATGAACACTAACATGAAAATAAAATAAATAGAATGAATATAATTAAAACAGCAATCCAGAATACTTTCCAAGCTACCACAGCAATTTCTTTATATATAGATAATTCTGAAAATTATATATATAATTCTGAAAAGGGTTGCCACAAGTAAGAATTGACTAAATTAGACATTATTATTTAAACTCAGCCCAGTGCCTAGTGAAAAGCAGAATGTTTTGCCATGGTGCCTTGTAAGATATTGTGTACTTGAAGCATGGCCAAGCATGCAACTTAGCCCCTTCCTGTAGCTGAGGGTGTTGGTGTATGGACAGGAGAAATGGATGCAGCCCTGTGGGAAGAAGGATGTGTCAAAGGGCTGTAAGAAATTCACATGTGGGATTTAGGGATGGGCAGGAAATGAAAAACAAAATGCAGTTTTGTCATTTCGTTACATAATGAAACAAAACGAAATGAAATGAGGAAGCAGCATTATGTTATGGACGAAATGAAACAGATGTTTTCCCATTGAAACAAACCATTTTGTTCCATCATTTTTGACTCCTGCTGAGCTGTCCATGGCTGGAGCCCTTTAAACCTGGCCCAGTTGGTACCATTAAAAATGGCTCCCGGAGTCCCGGGCACCAAATCTGGTGACTCTAGGACCCAGGGGAGCCATTTTGTTACATACAAAATTTAAAAAAAAATTGTAAGAAACAAAACAAAACAAAACAGGGTGAGCAAGAAATGAAATGAAACATTATTTTTCTGTTCCGTGCCCATCCCTAGTGGGATTAACATGGCATGAAATCATGGAGGAGCCACTCTGGGAAATGGGCATAAAAGGCATTAGGCAAAAGCAGTGTTGCACCCTGGACTTGGTGGTTCATATACGGCAGTGAAGAATAGATGACCAAATGATGCCAGTGTTTAAGTGGTAGGTGCCTAGGCCAATGTTGCACAGGCTACCAGTGATATGCTGTTACATCTGGCCATTACCTTGCCAATAGCACTGGCCCAGGACTTCAGACTCTCTGGCCCATCAGCTTCCAGATGCTGTACTCGTTCATTGCTCAGATACAACTCCAGCGTGAAGCGGAACCTGTTTGTAGCAATGGAAGACATTATAGGGAGTGGGTACTATAAAAATCTTACCCAGAGCTGAAAAAGACAAGGCAGAAGGCTAGTACTACTTCTGTCCCTACTAGGCCTTCTCGTGGACCATAGGATCAAAGGTGACAGCAAAAACGGAGCTTTTGTAAGTTCTTGAACCTTGTACAGTGAGAAATAATATCTGTGGGGAGGTGCAAGGCAGGTCTGCAAGCTACTGTTTGACTCCATCTGTTATTCTACACAGATGGATCAGCTGGTGCTTCACCGTGTGACAGCTTCACCAGTCAGAGAAACATCACCATACCTCAGCAGGGGTTAATGCAAGGGATACTCTGAATAAGAAAAAGAGTAGAGAACAGGACATCTCACGTATTTACACACCTGTCTGAGGAGCCAGGATGAGGCAGCATATCTGTCCTGTTCACAGCAAGTGAAATCGCATCGGCTACGTCAATTTTCCCCACTGGTTCAGAGCTCTTCTCAGTCTCGTAGAAGAGGAAAAATTTCTCCAGGGAGCACCAGACTCTCTGAAATTCTACACAAGAGAGACCATTAGTTCGAAGCCATCGCCCCCACTATCTATCTACACACGGTGGATACTGAGGCTACCTTGACATCATTATTCCCACTTACCCTCTCTGTTCTTCTTGATGACGGTGAGTTTTGTCACGGCTGGTGCCTTATAGAGAAAGCCAGAGTAGGCCACTGCTTGTGTGATCTCATTGTAGACTCCATCTGGGCTAAAATCTTCCATACCAAGATTGCCTGTCAAATGCACAGACGTCATGTATCCAGTTCCAGGAATACCTATACATTGCATCATCTATAAAAGATTCAATTACCAAGAAAAAAAGCTGTTGATTTAGGGACAAAATTAAGGCTGAAGCTCCATCAAGCCAGGAAGGTGGAAGCTATGTCTGATTCATACCCTTGCTTAAAACATATCCTCTCTATGTTCACTTTTTTATTTGATCTTTTCAGACCCAAATTTAGATACAGAAGACGGCATATCTGAGACCAGCAAAGATGTCCAACCTTGTCCTGGTCCTATATTGTCTTCACCCCCCCCCCCCAATAGTCTGTGTTGAGGGCTCAATTCACTTTCTTGCTTTATTTTTTAAAGCCCGAGTGATTATGAGCCACAATTCTACGGCTTTAAACCAACTACATCAGGTCAATCACATAGGCAATTTCTATCAGTTTAGTTATCAGTGCATTGTACTTCCCTGCATCAACTAGTTGAGTAAATGAACTTCACCAGGGGCACACCCAGCCATGTAATGGACAATAAGTGAAAGGTGAAGACCGCTTGTGCAATGATCCTTAAATATATATTTTTCCCAAGAAGATTTTATCCTATATTGTTGATGTAATAAATATTTGGCCCTGAGGGATGTCATATCATAACTAAAGGAACAGGAGTTATACCAATCAATCTACTGAACAGATGATTCTAGAAACATAGTACTGAAAACATCCTAGTTTCAGAATGAAACTGAACATATATACTGTAGTGTATAATAGGTTAAAAGGAGTAGGAGAGACTTAATGAACTTTGGGCCACTGTCTTGGAAATGAATATATGGCCCTCTTTTTAAATAAAATCTTTTCAGTGGGTCAGTCTGGAATTTGGCACATTCTTATTCCTATCAGCCCAAACCTCTTGAAGTTGCTCATAGAAACCAACTTTCAAGTTAGCAGGTCAATCAGTGCCATTTTTACAAGTAGTAGAAGAGTTGAAAAGAAGAGTCTTTGATTTTGTTCTTTGCACGGAGGGGATTTTGAGAACAGAGGAGGCATACATATGGACGTCAGGCTGTGTGCCACAGGGGGAAATTAGGGATGGACACAAAACGCCAAAATTTCATTTCGTTCTTCATTTCTCCCTCTTCCATTTCATTTTGTTTATTACAAAACTTTTTTTAAAAATTCATTTTGTATAGTTTGTTTCGTTTTGCAATTTTTTTCTCCTGCTGACCAGCTGGCCCATGGGTTGGGTCAGCGCATTTTTTTTACCTTTTTATTTCTTCTCAGGTCGACCACTGGCCCTTGCCTGCTGGGTCTGGTAGCATCAGGAAGGCACTATCTGGTCCTGTTATTTAGGAGCTGTCCCGGCCGGGAAGATGGGAATGTGAGGCATTTGGTGACTTTTTTTTTTTTTTTTGCCCACCATCTGTCTTCTTGTCTTTTTACTATGTGTTAAATTGTTTTAAATTGTTTTGTTATTTGTTCACATGGTTGTATTTGATTGTTTGCTATTTTTTTGCTTTGTTTTGTTGTGAACCGCCCGGAGTTCCTTCGGAAAGACAGGTGGTATATAAGTCTTAAAATAAATAAATAAATAAATAAATAATAAATTACATGGGCTTGGCCTGGGGGAGCAGCAGTCGGCTGAGTATATAGTTACCTGTGTGGTTTCTTTGCTGCTCCAACTCACTGTTGTTGCACAAGACCCCAGCTCCCAAAGTTGCGCTGCAGCTTCCCTCTTCAGCCTCCAGGGTGGTTGCAAAGAACTGCAACATTGTCTTCAGCAGTCCAGGCCCAGACACAGCTGCGCAGAGAGCCTGAGGTAAGCAAGAGGGTTAGTGGACCTGCTTGAAATAACAGGCATCCTGCAGGAATACCTGCTTCAAGAAAAGGGAGCTAACTAGCCCTCTGAACAGACAACAATATGGTCCCACTGGACTAGAAATGGCCTCCCAGTTTCTGTCCAGGCAGATGCAAGGGCCATGTCGATGAGTGTACTGGAATTTGTGTGTTTGAGTCACAGCCAGTTTATACTTCCCTTGGATGCCCCGGAAGGAACACAAAGCCGTTTATCAAGGACTTACCTTTAAGATATTTTCCTGGCTGCTGTACTGTGGGTGCTGCCTGCGGTAGCGTCCATGGCAGTACTTGCATGTGATGAAGTCTCGCCTCTGCTCGGTGCTGGCGTCCGGATACAAGGCTTCAGAAGACGGGAGATGGGCTGCCCAGAACTTGTTCACTTGCTCATTCCCCAGCATGATGAAGAGCTGAAGGGGAAAAGGGGATGGAGCAGTTGTGGTACTCGGAAGAACACTCATTTCGTGCACTTCTTTTCAAAAATAAAAGTACACCACAACCCAGGGATTTTCTGCCCCAAGAATAACCTCAATTCACATTAATTAATTAATTAATCCAATGTATATATTGCACGTCAGTGCAAGCAATTATTCTCCTCAATCATTCTTATGTCTGCAGCTCTGGATTTTGTCTCAACCAATTGCCAGACTCTGGATTCATTGGGTGGGTGGGGGTGATGCTTCATACCTGAACCATCTCATTGCTCCAAACGCTTGTGTCCAGCTTCAGACTCTGCACTTTAGAAACGCTAGAACCCAGACTCCTGTGCTGGCCTGTGGAAGCAGTGAGGCAGTGAGCACAAATGTAACAGAACCAGCATACAATCCTCTTGCTCTGCAACCACAAGCAGGCCTGCATCTGGAATAGTCATGGGAACAGCCTCTAACTCCTTATAAGCTGCTCAGTCACTTCAGTACTGTATTAAAAAGGTAAAACCCGTGGCTAGATGACTGTTGAAGCTGCTTCTCTTAAGGGCACATTTGCATTTCCAATATACATTGGAATAGATGGGAAAATCCTCCAAGGATCTTCAAAATGATTAATCATGGGACAGCCACGTGATTATAAAGCTCTGTTACCATCACCCACAGCTGCCCAGCTGATGGATGATGGTGACACATACTCCATGAAGGAGCTCTCAAGAGCTGCCCTTGCTTTCTCCCTTTCCTGCTTTCATTTACAGCTTTGGTGGTGGGGTGAGAATCCAGAACACAAGTGCAGCTCTTCAGAGCTTCTTCATGGAGTGTGTAACCCATCTCAAAAGCAAAAGGTGGGAACCAAGACACTACTTGCCTTTAGGGACTTGCACAGCTAGGAACTGGAGTAGCCAGGGGAGGGTAAGCTCCTGTACCACTAGGTGGGAGGTGAGAAAGAGGCTCCAGCCCTTCATGCCACCACCAAGAGGAAGCAAAAGTGTATGGGACGGGTGTCACTTCTTGCTCTTCTATGGAGAAGACCATTTGCACTCACACCTGCCGACCTTCACCACTTCATTGCTGCCACTGGTTAGAGCTGGCTTCTGGGGCTGCAACATTGCTTCCAGGCAGTAAGACCTTGATGACTTTATTTATTTATTTTTAATTCCTGCTGTCTGGTATAGCACTGTATCAGAGAGCAGAAATTTTTAAACAGACAGATATTCATTCACAGATGTGGAACCCATTTCAATGATTTGATTCCACATCTGCCTTTAATAGAGAGACCCTCTTGTGGATGAGCAAAAAACAACGACCAACAAAAACAAAGACAAAGACAAAAAACAAAACAAAAACACACACCTCACTTCTGCTGAAAATAGCAAGATCCCCATTCAAAGTAATCCATGCTTGCACATTCCTTGTGTAATCAACCTAAAACATGCTGAACACAATTTTAAGGAGTGTGTCTGTTAGGAGTAGGATCTGTCAGAATCTCAGTCAGAAGCAGTAAACTCAAGCCTCACAGAAACACAGAATCTGTCCCAGGTTGTGAGCTCATATTTTCAGTCTGAATCCCATCCAAGTTTGGAAACAACGCATTGAATTAAATGTTAAATAGAGATGGACACGAAACGCCAAAATGGCATTTTGTTTCATTTTTGTTTTTTTGGGGTTTTTTGCTTTGTTTAAAATGAAACTTTTTTTTAAAAAAAATCATTTTTAATTATATTTTTTAAACTCACACTGACCAGCTGGCCTAGGGCCTGGGTCGGCAGGTTTTTTTTAAAAAAAATTATTCTTGTGCTGATCAGCTGGCCTGTGGGCCAGGTCAGCACATTTTTTTCTGCACCCCAGTCAGCTGGCCTGCGGGCTAGGTTGGCACATTTTTATTCTTTTTTTAATTTTTTAAAAATTTATTCATGGGTCGGCATGTTTCTTATTTCTTATTTTTTTATTTTTTCACACACACACCAACCAGCTGGCTGGCTGGTTGTGTCGGTGCATTTATGTTTATGTTTATTTTCATTTATTTGTTCATGTGCTGTCCAGCTGGCCTGCAGGCCGGGTTGGCACCTTTATAAAAAAATTTATTCACACACTGACCAGCTTGCCCGCAGGCTGGGTCAGCGCCTTTTTTAATTAATTTTTTTCATTTTTAAATTAAATGTATGGCACCGACCAGCTGCCCCACAGGCTGGGTTGGCATTTTTTTTTAGTTTTATTTTATTTTTATCTTTTATCCCCCACCCAATCGGGCCAATCCGGTGGGGGAAAGGGTGGGATTTTAAAACTTTTTCCCCACTGAAACCCCATGCTACAGCTGGTCGGCGGTGGCTTCGGTGGGGAAAAAAGCCTGCATTTTCTCCCGCATTTTTTTTTTTGGGGGGGGGGAACCAAATGGCTTTTCCCCATAGGAATGCATTGCATCAATGTGTTCCTATTGGAAAACAAAAAACAAAGCGAACGAAACGGAAGTTTCCATTTTGCTTCATTTTTCTTTGATGGGTCTCTTCGTTATTCGTTTCGTTCCATAACAATATGAATAATGAATAACAGCATGAACTAAATTTTTTGTGTGCCCATCTCTAATGTTAAACATAGGTAGGTTCCCAGTATCTACTGGGGATTTGTTCCAGGACTTCCCATGGATAACAAAAATCGTGGATAAGAGAGAATGCAAAAAACCTCCAACACTGCTGTTTTGTGATGGCAGTTTGCTTTATAGCTGCTGTTTTACGACAGTAGCTTGATTTGATGCTGCTGTTTGTGACAGTAGCTTGCTTTATGCTGCTGTTTTACAGCATTACCTTGCTCTACAGCTGCTGTTTGTGACAGTAGCTTGCTTTGGGGCTGCTGAATTATTTATTTTATTTTTTCTTCTGCTAACTGGATAACTGAATCAGTGGATAATGAATCAGTGGATATGGGTGTCCTACTGTATTATTTTTGGGGACCAATGCCAACTGCAGAAGTGGCTCCAGAAGGAGGTTCTCAAAAATATAATGCTTAAAAGAAAAGAACAAATTGTTTCAGAAAAATTGTTTCTGAAAAATAACAGTGATGGGAGTTTTGATGGCTAATGTATGCTTGGCCTAAATAAAGTGAAGAATATCACATAAAATGGAGAATCAGAGAGGCCTATGAGTACAAAGTACACATTCTGCTTTTAAACTCTGCATGGCTTTAATTGCTGCAAGCAAAGCAAAAAGACTGTTATCAGTGCATCCTGGAAAACATAAGGATGATGCCAGAATTGCTCAGGTAGGAACCTGGGCCAAGCTGACATAGGTGCATCCTGTAGAAAACATCTCTAAGCCAAAAACTCATTAGTGCATTCTGGAGAAGACATCTTCAAGTCAAGAGATATACACTGAAAGATAATAAGGTTGGATGGACGTAATGCATGGACATTGTGAGTTGGACTGAACCCAGAAGGAATCTATGTCTAATAAAGATGTTAATAGCAATTGGACTGAAATCAGAGAACCATATCTTTGAAGAGAAACACAAGTTTAAAAGGTATGAAAAATATGATGGAGTTATACCAGATGTGCCTTGTTCCTATCAGTGCTGCAGCATTCAGGATACCCCATTTTCTTGACCAGGAGGTGGTAAGTATGAATGGAGAATGAATGTTTGTGTGTTTGAGGCCTCTTGATTCATGTTATGTGTGCCTTAATTGTTTAATACATGTTACATGCAAAGTGTTAAAAATCTAGGTCTAGTGTCTGTTCTCTTTTGTGCTGAACCCCATAAGTATTTCTCGGTGTTCCTCTCTACTGGATTAGAACAATTTCTGTGGTAACAAACAGAGAGCTAAGGATCTGATGTATGTCAAGGTGTCTGGGAATCCTTCTCTTAGGCTGTCACAAACATCAACGCTGGAGAGTCATTGTTCTATAAATCAGTCTCAGCTACATTCCTTTAGCAGAAGATTAAATACATTTTGGGTAGAAGTGTAGAACCTGGTTATGAAAGCAAGCTCCCAGGATGCTGGGCTACTCCAAGGCAGCTACTGAAATCAAAGAGACCAGCTTCTATTGTATTTGGCAGTTCACCACAATCACCCAAAATGTGTGAGGAAAAACATATTAGATAGTGTTTCAAAAAAATTGCTCCAAATGAGCAAACCCCACAAAACAACAGACTGTGTGAGGTGACACTGAGATTATTTGCATGACCATTGATTCTTGTCTGTTAGCTAATGATTCTAGGTGTCATTGTCCATATTACATTTTAGAGCCAAGGTTGGGCTAGCTAGTATAAATTTAGTTTGGAAAGGGAAGTGGGTGAGAAAGGGATGGGCTGAGGAATGTGTGGACTGGCATGTGCTCTCTGTAGAGTGCACAAATGCACACCAGATTGTTTCAATTAGCATGTTAATAATGTTAATTGTGATTTTCTGATTCTCAGTGTGGCATAGTGGAGAGGGACACCGACTAGGATTCTGAAGAACAGGATTCAAATCCCCACTTGGCCATGGAAACCCACCGGAGGAAGTAGACCTCGAATAACCTCTCTTTAATTAACTCACTTACCCTGAAAGTCCTATTAGGATCACTATAAGCTGGTTCTGACTTGACAGCACTGAACACACAATGTTGATGTGTCAAGTTAAACATTTTCAATTTTAGGCACTAATTGCAAAGATTTAACGATAACAAATCCATCTTCAGACCTAACATCCCAATTTGCTTCGTGCTTTGCCATCTGCCACTCTCCCCATCCACACGACCTTCACTCTTGCCTATGTGGACTTCAACAGTGACCACCCCAAGGCACTTGCCTGCACACTGCTTACAGATGACCACACAGAGGTTGATGGAAGCCCAGTCGGGGCTCAGAGCCTGGCAGTCAGCACACAGCCTGTTGGCTTTGTTAGACCAGATCTTCTCAGCTACTTCGTAGTCGTACAGTGTCTCCGCAATGGAGTCCTGCAGGGCCTCCATCCACTCCCGCTTTTCTCGTTCAGTCTCAGCAACAAAACTGAGGAAACACACATCTAATGAGGTGGGATCTAGCCCTATGGCACTTTGTAAAGCGAGAAACACAACTTCTGCGACCCTAACAAGCCGTAGATGAGACAAACTATGGAAGGACCGCTACTTTCTTCTTTTCCGATGACGAAACATAAAGCTATGGGCCAAGCTCCTTTCTTCCATGGCACATGGAGAAGAAATGGAGACAGTAGCACTCCCCCACCCACATCATTTCTGCTGCCTCCCTCCCTTCACTGGAGAAGGAAGATTGGCTCAGCTCTTTGGGCCACTGGTGGACTTTGGCAGAGAGCCAGTCCTACCAGTTCTTGATGATGCTCCTGCCAGACATGAATCAGCACCCCTATTGAATGTCCAGGCTGTGTTACCTGAAGATCTTGAATGGGGTGATGAGTTCAAAGCTGCGTCCTTTGGCTTCTCTGATGGAGGTGCTGTGCATTTCTATCACACAGATGGCAACACCCATTTTAAAGAACTGGGAGGAAAGCATAGAGAGGAATGGCCAGACTTCACTTTTCAGTCAGAACGATCTCCTCGATAAACATATGTCCCAAACTCAAGAATGATTTCACTTCCTGATTTTTGCCTAAATGCCCAAAATGGCAAGAATGGAGACTGAAGTGTTTATTACAATCTTGAAGCATTTGTATTCCAATCAGATTCAGCTGCCTAGGACAGGAGCAAATTATATTTTAGAAGAAAAAACTGAAATCTGTTTGTGTTCTATATGTTTTTCAGAGAGACCTTTGTGATTAAGTAATCTTGCCTACAAATGAAGCATTTGTTTATCTCCTGATAGCCAATCACATAACAAAGCAAGCTATTTGTAAACAACAGGAGGCGTGAAAAGCTCCTCTTGTGGCAACCAGATGCTCTTAGCACTTAACAACCCCTCTTCTAATAATGGGCTATTTGCAATGTGGACTTTGCTCCCCAGACCACTTTGAGTCTGGTGCAGCCATCCTTCTAATCTTGCTGTTAGCCAGAGTCATTTCAGTCCTACCATTATGAAGGACAGCATCTGCCTCCTTCCTGATTCTACCACCAGAAAAATCTCCAAACGAAAATGGTAAGATTGCTTTCCACTTCCTCAAATCGGAAAAGCAGAAAAATGCACAACTCCTGGAAAACGGATGCAAAATCTGGAAGGCACAGATCCCTACCTGCTCACTTTTGTAAAGCCACATCTCTGCCAGGATAAGCACCACAAAGAGCTTGGATTTGTAGCCCTTGAGTTCTAGGTAGCCAGACCTCTGGAAGCGGGCGGTATTGTTGCTGCTGGTCAAGCAAGGCTGAGGACCAAGCAGCCGCTGCTCGGTCACTTTCTGCTGCAGAGTGCGGCACCATTCATCTCGCAGAGCTGCAGGAGGAGAGACAGCAAAAGGTTGGATGCAGGAAGACCCTTGGGGACATTTCTTCTGTCAAGAGCTGGGAGCAGCAACCTGTGCGGATCCCCATAAGGAACATAGCAGCAAGAGAGGAGAAGTGGGGAGAGAGGCAGTGAAGGACAGGAGGGTGCTGGTTATTGGGGCCAGAGAAGGTAATGCCATTAATGAAAGGGTTGCCAAGAGGTGGCTCAGGATAGAATTTCTTACCTTCACTTTCAGCTCTGAAGACAAAGATCCTGTGTCTAGTGATAACCTGGAATTTGTTGTCTTTGGTGGAGCGCACCATGTCGATGACCGAGAGAGGAATCACCCCTTTAGGGTAGGGCTCCTGCAACCCAAGCATTCAGGGAGTTGAAGGTGGACATTTCTACAGAGAACCCAGATGCAGGATGAACTGATTATCCAGTTCTATCTCCTTCCTGTTGGGCGTGGGGGACAGGTATGCATACGTGCGGACACGTATGGCAAAATGCATGTACCAAAAACTCTGTTGGGGGCTGGCATGCACCTGGTAAATCTCACTACCACACCTTCCATGATCATATGCCCTTTGGATAAGGCTGACCTTTCTTTCCTCAGTTAATAAGGACTACCGATTGCTTTTTCTGGAAACTCTTCTTCTCAGCTGGCCTTCAACAGCCTGAGCCCATCAAACCTGCAGCGTTTAGGAAGCAGAATCCTGTCCCTACCTTCTCGTTGCCAAAATACATGATGTTCTTCCCATCAAATCGGACGAAGCGTCGCTGGAAGACATAATTCCTATTGAGAATCCAAAGAGAGTCCACTGAGTGCAGAGCTTCTAACCCAGAAATCCCTCTTCAACAAAGTTGCTAATTAAAGGGCTGCTGAGGAACAGGGCTGTATCTGCCATCAGCAGGCTTTGGTCCTCAGTTCCATCTTTGATGCTTCCCATTGTAAGAGCTTCAGCTGCAGAGCAGAATAACTCTCACCTAGGAGTGAGCAAGGATTTTTCTCTCTCTTTGGTTTTGGTTAGCATTTACCAGCATTTCCAAAATCTGTAGGTGAGAGAAAGCAAAATTGCAGCATTGCCCACCCCTAATTGCAACAGACTAGTTTACTGATGGCTTATCCAGGGGGAGCATGCGTTCTGTCATGTGTGCTCTGTTGTATGCCAGTGATACTGGTAATTCCCTCACCATCATGAAGGTGCAAACCTCAAACCGCTACTAGCACAGTGACAAAGAGGAATAAAAACCCGAGGCCTTCTGGGCTCTTGAAAACAACCTACATGAGGTTTTGATGGTTTTTGCTTTGGACTAGGGCAGAGTTCAGATGGTGCTGTCAAAAACAAACAAATTAACAAAAACAAACAGACAAAACCAGAATCCAGCATGGTGGCTCATTTGTTTCCTTCATGTTCCCTGTAGAGTTGGTTGAAAGACAGTTGACTTCAAAAAGAGGAGTGAAATCAAGTTTCTGCTAAAAAGAGCTGAGAATCGCAGCTTTCAGTGTTGCTACTAATTTACTGAAACACATCGAGAGACAAAACAAATCAAGCACAGAGTGTAAGTTTTAAAGCGCTTCAAGCTTTTTGAATTTTTTTTATCCACTCCTTTAAAAGATTACAATTTCTTGAAGAGGGCAGGAGAAGGGTTGCATAAATAGGTGTGAGTAGAAATCCTCATAAGAATTCACACTTAATCAGGGGCCAAGCAGTATCCAGCAGCACAAAAAGATGAGGAACAAATGACCTGTCTGGATGAACCTGTAGTGAATGAGCATAACCAAATACAGTATACTAATCTGTTAAAAGGCATGTTAAAGGTCAATGAAGAAAAAACTTTTGCACTTAAAATTTACTATTTCGGCACACATGTATCTGACTAAACTTATGATGGATTCATTTAATTATTCTGTGCAGCCATTACCTTTTAATTGTTGAATTCTACACCCATGGCATGAATACTTGCAAGTTTCATATCCTGCACCAAGATACCACAGCCTAGTCTCATACACCTGGAAGCTCAGTAGAAAGGGCCACCAGATCAAACATCCTAGCTTCTAGGCATACATGATTCCACCTTCTCCAAATGCTTCTATATAAAAATAAATGGCCCTGAGGTATTGCCAATCAGGATTTTTTTTTCATTTGTCAAGTGCTAAAATGGAAGTATGGGTTTACTCTTATGTTTTGCACTTTCAATCTTTGGAATTATTTTTGCTGGTCTAACGTTTAGTGTTTTGCTTCACACTTGAATTGTGTCATTTGCTTTGAGTGATATATTGGAGAAGAGACCTATTCAGTCAGCAAATGGTTCACCCATTGTTATTTACCTCACTGCTGGTCTCCCTTCCTACCAGCCACTTACCCCTGTGGAGAGAGTTTGTCCAGCCAGCTATTGAACACAGTGGGTGGCCGTTCGGACAGTGAGGTATAGCTGGCATAGGGAGAGATGGTCAAGTCATCAAATGTTTCATCACCATGTGGAGAGAGCTGGAAGGGAGAACTTGGGCTCCATGGAGCCTCCACAGTCGAATAACCTTCAGTCTCCTTCTGGTCCACATGTTTGTCGAAGGCCGCTCCCCTCTGTCCAGACCGGCTTTGTTCTTCTACCCTTGTGGTACTTCCCCTGGAAGAAATAAGGCCAAGCTAACTTCACAGGACATAAACTCGCCACATAAGAATCCACCGCATCTGGGGGAGTCAGTCAGCCTCCTGAACAGACAAAAGCCTCATAACAAAGGCAGTGGCTACACTCTGTTCCCTTCAAGACGTCCTTCTGAGTGGGAAGAGGGAGAAAATGAAGGCCATGTATAAGGGCAAATCTGTACAAACAGCAGGCACTACTTTTCCCTCAGGACCTTCTCCTTGCAAGGTCAGCTAGCCCACTTTCCTCAGGCCACAAGGAGCAATGGTTAAACCTTCAAGTCGCACTCTGTCTCTTGGCTGCACACCAGTGACAGGCAATGGCCACTAGTACAGAACCGTGTTAGCCCCTCACCACCAACGGAAGGGAACTACATCTGTCATTCCCCTACTCTCTCTAGCAAGTGTTTCTGCAGCCTCTCTCCGGAAGCATGGCCAGTAGCCACCACCCCAGATTCTGTTAGGAAAGCCCTTGGCCTCATTTCCAACTGGATATGGGTGAAAATAAAGACCATCGACAAAGGACAAATAACAGAGACCGGGAAAAGAGAGAAATAAACAAAAAACCCTTACAGGGCTCTGTCTTCTGTCTGACTTGCTGTACATGGTGGCAGCTCTTCATATTCCTGCCCTTCAAGGGAGGCCGCGCCCTGGAAAAAATAACAGCAGAATGTTAGGCGATAGAGCAGTGAGGGTTCTTTCCTGGTTAACAAACTAGTGCAGAAATTTCTGCTGATTAATCTGCACTGCTAGCGTCCACCTTTGTCTGGTTTTATAATGCAAAAGAGATATGGGTCATTATTATGCCGCTTCTGTCATATGCTAATTTCTTGTCTTGCAGCAGCTCAATTAGGAGATGTGCCTCTCCCATGACAGTTTTATTCTGACCCTTTCCCCTCCTTTAGTTTTATAATTTGATGTTCATTTTCGTGACATCTCCACCCTGTGAAGATATATTAAGGCACTCGGCAGGCCTGCAGTCACCAGAACGTCCCCGCTCCTCATGTCGCCGTAGTATAGGATCATAGAAGGGGCCTATAAGGCCATTGAGTCAGTGCAGGAATCCAGATCCAAGGAGATCTGAACGATGGTTGTCTAGTTTTCTCTTATATGAAGGAAGCATACGGTGAACCAAGCCTATCACGATGCCAGAACCTGACACTGAGGTCTCAAGTCATGGGCCCAAATTTGGTTATGGTTTTCACACTATTCCTTGAATTCACTAGTGATGCATGTTCAAAACATAACATATTTACCAGAAGACTGAGACAAAGTGAGATAAAAACAAACCGAATGCTCCCAAACACACTGAAGTAATTCATCATTCTGCTACCTGTTGATTAAAATGTGATGTGAAAAAAATGCAGTTCAGAGTAGTTCAATGAACAATATGTGTACACTCTCTGTCTTCTCCTACCCCTCAGAACACTTCACAAAGCTAAACTGTACTAATTAATACCCTTCTTTATAGTTTTCCATTGTATTCCTAGCAGCAGTCAGCCAAAGATGTCTGAACCTATAAAAAGTGTTTGCCATCCTTTGTTATTTCTCCCCCATCCATCCATCCATCCATCCATCCATCCACCCACCCATCCCCCACTTCATTTTCTTCATTTCTTCATTTCAGGAGCCTCGTGGCGTAGTGGTTAAATGCCTGTACTGCAGCTAAAACTCTGCTCACGACCTGGTGTTCAATCCCAGGTAGCCAGCTCATGGCTGACACAGCCTTCTATCCTTCTGAGGTCAGTAAAATGAGTACCCAGCTTGCTGGGGGTGGGGCAATGTGTAGCTTGCATAATTAAACTGCAAACTGCCCAGAGAGTGTTTTAGACACCATGGGGTGGTATATAATCAGAACACTTTGCTTTCGTGCTTCAAAATTCCTGCTCCTACCTTCTAGGACAGTCTAAATGGCTGTAGACGCTACTGTTTCTTGACATACAAGAAGGCCATATGACACTCAAGAAGGAAAAGAAATGTTAATGAAAGAGGGAAATATGGAACACCCCCACAGATCTTTCATATCCCTTTCTGTCTCTAACATGAAGTACTTTTTCAGGAATAAATATTTAAATACACATATACAGCAATTTGTTTTGCATTTCCTCCCTTTTGTTAAAATACAAAAGTCCCATACTTAACATGTACAAAGGCATGGTGGTGAGACTTGCTGGTCCTCCTGGTCCCCCCCCCCCCAAGTCCTTTTCCTAACAATTCCCAGCGTTAGATTCCCTATAAGGAATGCCCCGAGATAGGACCAGACCTACCACTGGGCAGAGAAAAAAAAACCCAGGCTTATATATAACAGATTGTGGTTATCATGAAAGGGTATGCTGTCCCCAGGCATTGTCATAATCACCACAGTAATTACTGAAAGTGAGTCATCATTTAATTGAGTTTCTGCCCTCCCTCCTAATTAAAGCTTACAAGTCATTACTTCCAAACTAGAAGTTAATTTCTGGCCAATTCTGGTGTGGCTTTCCAATTTTTTTGTGTGTGTGTATGTGGCAGGGGAGGTAGAAAGTGGTCTCTCCACCTCCCTATGTATGCCCACTCCTGGTTTATATTTGTACTTGTATTTATATATAAACTCATGATATGAATTTGATGGAAAACCCACAAAGCACCAGCACTGGCCTGGCTGGCTGGCTGGCAGGCAACAAAGAAGCACTATAATAAGCAACATGGCCCTTACCTGCTCCTGAGTAGACCAATAATGTCCAAACATGCTTTCGCAATAGGGATTGATAGACTCCTCAACAGGGTCTGTGGATAAGGAAAAATAGGCAGAAAAGCTGTCGAAGGAGTAAGGTCCACCCAAGTGATATGAGTCAGAAGAAGAATCCTTAATGAGCATCTCTGCACTCTGGGAAAGGCCAAAAGAGAAGGAGGGGTGGAAGAGCCCTGGACTTGTGTTTATGCTGAAAAGCAGGGGCTTTGGCCCAAAGAAAGAGACTTAATTTATGCCACTCAATCTCCGTTCATTCCCTCTCAACAACTGCTATTTGCCTTGCTTTGGAAAATGAAGGGTAAGTCTTGCCTGACAAACCTTTTAGAATTCTTTGAAAAAGGTCAACAGGCATGTGGCTTTGGGTGAACCAGTGGATATTTTCTATCTTGATTTTCAAAAGGCTTTTGACACAGTCCCTCACCAAAGGCTGCTGAGAAAATTGCACAGTCAGAGGATAAGAGGGCAGGTCCTCTTGTGGATTGAGAACTGGTTGAGATCCAGGAAACAAAGAGTAGGTGTCAATGGGCACTTTTCACAATGGAGAGAGGTGAAAAGCGGTGTGCCCCAAGGATTGGACAGATTCCTGGAGGAAAAGTCCATCACAGGTTACAAACCATGATGGAGATGTGTAATCTCCAGGCTTAAAAACAGGGTACTTCAAGGACCAGATGCAGGGGAGTGGTATCAGGAGACAGAGATCTAGTCCCATGCACTCCCAGACACATTTGGTGGGACCTGGACTAGATGGGCCTTTGGCCTGATCCAGCATGGCTCTTCTTATGTAAAACAAAACAAAACACATATCTACCCAGCAGACTTCATTGTGGAATTTCTGATTGGTACAATGGCATGGGAGCAAAAGCTCTTCTTCTTTCAGCTCTACTGCTCAGAACCATCTTTCATAGCTCTTGTTTTTTTAAAATTAAATCTGCCCTGCCTAAGAGCTCTGTGCAGTGCAGGGGGAATCTGCAGAGGGCAAGGAGATGATTGGGAAATCGACAGGATTGGAGACAATCAGGATCTTCCAAACTGGGAAAGAGACCAGAATTCCAACACAACTTTACTTTAGCACTGTCTCTTTCATGCCATATGAAACCTTAGGTCCTGAGTATGAGACACCCCAGCTTATGTTCCCTGCTCTGGAAGGGGTACACCAAGCCTTTCAAACAGGATCTGTGCCAAGAATGTGAAGTGGGAGACCCCCCCCCTTGCTCCTCTTTTCCCTTCACAAGAAGTACAGTCTTCATTCTCACCTGCTCTGGTGCCAGCTCTTGGTGGTGTTTGCTCCAGATCCAGAGCAGGCTGTCCCATGGTGCTGCAAGAATGGAGAAGAGGGACAATTCCCCAAAGGGTACCATTGTTACAGACATCGACTGAGCTTTGCCTACATTTTGGAAGCCATGGGACTCTTATCCACACACATTGCTTCCTCCCTCCACCTTCACACTAACTGGTGAACATGCAGCTGAACCCTTTCCCACCAGAACTCCTTCTACAGCAGAATGGCCATGAGTCCTTCTTTGCAGGGGACACGTATCTACCTAAAACGCTGTCTTATCTGAATCCAGTTTAAAAATTAAAGAGCCATAAGAAAGGAGATAGAAAAAGCCTTCACCACTTGCACAGCTACCACTTGGGTGGTGGGTTGATCAGGCCTACCGTGTTCCCTACTGTGGCAATTTTGCTTGCATTTCTTTTTGAATTGTAGTAATTATTTATTCCCACTAAGCTAGGCGATGTTCCTGCAGAACATTTCTCTTCAACAATGCAACCCTATGTTCTCAGAACATGAAAAAAGGCCTTGCTCCAACTCAGGTACTTCCCACCCCAGACCCCAGTTGAACCCCATACTTTCCCCAACATATCTTCATCCACTGAATTCACACCTCTCAGTTTTATACAGATTGCTAATTTCCTGTTGCTGCTAGCAGAAAAAGGAAGAGTGATCTGTACATGTACAGTATTTTTAATGTATTTCACTCTTTATGTCCAAAGTGGAATTGTCCATGAAAGCTCACATTAATATATAACCATTTTAAGATGCCAGGGTTTTTTTTTTGTCTTTTACATTTTTATTTTACTTCCTATTGAGTTTTGTCTGATTTGCTTGCACTAACTAACATGGCTCCTTCTTCTATAGCTAAGCTAGGAAGTTACCTCTGACTGCTGTGACTTGATGATTCCCTGTCATCCTGCTGTAACTGACCTCACTCTGTGCTGATTTACTGAAAGGGGGGGGGATAGATGAATGGATTACAAGAGACACTGTACTCACTTGTCCACATTCACAGTCCCGTTTTCCATAGTCAGTCCAGATGACAGCATAATGGGTTGGCTCCTCACACTTTCCTTGACCTCGATGCTTTTTGGTGGTACTGGCAAAAGCACATCCGATCTCATTTCTTTTCTGTCCTCCAGGCAAGCTGATTTGTTGATGGTGGGAGGGAGCAACAAAAGTTCTCCTTGTATTTTAGTAGCATTCGGAAGGGATGCTGCTGAACTGGTGACTGCAGTCTGGCTTGTACAGGTGAAGGATGTAGGGGTGGAAGATGAAGAGGTCCCATCTGCATTCTTGATATCTTGTGGTTCTTTCACAGGAGCGGCGCACTGCAGAACAGACCCTGATATTTTCTTCCTTGTCCCATGCTGGAGTGGCCGAGTGGTGCTTGGCACTTCATCTCTTGGCCTAGCTCTGGGCACAGGGACGCCCTCAAGACTCTCATTATTATCTGTGCTGCTTTCCCCTGGATCAAATCCCTCCAGGATAACACTGGTTTCTTGAGACTGTTCAGAGCAAGAATCGGGTTTGCAACCAGATACAGGTGTCTGTGGTGGTGACAATGAAACTTGATCTAGTTTGGTTCCTCGGGGTGCATGAGGAAATACAGTTCTGGGTTTGGGTACCGGCTTGGAAACTGGAGGAATTGGTTCCTTACTCAGTGGTGGATCCTGGCTTTTATTCTTTGTGTCACAGTCAATTGAAGGGCCAGAAAGAGTTACTTCTATGTATTCTGTACTCTTGCCAACATCATTCTCAGTTTTGTTCCCATGCAGAGAATCCTCACATTTGCCAGACCTGCGATGGGCATATCCTGCCATGTGCCCACTTTTATCCACCACAAGTGTTTTGGTTCGTTGCACTAAAGTCAGAATCCTTTTGCAATGGCCAGTAGCAGTGATGCCAAGCTTCTCTAGATCCTCCTTACAAAGAAAGAGGACATCTCTGATGGAGCCATATCCATGTTGCTTGAAGGTACCCACATATCTCTCCAGATGAACGGTGGCAAGCCAGTCTGCGATGTCAGAGTCCACATGGCACTGGTGGTGCATGTCCCCTTGGCAGGGAAGGAAGAAACGCTTTCACTTTACCATCTATGGGAAACAAAGGAAACAGTCAGAAGTTTGACATAGAAAAATAGCAGAAGCATTCTGTAGAAGAACTAGGAGCAATGGAGGAATGTTGATGCTTTCAGCTCCATGGTCAGCCCCGTATATTCTTTTCTCCAATTTGAACAGAACAAAGAGACCGGCAATTTGCAGTTCAAATAAGCTCCTCAAACGACACCACCCCCACTGCCTTGTTCCCTTGACTAGCATTCTGTTTTGTGCTAGAACCTGTGCAGCTCTCCAAGAGGAGAGGTCTGGCCTCCAAGACTGTATGTTCAACCTCCCAAAGAGAGTCCCTGTACCAAGCCTTGATACTGACTTTAGACCCATCTGTGATCTTTGCTGGACAGAGTAGTCATTCCTGTTTCTTTGTGTTTCTCTGTGGGAGTACAAAAAAGGCATTCAGAATCCCCTCCTTCTTTCTGTGTGTGTGAAGAAAGAGGCAGACCAATCTAGCTAGAGTGAAGATTCTCCCAAGAGAAGGAATTGTGATAGTGAGCAAGATGGGGAGGGGTTCACAACCCAAAGGCACTTCCCTCATCTGCTTTGCTACACTGCTGTTCCTTGAGGGCATGGGAGAGGTCAGCAAACTGTGAGTTATACACAGCAAGAACCCCGATGAAGGCAACACACACACACACACACACACACACACACACACAGCTTTCTGCTGAGACTGGGTTCCTCTCAAAATCCTCTTTTGCATAGATTTGTCTTTGAAATATAATTTAAATATGAAGCTGGCAAGTCTCCACCCAGGGTAGTCAAAGCTTCTGAGAAAAACAAAGAAACCCTCTTGCAAAAAAACAACAACAAACAAAACAAAAACAAAAAAAATCAATTATTTCTCATTGGCCTGTCGTTGATTCCTAAATCTTAGCTGTTTTAACGTTGGGATTAACTCTGTTTCATAGTCCTTTTAAAAAGGACGTGGTACAGAACCTTTGCCATTGCTTATGGAAGAATGAGATACTGACTGTCACCACAAGATGCCCTGACAGCCTGATTAGGTGCCCTAATGTTACTTGCACATAGTGTAACTAGAGTTGTGTGTGGGGGTGTAATGTAAGAGATATTTTTCTCCAGGAGGGAGGCTTTAGGAAAAGGGAGTGGGATTAGAAATGTAAAATATCTGGAAATTTTTGAAAAAACAGAAAAATCCATTTCCCAGTTTTCTTCCCCATGGCTTCAGAATTTCAAAACAATTTACATATCTAGGTGGGATGCAAAATAGAAATAACATGACAGAATGCCCCCTGCCCACATCACCAAGGAGCAGCTCATGATCTCCAATCAAGGCTAGGTCTCCATTTTGGCCGGGGGGGGGGGCAGATGCCTCTCCTGTCAAGCCACTAGTCACCTATGCACGTGTGATTAACACCGAGTTGCAAATGCATTTTTATTTCTGGCTCTGTCATTTACCCATCCTTTTTTTTTCAGACAGGTCATTCAGACAGTATCTCCAGTAGGTTTTTGGAGCAAAGAGAAGAGTCATTTAGAACATGTGTGGATCATATGTGTACACATGAATGTGCAATTTGAAACAGGCACAGAGTGGCCTAGAAAATGGCTTAGAAAACAACAACAGTCCTTCCTTCCACTCCAAATCCCTCTTGTAGTCTTTCAGGACCTGTGAGCAGTGCCGGGGTGTGTTCTAACATGACGTAGATGCCTCAAAATAGAACAGGAGGCAAATGAACAAACAACCAAGGTATTCACTGGAATTAGCCATTCTAATGGCTTCCATGCACTGAAACAGTCTACCTCCCAATATCAGATACTGAGCCAAAACAACACTGGGTGCCCCTTGCCTTTGTGTTTCCCTTCTTTGTGACTTTCCCAGAGACATGGCCCAGCAATGGGATGGGAAACAGAGTGCTGAATTAAATAGAGTATTTCCTCACCATCAAACAAGACAGTGCCCATGTTGTAAAACAAAAGTATTTTGCTCTTCCACTTTTAAAGGCATAGAAAACTCCCATCAGTCTTCCGATTCCCATTCTCAGACATGTGGGGAATATGTGTCACATACTCTGTGGACCTTATCACTTGGCTGGGTCCCAACCGCTTTGTTTTTATGGCTTTAAAGAATGCTTTAGCCCTCCAATTTCTCACCAGTGTGGCGTGATAAACATTCTTAGACTTATAAGTTAATAGCATTTCTCTGTGTTCGAATTATGCAACCTCTCTCTGAAGTTTAGAACTTACCAGGAATGTCAGCATGATTATTGCCATGTGGCAGATTCAAAGGCTAAGGTAAGGTGGATTATTTAAAGCTACTCAGTGAAGTACAGTGAAGACAAGAATTGGAGTAGGGATTTTCTTTCAGGAATTGTCTCTTAGCAACAACTCTACACCAGCTCTACATAAGCCTTTGTTAGTGCTGCCCCCCATTAGTAAAGCTCATTTCTGTTAATGCAGTTTCTACAGTACCTACATATGTGGATAGCACTGTAATACTGGCAATTCTTACCCTTTCTTATTGTCCGCCTCACTCATGTTGGGATTCAGCTGCTGGGACAGCTCGCAGATAACTGTGGAAGTCTTGTTTCCACAACGGTTCAGGGTGGTGTTTTCCCATGAATCAAGCTGCTGCACACTATACCATATGTGCTTTCTTGGCTTCTGCTGGGTTTTTTTTTCCAGTTCTCATTTCCTCCCATTGTTCAGTGCAGGCTTCCTTCCTGTTGCTCTCTCCCACCCTATAAACAGGAATTATCCAGCCCTGCAGTGCTATGGAAGTTTAATGTGTGGTTGCATGGGTGGCAGTGTGGAGGTAGAGGTGGGTGACCTAGGGCCATTCTCTTGCTGAGACACTGAGCCTCCCCACTCCACCCCACGCCAGCTGAGCTGAATGGGGGGGGGTTAATGGGCATGGGAGGACGGAAGCAGGAGAGCACTGGAAGCAGAACAGCAAGAAGAGGTGATTGACTTTGGGCCTTATTCGTAGGCATTGCTGGGGAAAAGCCTAGCAGCAGCAGAGCCTATTACACAGCTGCATTTTAGAGTCCTCCTGCATTAACCTGACAACTTGGGAACTCTGGGTAAGGAAAGGGCTGAGGCTATTTGGGCCAGAACCCCTCCAACATAACACCCCACTTCAGTTTCTGTTGTAGAGTGGGTTTAGTGATTTCAGCAGTGATTCAGCTCTTTGACATAGCAGGCTGGAGACAGCTTCTAGTGTAACAGCTCTTTATTCAGGGAGAGAACAAGACTGGGGACTGGGGAGAGAGAGATACATTTATAGGAGCCAGGACTGGCTAGGAAAAGATACATTTGGAGGGAACAATTACAACCAATCACAAAGCTGCCTTTTCGCAGATACCAATAGGGTTGAGGATCCAAATGCAGCAACTTGAATAAACCAATAGGCCTGTTCCCTTTGGAAAAGGAACAGAAACCAATAGGAATACAGCTCAATACACAACACTCCTTCCCCCCTGGTGGGCACAGCACACGTAATCCTTTAGATATTGTGGGGCCCTGCGAATTCTAATTGATCTCCTGACTATGGGTGTTGCAGGGGCTTGAGCAGGCAGTGTCTGTGGTGGAGAGTCTACTGTAATAGCTTTGTCTGACACGGAGGGGGTTTCAGACAACTCAGTGTCCCTGATCTGTTCCTCGGTACCATGAGGACTTGCAGGAGCAGATTCATTTGCTGAAGCCACTGGTACCTGCACTCCTGGGGCATCTCCGCTCTGATCGTGCAGCTGTGACTCATTCATGGGGGTGGTGTCACTCTCGGGCTGCAATTCTCCCACACCTGTACCAACTCTACTGGGCGCTCTGCGTCTCAGTTGGTCCACGGGCGTACGCCAGACCCTGCCATCTTCAATGGTCATGTAATAAGAGACTGGCCCAGACGCTCTGGTGATCACCCCTGGCACCCACAGGGGACATCTGGCATAATTCCTCACCCAGACCAAATCTTCAGGAGCCAAAGACCTTGTAGAGTCGCTCTCTGCCTGTGGAGGTGCTCTAGCCTTGCGGTTTGGCATTTTGTCTGGGTGGACATAGTCCAGCACCGTTACCAGCCTTCTACCTAGGAGCAACTCTGCTGGCGACTTGCCCATAGTAGTACATGGTGTCGCATGCTGCAAGAACAACATTCGGGCAATGCGCGTTGACCAGTCACTCTCCATCAAGCGTGCAATAGATCCTTTGGCTGTCTGCACCATGTGCTCAGCCTGCCCATTGGATGAGGGATGAAAGGGAGCTGAGGTGGCCCCTCTTATGAAATTATCAGCCAGGAATGCCCTGAATTCTTGGGATACAAAGGCTGCTCCATTGTCTGACACAATGGTCTCGGGCAACCCGTGGGTTGCAAACAGCTGTCTCAACACTTTGATGACTACAGCTGACGACATGCTGGGAACCATAGCCACCTCTAACCATTTAGAATACACATCAACGATAACCAAAAAAAACTTTCCTTGGAATGGCCCAGCAAAATCTAAGTGCAGCCGGCTCCAGGGAGTCCGGGTCTGCTCCCACCAATGGACTGGTGCTCTGGCCACTTCTGGGCACACTTCCTGACATGCCTTGCACGTCCGTACCCATTGTTCAACATCTTGGTCCATCCCAGGCCACCATACATAGCACCGGGCTAGCGACTTCATCCTGACCATTCCCGGATGCCCCATGTGCAGTGTATCCAGAACCCTGTTTCTCAGTGGTGCTGGGATGATCACCCTGTCTCCCCACAGGAGACAGCCCTTATGCAGGGATAGCTCATGTTGCCTTGTTGCGTATGGTCTAAATTTTTCTTCATGCGGGCAACCTGGCCATCCCCTCCCCACCCAAGTGAGCACACGGGAGAGAGCAGTATCTTTCCTCGTTCTCTCAGCTATTTCAGTGGCAGTTACAGGGCCCCCCGGAAGTGTTTCCAGCATCATCACTTGTTCCGCTGGGGCAGGATCCGCATCGCTCACACCAGGAAGGGGCAAGCAACTTAGTGCATCAGCGTGGCACAACCTTTTCCTTGGAACATGGGTCAGGGTGTACTGGAACCCATTCAGGAATATAGACCATCGCAACATTGTGGGGGAGAGAATCTGAGGCGTCTGTTTGTTCGGGTTGAACAATCCTAACAGAGGCTTGTGGTCAGTTTCAAGGAAGAAGTGGCGACCATATAAATAGTCATGAAACTTTTTAATCCCTGCCACTATTGCCAGAGCCTCCTTGTCAATTTGTGCATAGTTGCGCTCCGTTGGCGACAACGTACGAGAATAGAACGAGATGGGCTTTTCTGACCCATCCGCTTCCCTATGGCTCAGCACAGCTGCCAGCCCATACTGAGAGGCATCACATGCCAGGACAAGAGGTTTCGACTCGTCATAATGAGCAAGGACGCTCCTACTAGTCAGCATGCCCCGCAAGGTGTCAAAAGCCTTCTGCTGTGCCTGAGCCCAACGCCACACACTCTTTTTCTTCAATAGTTTATGCAACGGTTCCGCTGTTGAAGCTTTCTGAGGTAGGAATGAATGATAAAAGTTAATAAGTCCCAGGAATGACTGTAACTCTGCCTTGTTCCATGGGCGTGGTGCCTCAGTAATGGCTTTAATCTTAGAGTCAGTAGGGTGGATGCCCGTTGCATCAATTTTAAACCCCAAGAAATCCACAGATGGCACCCCATAACAGCATTTTTCCTTTTTTAGCTGCAGCCCCACATCCTTAAATTTGAGTAACACAGCACAGATACGCCCCACTAGTTCCTGGGGGTCTTTCCCAGCAATCATAACATCATCAAAAAATGGCAAGACCCCTGGCAGACCCCTTAACAGGCACTCCATTAGTCCTTGAAGAATCCCTGGAGCCACACAAACTCCAAACTGTAATCTGTTTACTCTGAAAGCCCCTTTGTGTGTTACGATAGTCTGTGCTTCTGCAGATTACGGAGTCACTGGCAGCTGCTGGTAAGCTTGTGCCAGGTCAAGTTTGGCGAAAATTTTTCCCTCAGCTAATTTTGCCAACAGCTGTGAGACGACTGGAATGGGGTATGAATTTCCCCTGAGTGCTTTATTGATAGTACATTTGTAATCTGCACAAATTCTCACTTCCCCGTTTGCCTTAAGGGGTGTGACGATAGGAGTCTCCCACTTAGAAGAATCCATAGGTGAAAGAACTCCCTGTTTGACCAATTTGTCCAGTTCCGCCTCAATTTTGGGTTGCAGCGCAAAAGGCACTCGCCTTGGCTTGAGTCGGATAGGAGCTACCCTGGGGTCCAGCTCAAAGTCAATTGGAGGCCCTTTATAACAACCCAGTTTTCCACTGAAGAGTTCAGCAAATTCCTGGCCTAATGCCTTGCCCAACTCTGGGGAGGTTTGGACTGAGTTGAGCCCTGATATACACAGTGCCAAGGCGGGAAACCAGTCAGTACCCAGGAGACTGGCGCGACTCCCCTTTGCAATCACCAATTTAAGCACGGCCTGTTTCTCCCGGAATTGTACCCTCACAGCACACATTCCTAGAATGTGGATGCGGCCAGCCATGTATGATTGCAAGGTTGCTGGGAATGGTTCCAGAGAGGGGAACTTACCCCCAGGAAAGAGCCCCCTTGCAGTCTGGTCTGAGACAATGGTGAATCCAGATCCGGAATCCACCTCCGTGTCGTATGGTTGACCTTCAATCTTCACTCTGACGGATGTTTTACCTTGCGCCGGGAACTGCACGGTCTTTCCGTTGATCTCTGTGAGATAATTGCAGTCGTCCGGGAGATGAGTCGTGGTGGATGATCTGCGATGCGTTGATCTAGGTCAGGGGTGCCCAAACTTTTTGTAAGGAGGGCCAGATTTGGTGGTTGAGAATGTGTCAGGTGCCGGTTGCTCCCCAACCCTGCCACCCCACTACAAGCCCCACCCACTTTCTTTTAAAAAAACATGGGGTGAAGGAGGGGGAGGGAGGGGTAGGCCAGCCAGCCGCGGGCCACTCAGAATGGCCTGGCGGGCCGGATTTTGGGCAGGCCTGATCTAGGTGATCTCGTTGCTCCAGCTGCCACCGACCTACAGGCCCTGGCGATGTGTCCTGACTTTCCTCATGCCCTGCGCGTAGCATCACGAAAACGGTAGCTTTTCCGCTCATGGTTACCGCCACAGCCTGGGCAAGCGCCTCGGCGATCTTTGGGCCGTGCATCAGCCTGACGCACCAACTCGACACCACGGACTGGGCTCTGGCTTGGACTAGCCTCCGGTTCATCCATGGCATGGGCAGCCTCTACCCGCAGCTTCGTGGCCTTGCAGCTGGCATTGAGCTGTTCCTGCTCATAATTCTCTGTGGCGGTGGCCTCTTTCAAGGCGGAGGCAAGGGTGATATCTTCCTTTGCCACAATGCACCTTTGGGCTTTTTTGATGCTGAGCCCCCCAACAAATTGATCCAGGAGAGTGTCTTCAAGATTTGGGAAGCCACAGTGCTGAGCAAGCTCCCGGAGTCCTGCCAGGAATGCAGCCACAGATTCTCCGGCTTGCTGCTGCCTTTTCTGAAACTCCAACCGCCAGGCCATCTTGGGTTTGGGAGGTGCCAAGTGGCTTGTGAACCAGGCGAAAATGTCTGTGAGTGATGTCTCACTCAGCTTTGCTGGAGCGAGCAGAGCCTTGGCCAACTTGAAGGTCTCACGCCCACAGCAGCTCAGAAACGTGGCCCTTTTTTTGCTGGCATCAGTGATTCCTTGAGCCACCATGAAGAACTCGAAGCGTTCAACATAGTCCTCCCAAGTGTGGGGCTCTGATGGCTGGAAGGGCTCCAATACCCGTGGACTTTCCATTCTCCAGGCGGCAGGGTCGTCTTCTAAACTGGCTGGTGAGTCTTGTTCTCCACTGTGATCCGGACTCTGAGTCAGCATGATGATCCTCTGCTTCTCAGCATTCCGGATCCCACCTTTGTCGTCAGTATTGTAGAATGGGTTTAGTGATTTCAGTAGTGATTCAGCTCTTTGACATAGCAGGCTGGAGACAGCTTCTAGTCTAACAGCTCTTTATTCAGGGAGAGAACAAGACTGGGGACTGGGGAGAGGGAGATACATTTATAGGAGCCAGGACTGGCTAGGAAAAGATACATTTTGGAGGGAACAATTACAACCAATCACAAAGCTGCCTTTTGGCAGAGACCAATAGGGTTGAGGATCCAAATGCAGCAACTTGAATAAACCAATAGGCCTGTTCTCTTTGGAACAGGAACAGAAACCAATAGGAATACAGCACAATACACAACAGTTTCCTTCTGTGCCACTGCCTCTACTCTGACCCACACGGCTAATCAGAATGCTTAGTATTTTGCTCCAAGTTTCCATAAGGGACGGAAATGGTGTATTTGAGTTTAGCCTCAATGTGTACGTGTGACATGAGACATCTCCCCAGCCACGACAAGGTAAACATTTTATAGGACTAGAAAAATAATAATTAAAAGGGCCACGTGGTTATGGAAACAATACGAATTCAGGGACAGACAATACTTTTAATCGATCATTGACATGCAAAACAAAACCACAACACAATAGAGAAAACCAAAAACAAACAGCGAGCTTGCAATGATAAATCATGTGTATCAAGCTGTTGTGGGAAGGCTGTTATGAATGTCCCAAAACTCACAGGGCGGAAGATGTTAAAGCCAGGTACACTGCATAGATGGAGAAAGCACTGCCTGCAAGTTGTTTTCAAACCTCTCCTGAGCATCCTCTCCTCCTCAACGAAGAGGAAATGGAGTTTCAAAAGGCAGAGAAGAGGGTGTGGTGGCCCCCCAGATCACTTGGCTGTCCTGTTTCAAGAGATGGGCCATAAATTCCAAACTGCCAGCTCAGGAGAAGTTTGAAAACACGCAGAATGCGCTACCTCGAGCTAAGAATCCAACCTGTCTTTAACATCCTCAGCCACATGGATGAAGATGATTTTTCACCATTTTTGTTCATTTCATCAAGAAAATCTCTTTGGGTTTTTTTCCCTTTTTGTTTTTCATTTCATATTCTTAATTAGTGGCTCTGTAACTATATTTTATGTGGTTGTGTGTGAAACACAACAGATGCTAATTGGAGGCTTAATTACTGTTTGAGTCATTGGCATGTATTTAGTCTGGTGAAGAAGTTGTTAAATGAATTATTTTTTCCTCCTTGGGTCAAATAAGCAAGGTGTAAAAAAAAAAATGCATCCGTAGCAGTCTGGTTTGGCTGTAAGGGAGCTGTAAATCAGAGTTTCTTCCAGCTATATCTCAGTGTGTGCCTGTGTGTTTGCTCCCCCTGCCCCAGCAAATCCACCCTCCTTGAGGGAAATAGGAGCAACATCACAACAAAGTTGAAAATATATACCTCTCCCCTTCAAGCTTCTGAAAAGCCCCTCACCCTGAGCAAACTTCCTGAAAGAAACACTGCTGTTAATGAGTTGTGACAGAGCAAAATATTTCAGAGATGGGCACGAACCGAAAAAATGGTGATTAGTTTCATTTTGTTTTGTTTAAGGCTTTGTTTCATTTCATTTCATTTTTAATGAATTTTGTTCAAAAAATTCATTTCATTGGTTTGTTAATTCGTTATTAATTTTTACCTGCTTTGTGTGATTTAATGCATTTGACCAGGCGTGGGCGTCCCAACACCCCAGACCAGATGGAAAACATTTAAAAAATAATAATAAAAATAAAGCGATCTGAGAAAACACATAAATAGACGTTTTAAGCACACCTCATCCTCCTGCTAGTTATTATCAGGCAGAAAAAAATATTTTTTGCTGGTTTTTAAGTATATTCAGGATGTTTTAATACCTTAAAAATGCCATTCTGCATAGATTCACCGCCATTAACAAAAGTATGAGGCAGCCATTTTGTCCCCTTAAAAAATCTCTTTAAAAACATTTTAGATGTTTTAAATCACTGGCATCAACCTTATAGCTATAATCAGGCATAAAAAATTACGATATTTTTTGAAGTGTTTCTCATCCGTTTAAAGTGTTTAAAAACAGCTCAGTTCTTCATGTGCCGCCATTAACAAAACGAAACATAACGAACCAATTTTCCCGGTTCGGTTTGTTTTGTTTGGATTTTACTCCTAGGTTCATTATTCATTTAATTATGCAATGAAATGAATAATGAATAACGAAACGAATAAAAAATTCATTTTGTGCCTTATAGAAAGGCAGAAATCCAGTTAAGATTGTTAGGGCAGGATTACTAGTGGCACAAGTGAACACCCCTGAAACCCAATGTCAGAATTTATTGCAAGCAGAGAAGGAACGTGGAAGGCTTTGAGATGGAATTCCGTAGAATTGCAGACAGCCTGTTCTGGTCACAAAACAAAGAAGCCCAGGCATTTAAAGGAACAATTTCAGTCAGCAGTGGGTGATCTCAATGAGTGAAGGCCACTTAAAAATTCTGGTCACGGTGCCGCTGGAGATCTGAAAGGCACAGGAGTTTTGTGAGGCCAACCCATAAAGGAAGAACCCTTTTTGGTATTGAACATTTTAAAACTATGAGTTGTTCTCCCATTTCATTTTTGGTATTGAAATCCCTGGGCTGTATTATTCATTCCCTTGCCCGCCATCTGCTTATTTGTACTTTTACCTTGGTAGATTAATTTTATTATTGTTTATGCTGTATTTTATTGTTACCATTTAATGTGTTGTGAACCGCCCGAAGTTCCTTTGGGAAGACGGGCGGTATACAAGTACAGTGGACCCTTGTATAACAAACAGCTTGTATAACATAAAATTTGTACAACATAAAAATTCCGGTGATACGGGAAATTTGCTTAACATAATCACCTATGGGGAGAATCCATACAACATAAAAAGGATCACTCTGTTTTCAATGCATTCAATATAGGAATCTGTATAAAGGAAAATTTGCTTAACATAATTTAATTTGGAATGAATTAATTCCTTTATACAAGGTACCACTGTATTATAATAAAATAATAAATAAATAAATAAATAAATAAATAAATAAATAGGCTTCACTAGATTGAAGCCTGGTGAACTCACAGGGAATAAGGGCCAATCTGTTTTATTTGCTGAAGTTCAATGTTTATTTGCTGTAGTGGGGTGAAAGATTGATCTGCGAAAGGGGGGCTCAAAATAACTGAAAGCTCAGGGGTGCAACCAGGGCTTAATATGGTCTTGAGGAAATCCACAGCAGGGCACATTTAGCAGACCTAGGAGGGTGACTCTCAGGGAGCAACAAGCAGTACCAGAAGGGCTTTGGAATTTGGATGAGGGGAAAAGTTCTATCTGGTACCTATGCCTTTATACGCATGCCAGAATCAAAAAGCCTACTTAATATTCCTCTGTGGCACAGGCCAGGAACAGATGCATATGAGAATGCTAACATGTAGTGTGTGCCTGCAGTAATTCTTGCCTGTGGCTCCCAGCTTAGCTCATACCTACATACACTGTCAGCAGGATGATCTGCAGCATGACCCTTGCCTCAGGCTCCATAAAACCCATGGATGGCTAGTCACGATGAGGGGGCGGGGACACACAAAAGGCACCTCTTATCCAGGACACTATGGCGGTTACTTCACGTCCGTTTTGTCTCTGTTAGTGCTGCACTTAGCAGCGGTACAAAAAAGTGACTTCACGTCCATCACACAGCTACTGAAATTTGTCTCGACCACACACCCGGAACGTTTGCTAAGCGTGACAATCCTGTACCTGGCACTGGGGTAGGGTTTTCCCTTGTCATTCTTTGTTCCTGCTTTCTGTTCCGAGACAAGACACCATGTAGTAACGACTGTCATGCAACAAAACATTTGTTTCTCTCAGAAAACTGTGGCCATTTTTTTTTTACTTTTCAAAAGCGAAATATCAAAATAGATTTTTAAGCCCCCCTAAAAAAGGAAGAAGGGAGATAGACAAAGTCAGTGTTTGTCATGGTACAAGACTGTGAGGTAACACTTGTCATGAGACAAGTTATCATGACCATGGGAACACTGAAACAGGGACAAAACCACGTGATCATGACCAACGCTGTCATGGTGCAAAACTTGTTGCAGAACAAAGGACATGAAGTAACTGCCTATTTAGCTTAGAATGAACCTCATGTGGTAAGCCTGTGCTTGGTCTATACATCTTCAGACTGTAGGCAGGGACTTATACAACAGAATTTTCTTCTTCCTAAATATGGGAAATAAGATGTCAGGGAGAAGTAATCTAGTCTAGTCTTCTCCCTTGACATTCTATTTTCCTATGCACAGGAATTTATATAGAATGAAGAACATTCAGCCATCTAAGTCCCTAATTTGATGCCTCACCATTTGATGTACTACAGCCTACACTCAATGAGGGGGTGGCACTTGTAAAACTACTCCTTAAATATCTTACTTAACTGCCATCCCACTGAAGCTTAAGAGAACATTCTGCAATATCCAGATAAAGATTCACTTTGATCAACAGGCAATATTGCATCCAAGTGTCTGCCATTTTAAGGATATATGAGAAAGAAAGGATACTTTAATCTTGCCACGGCGAGCTCCTGCTCTCATCACTGTCAAAAGGTTTGAGTCCTCTCAAGTGTAACAAAGTCTACATAAGGATGACAGGAAGGAGAGAGCTTATATTGTGCCAAATAAACTGACCAAGGAGGGAGAAGGAGAGATTACAGAACACCTGTGTGTGTGTGTGTGTGTGTGTGTGTGTGTGTGTGTGTGTGTGTCTGTGTGTGTGATGTGCTGTCAAGTCACATTCAAGTCATAGTCCACCAGTAAGGACTGCAAAGTGAGTGAGTGTATTCAAAGAGCAGATTTACCAGCATCAGGCCTTCATTGAGTTTCCAGGGCTGAGCAGGGATTGGAGCCCAAGTCTTCTGAGTCCTTGTTGGTCACCTTGCCCCTTGTACCGTACTGAGTACACCAGTACCTCTCCAATAATCTTGGTCTGTGTCGCATCCATCCTTCACTTGACGAAAGCAAATTCTGTAGCTACTGTGAATTGTAAGAACATCACAGCATATCAAATGCAATCCTAACCCTAACCCTAACTTTGCAACTGATATTATATATACAGTAGGATCCCCGTATCCACTGATTCCTTATCCACTGATTCAGTTATCCACAGTTGGCAGAGGAAAATAATAATTCAGCAGTCACAAAACAAGCTATTGTCACAAACAGCAGCTGTAAAGCAAGCTACAGTCACAAGCAGCAACCATAAAGCAAGCTACTGTCTCAAAACAGCTGTCATAAAGCAAGCTACTGTCAGGAAACAGCAGTTTAGGGGTGGGTGGGGAGGCATCCTCTCTTATCCACAGTTTTAATTATCCACAGGAAGGCCTGGAACCAATCCCCAGCGGATAACGGGGTCCTACTGTACTGTATATACTGTATATATGCTATATGCCATCAAGTGACCTGATTTATGAATGAGAGATCTCCAACATGCCCTGTTCTCAACAGCCCTGGTTCAGCTCTTGTAAACTCAAGACTGTAGCTTCCTTTATGAAATCCATCCATCTTGTACTTGGACATTCTATTTTCCTGCTGCCTCCAAGCTTTCCCAGTGGTACTTTTCCAGAAAATCTTGATTTCTCATAATATGCCCAAAGTAGGATAGATTCTGTTTCATCCTCTTTGCCTCCAGAGATAGTCCAGGCTTGATTTCATCTAGGGCCCACTTGCTCATATTTCCAGCAGTCTAGGGGTATCCACAAAGCACTGCTCTAGCACCACATTTCAAACAGATCATTTTTTCCTGCCACCTTTCTTCTCTGTCTAGATTTCATACCCATACATGGTTGTGGAGGTCGGCCTTTTGAGTGTGGCTGGCTTACCACATTCCCCTCATGACATAGTAGTAAAAGGCACAACCTCACTTTAGCATGGGCCCTCAGTCGCCTCATAGACCATTGACCTGTACCGATTTAGTCTTGGGTATTGCTGCCACCAGTCAGGGTACCCCAGTTCAATCAGAGTCCCAAACAACGTGGAAAAATAAAATGAAAGTTTATTGAATACAATAAGATGTTGAATACAGTTCACTTTTGCTCCGTTACTTAAAGTTTCTCAAAGCAGTTCACTCAAATACTGATCTAGTCCCCTCACTCACTTAAAGTTTCTCAAAGCAGTTCACTCAAATACTAATTTAATTCCCTCACTCAAACTTGACACTTCCCTAACTGCCCTGTCTCTTCTTCAGTGCCTGACAGTTTCTGTATCTTAGCCCTATCTTTGCCCTATCTGACTCTAACTACTCAGGTGGAGCTATTTATTTATTTATGTATTTATTTATTTATTTATTTATTTATTTATTTATTTGTTACACTTATATCCCGCCCATCTTCCAAAACGGAACTCTGGGCAGCTAACAATAAAACAAAACTACAAAAGAAACGAGAAAACAAAAGCAGATTACAATTAAAATGGGGAGGGACGGTACCCTCAGAAGAGCTAACACGGGCGGCAAGGGAAAAAAAAAACTTAAGTGAAAAGGTCGCCAAATGCCTCCTTTAAAAAGTATGTTTTCAAAGCCTTTTTGAAGGTGGGCAGGGACTGTGCTAGGCGCAGCTCACTGGGGAGATGATTCCACAACTTGGGGCCCATCGCAGAGAAGGCGCGGTTACGCGTGAGTGATTTCCGTGCCTCCCTGGGTGTGGCCACCCTAAGACAGCGCACCTGTGCCATTCTCGTGGGCCTGTCCCCGGTTGATCTCTGGGAGATACGCTCCGACAGGTACTCTGGTCCCAAGCACTAAGGCTCCATCTCCACATTCCATATTTGGGCATAGACATTAACCCTTTATTCCTCCTCCTTGTAGTCACAAAACCAATACAAGGGTGAACGCTACAATGGTGATCAGGAATACAAGAGTGTGGATGATCTTGGTTTCGGTCTCCAGTGACACATCTTTGTACTTGATGATCTTTTCTAATTCCTTGATTGCTGCTGTAATGGATATTAGAAGTAGTGAAGCCTGTTAGCTTAGGACAAATGTAAACATGCAGTATTAAGAAGCACTCAGACTTGTAGTTTTCTCTTTATCTCAGTGTCTGTGTAAACAAAGGCCAGAGAAGATTCTAGCCAGAAGCAAGTGAAATCTGATTGGTCTGTAAGCAATATGTAACTGTCTGTTCCCATGCTTGTGAACACTCAGAGGAAGAGAGAAAGGACTTTTGAAGATTTTTTTTTTTTGGTTTGCACATGAAGTCAAGATTACAGCTTAATAATAGGCGATAAGGATTTATAGGGGCCTACGTAGCAGGCCTTATAAGTTAGTGTAGGAATCATTCTTTGTTATGTTTCAGAGAGAAGTAGTATTTTTGTGTAACATCCAGTAGTTTTAATAAATATATTTTTGATTATAAAGATGGTGCCTTGATAGTGATTTGGGGTAAATCTAAGCTCTCAGCAATAGAAAGGTTGGAGAAGCCATTCATTTAATCAAATCCACAGAGCTTTAATAGTCTCCAGGCTTTAGACTTGGCTGAGGTTAATTTATTGCCTGGGTAGAGACTAATTAGCTCATCTCAGAGAGGAAAGACCTGCGATTCCGGTACAGCAGCCCTTCTTTCTCTCTTTTTCTGATTTCTTAGCTGCAGTCTCCATTTGGATTAATGATTGAAGCATGGTATACAACATCTCTAACTATTTCAATTTGTTTGTTCTCAACATTAAATTTGTGTAGTTCTTTTGTAGTCGTTTTTGTCTACTTAACATTCAACTGTAGTTCTGCTTTTGTACTTTATACTTGAACTAAGAATCATTTTAAGTCATTGCTGCTTTCTGCGGCAATATAGTTAACATATTTAACATATAGCATATTGACAAATTTTTCTTTGGATTGCAACAGATTCATTCTCTGTGGCTTACCATATTTTTATTGGTGTTCCATCTACCCCTGGTGATTTATTTATTCCAAATGCTTTCAAAGCAGTTTTCCTTTCTCTTTCTAGAACTACCAATTCTTCATCATAGGATTCCTCTTCAAAGGAATCTCTCAGTACAGTATATTATTTCCACTTTTTCTTTATTTTCTCGTGGTTAGATAGGTGCCTCCCTGTTGGTCATTCAGCATTCCCAATCTAGACTGAAATTTCCCTTTGATTTCTCGGTTCTTCTGGAAGAGACCCCATGTCTTTCCCATTTTTCTCCTCTATTTCTTTGCACTTGTTATTGTGGTTGTTCTCTTTGGCTCTACATGAAAATGTGAGTTCAGTGTTCTGGCCCTCTTTCTGTCACCTTTTACTTTTGCTTCTCAGCTGTCCTTTACACTTCCATTATCTAGCAAGGCTTTTCTTTTCTTTTTACTACAGGAATTGTATGTTTTCGATTATTCACCTAATATCTCTGGGTTTAATCCACAGTTCTGGATTGGTTCATGGTCAATTGAGTTTAGTAGTACAAATCACCTCAGCTCCTTTTCATCCCTCATCCAATGGGCAGGCTGAGTGCATGGTGCAGACAGCCAAAGGATCCTTTGCACACTTGATGGAGGGTGACTGGTCAACGCGCATTGCCCGAATGTTGTTCTTGCAGCATGCGACGCCGTGTACTACTACGGGCAAGTCGCCAGCAGGGCTGCTTCTAGAACTCCCTACCAGAAGAAGTGGGGACAGCTGTCAGCCTTGACAGCTTTAAGAAAGGATTAGACAAGTTCAGAGAACAAGGGTATCAATGGCTATCATAATTGATGTCTAAGGACAACCTCTGGGTTGGAGAGATAGGCAGGATATCTCTCAATACCATTTGTAGGGAATCTTAAGCAGGGGAAGACATCTGCTTGGGAATACCCTGAAGCAAATGGTGAGGCACTGTGTGAAAGAGAACGCTGGAATGGATGGGCTGTGGCCTGTTCCAGCAAGGCTGTTCTTATGTTCTTATGTGTTTATGTGACTCATAAAACCCTGCTGATTCATGAGGTCTACTCTAGTTTTGAATTACTACTGGATTTCCACTATGATAACTATACTACTTTCCTGTAATATATAGATTTCCTGACTACTGCTCAAGATTTCATTAGTCATTTTTGCCAAAGATGCAGGATTGTTAGAGTGGAGAGTCATAACAATTCATTTACTAGGTTATATGTTGTTTCTGGTTAATTGCCATGGTTAGGTTTTTACTGCCTTGGGCTGTAATCTTAAAAATACAAAGGAGTGAGTCTGCTGAAGACATAGGAGTCATTTTGATTAATCTAGCGTATGATTATGTTAATAGGTGTTGTGCTGTTCTTTGATTAGAGAACATTTATTCTGTTATTAGCTGATATTTAAATGTCACTCTGTGGAAAACCTATCAACATAACCATAATTCAGGTCTATGTTACAAACACTGACACATAAAGAAGATGAAACTGGAAGCTTTTATGCAAGCAGTCAGGAGGAAATAGATCACACACCCAAACAAGAAATGCTTAAAATCATAGGTGACCAGAACACAAAAGTAGAGGACAAAACAGAACCAATTATTGTTGGAAAATTTGGCCTAGGCATGTCCAAAGTCCAGCCCGGGGGGGGGGTGAATCCAGCCCCTGGTCAAATTCTGAATGGCTCCCAGCCTCCTTCCTGCCCGCTCAGCCTTGCCTGCCCTCCCTGCTTCCATCTGTCCACACTAGACATGGGCACGACCAGAAAAAATGACGTTTCGTGTTTTCGTCTGTCAGAACGGGTCCGTTTCGGGTCGTTTCCGTTTGGCGCGAAATTTTTCAAAAAATTGTCATTTCGTCGTTTCGTTTGTCGTTTGTCATTTCCACTGCGATTTAGCGTGATTTGACGTCCCAATGTAATATATTTTTAAAATAAATCCACACATCCTCCCAGTCGAACCCCCCCTTTACCCAATATCAGAAAAAAAATCTTCACAAACTGGCAGAGGAAAAAAAAATAAACTGCTATTCCCTTCAGCAGACAAAGCTGCAGAGAATCAAAGAAATTATTTTCTAAATTAAATTCCCTCCCTGCCTGCCTAACTTAAATCTAAAGCCTCCAGCCTCCCTCCAATCAGCCAGCAGCAGCCAGCCACACAGCCCTCTTACCCACAGAGTTTCTAATGGTGACTCCAAATCACCTGTATATTCCAATTCAGACAATTTTATCACTTCTTTGACATACAAGGCTAGACCACCTCCTGTTTGCCTCTTCCTGTCCTTCCTGTACAGTTTATAGCCTGGGATAACTGTATCCCATTGGTTATCACATGTCCACCAGGTTTCAGTGATGCCAATAATATCAATATTTTATCTATTATTAAGTATTCCAGCTCCCCTATTTTATTCCACAGGCTTCTGGCATTTGTGTACAAGCATTTATAGATGCTTTTCTGATGCAGTCTTTTGAGTCCAGTTATATCATTAGATAGCCTCCTGCATCCTTCTGTTAGAGTGCTGGTGACTAGCTCTTCACTCTGCTCAGTAATTATTGCATCCTCCTCACTACTCAAGTAGACACTTTCCCAAACTGGATGCTGCCCAGCTCCTGTCGTCTTTTCCCCCAGTTATCAGTTTAAAAGCTGCTCTGCAGCCTTTTTGATGTTGAGTGCCAGCAATCTGGTCCCATCATGATTCAAGTGGAACTCATTCCTCCTGAACAGGTTTGGCTTGTCCCAAAATGTTCTCCAGTTCCTGACAGATCTGAAGTCCTCCTCTCGACACCATCACCTCATCCATGCATTGAGGTTTCTGAGCTCTGCCTGCCTGGTGGGTCCTGCAGGAGGAACAGGCAGCACTTTGGAAAATGCTACCTTGGAAGTCTGGAACTTCAATCTTCTTCCTAACAACCTGAATTTGGCTTCCAGGACTGACCACTTGGCCTTCCCAACATCATTGGTACCAACATATACCGTGATCACTGGCTCCTTTCCAGTTTTCTCTAACAAACTATCTAGATTTCTCATGTCTGCAACCTTTGCACCTGGCAGGCAAATCACCATACGGTTATCATGCACATCACAAATCCATCCCTCTGTATTTCTAATAATTGAGTCCCCTAGTACAAGGAGCCTCTCTCTTGCAACCTGTTCATCTACATGCACCTCATCATCTTCAGGTTGTTTCTGTTGTTTGTCTTCCTGTATCTCATCAAGTGTGATAAGGGGGAAGATCCTCAGGTGGAACCAGTTGTTCCTCTATGCATTCCTCATGAGGTGTGATGAGGGAAAGAGCCTCATATTGATTCTGTAATTTCAGACTCTCAGAGCGATCCCTTGCCCTTCTACTTTTTTGAGTCACATTCCTCCTTGCATCTACATCCTGAGTTGGTGAAGTGACTTTTTCCTCAGAGCTGTGCCTTGTCTCTTTGTTGTCCAGGATGGTCTGCTCTGCTCAATCCAAGAAGAGCTCAAGCTCCTTAATTTGTTGCTGGTTATATATGCAGGCCTCAAGCTGCTGGACCTTCTCTTCTAGTAGTGCAACCAGCATGCGCTTGCTGCAAGTATAGTTCTCCACGTGCTTTGGCAGGATGACAAACATGGCACAAGTGTTGCAGGTAACTACAGCTGCTCCCTCCAACTCCATTTTAACAAGTGCAGTATTCTGGGCCTGAAAAATTTACACTTTTACTACCTTTTTACCTAGTAAGAATGTTCTCTTCCTTTGCAGCTCTAGTCCAAGTGCAAGTACCCAAGAAACTTACCTTCTTGATAAGTTCAAATGTTTCAATAGGCTTACTCTAGCTGCAACTTACTAGTGGTTTTCAACTATCATGTGATGATAGGGTATCTTCCAGCTCTCCAAATCTAAGATCAATATTGTTATATTCTGGCAACCATAAACCCTGTTCTAATTCCCTTCTCACAATTACTGTATGGAAATCTCTTTCTCAACAATGAAGCTGTTTGGATGAACAGCGAAACGTTTCTATCTCTCAAAAAAGAAGTCCAGTAGCCATGACTCAACTTCCAGACTTTCTCAACAATGAAATTTGACAAACTCTTGGCCATTTAACCCATAAGCTAAGAAAAAAATGGTGCAAGGGCTTTTCATTAGCAGAAAAATTCTTGTGGGGAATCCAAATAAAAATATTCTGAAGAACGAACATCTTTGTATGAGTCCATCTGCTGCTATTACCATTTCCCCTGCTTTTCTTCTCTATGATTTGTTTTATTTCTTTTATTTGTACAATAATATTATACAATTATCCAATATTATTAATTTGATTCATTTGTATCCCACCTGCTCTCTAATGAGCTCAAGATACCACACATAGTTCTCATCTCCTAACCATGAAGCAGATTACTCAGGGAGACAGTAACTGGTCCAACTGCCCTGTGGTTCAAATCCAATTCAAATCCCTGTGAACAGTGATTTTAACCATGATGTGCTGAGTCATAGGACAGTATTACACCACATGGATTTTTGTGTGTGCTGTGCATTTGTTGCCAATCCGGGTACATTCTCCATTATGAGGAGAATTTTACATGAGGGTATTCTCGCAAATTGTTTTTCCATCTAGATCAGAATGGATCTTAATTTCTCATAGGGTCCATTATTTGGTGCACTTCTGGTATTCCTCTCCACCCACTCAAATTTAGGGGCCCTTTTATGACAAAAGTGGTTCAATAAGCACTAAATTCCTTTCTCGCACACTGCCCTATTCTCTGTCAATATCTTGGATCATAGTGTAAGGTCGAGTTTTATACAGAACGACAGTGGGGAGGTCACCTGCAGGAAAGGACACACTGCAAGCTAAATTGAAATGCAAATACTGTGGTGTCTTCACTGACTGCAGCTTTCTAAAGCTAGAGGTATATGCTACTACATCTGCACTGAAAACTGTCAGCTACGAATTCGGCAGCTGACAGTTTGAATCCCGGGTGCCACGCAGTGGAACGAGCTCCCGCTGATAACCCCAGTTCCTGCCAACCTAGTAGTTCAAAAGCATGTAAATGCAAGTAGATAAATAGGTGCCCTGGTAAAAAGTGGAAAGGTAAAACAGTGTTTCCTTGCAGCCATACCGGCCACATGGCCACAGACTTGCACAATACTGGCTCTTCAGCTTGAATACAGAGATGAGCATCACCCCTAGAGTCAGACATGATTGGCACGCATATGTGTGTGTGTGTGTGTGTGTGTGTGTGTGTGTGTGTATGTGAGGAAACCTTTACCTTTTTTAAATGATCTCTGGGCCCCTCTGAGGCATTTACTGAACATCCGCTCTGTCTCAAGTCCAGAAGATATGGCTTTCTATTTCTAACCCTCCACTACTTTTCCTGCTTCCTCGATCTTTGTTTTTATGAACCCCTGAAATCCCACTTGTGCGTGGGCATATTCGTGCGTGAAAACAATGTAGGCAGAATGTCCCCTCGAGTTACAAGGTGCTGCATCCTAACGCTTTCCTCACATCTGAAGGCCACACGAGCTGTTCTGCCTTTACGTTTCATGAGCGTCTCCAGCATGATGGATGGTCGTGTGGATCCAAGGTGCTCATGCCTCGAGGCACTGAGCATGGTTCCCGAGAGGGCTTCAGAGCCAGTGGATACCTCTCTAGTGTGAAAGCAGAATGACCGAAGCATGGACTGGGGAATAGGAAGGGGACCCCAAAGGCACAACAGCCACTCCCTTTGTTGCCAGCCTCCCTCCTTTCCTTGCCCCCAGCCTTAAGTTTTGAGATGATCCCGTCACCACCACCAGGATTGGGGAGTGGATGGGTGGGCTCCTCTCCCAGCCCCGGACCAAGCCTGGCCCCTTGTGTTCACACACTCCGCAGGCCGAGGAGCAAACATCCCAGCCCGCCTGGGGAGCCCAGTAGCATTTCTCATGTTCAGTTGATGTTGAGGCTTTCTGAAGCTGCTGCACCATTGTGTATTAATGACTCTTCACAGTAATAAGAGATGCTGGTAAATGTTTGGCTGGATTTGCAGCCCCCCCCCCCAATTTGCCATGCTTAAAGAAACGGTCATGAATGCACCAAGAATGCACATGTGAACCAGCTGCAGAAGCACAATTGCACATAAATGGGCTGAATGTACCCATTCATGTATAGAGCTGGTTCATGATTCTTCTGCAATATGCTCAACCCATCCCAAAGTCTTACAATGGCTCTGAAAGGAAAAACAGTGTGACGTACTGGTTAGACCATTAGAGGATCAATGCCCAGTACTGTATTTCCTTGGATGGTGTCAGGTCAGTTATTGCTTCTCAGTCCAGTCTTCCTCACAGAATGGTTGTGAGACCACGTGGTAGGGAGAAGAACTTGTGTGACCTGGGAATGTTTAGTCCTTGTAGATTTTAAATGGCTACTATTTAAAATTTCAGTTCAGTATAGCAGTACAAAAGCAGTGATGCACCCCAGTTGCCTTTATAGTTGATTCCCATGGATATGATGACTGAAAACAATGTGTCCACTTCAAAGCAAAAGTTCACTGCAAAGAGTAGCATTTCTGTTGGTATTAAATCAGGTCCTCCTTAATGTGAAATATTTAACTTTGTAAGTCTCTAAACTTCAAATGGTGCATTGTGCAAATTACAATGCAAAAACAGTCCATTAGATTGCAGGTCCCAAGCCCCTAGGCTGTGGTCCAATACTGAGCTGCAGCTGGTTAGAAACCAGGATGCACTAGTGCATTAGGGTTGAGCAGGGCTCCTTTTTTTTTTTTGAGGCATGCACCTGAGTGGGCATGCACGCCTCTGCCTCCCCACAAGTTTTTTCTCCTCTGCGCACCCTTTGTAATCAAAACAAAAATGGTTGTGATGGAACTGGGGCAGGAGGGGGCATTGCATATTGGGAGGCTGTTGCTTGTGCATGCATACCTCTTGCACGCACACACAAGCACAATACTGGTCCCTGGCAAGAAAAATGTTGGGAACTACTGCATTAGACTCATGTTTCAAGTAGGAAGATTTAAGACAGAGACAAAATTACTTTCAAACACCCAGCAGTGTAGACAACTGTAAATAGACCATGTTGTAGACCAGATTAAAGCTGAAAGGGTTGCATAAAAAAATCTTCTGGTTTAGTACAGCCATTCAAAGTATGAATGGGAGAGAAAGTCTCAGAATGTATAAAAAGTAGAAAATGATCTTTATTCTCTCTTAAATCATTTTTAAAAGCTCTGGTTCGATGCATTTCAGCAGGGTCTTCTTCAGGAGCGAGCTTCTTTTCATCTTTGGTCTGTAACAGCTCCAGACTGGTTAAGAATGAAGACACTGGTTAACCTTTTTTTGGCCATGTCTATCAATACAATACAAGGATTGTATTTACAAGGATTGAAATATATGCCCAACCAGGACTGCATAAGTTGCATAATGAACGGTATAAGGTAGTGTATGAAGAATTGTTTCCAATATATAGTTCCCTTCAGTTGTGTCAGGGCTCCTCACAGGGGCTATTAGCTCACATTGAGAATGGCAGGTATAGTAGATAAAGTGAACTATGGGACAGATGTTAAAACACTCCTTAATATTTCATGTAACTTAAAAAACGTATTAGGGTTATTATAAGTTGTATGCCACTCAGTTGCACATAACTGATACTAAGTGCAGTGTTAATATTATGAATCAGGGACAGATTTTTCACATAAGCTGTAGCTTAAAGCAAATAACTTCCTCCGAGTTCCAAACTTGTGGTTGGTGGCACATAGGCAGTTTATGTTTTATTGGCTGGTATGTGTCTGCTTTGTGCATTTAAGATCTAAAAATGGTAGTAGAGGGGGAGTGGAAGAATGGATCTGAATTAGAAGCAGTAGGAATGCCAATAGGATGACTGTCACAGGAACGTGAACTAAAATGAACAGTACATGGTTTTACCTAATCTCAGGCCAAACAGCAGCTTCCTGTTTCCCTTCCAGTGTTAGGACACTGGGAGGCTCCCTGAGCCATAGGCCAAACAGGAAGCCTGTCAGTCTGAAGGAGGGACCCCCTCCCCTATTCTTAGGCTTCATCATTTCCTGGAAGTTGACTCCTGACTGCTGCTCAGAATAAAGCATTCTGATTTTCTTGCCTTCCCTACCTTCAACAAAGGTGGGCACAGAACATTTAAAACAGACACAATTACTAAAAACCACTTCCCCAAATGTTCAGAAGATAAGGTGACACCCGGACGGGACTTGGATAGGGACTTTTAAGTTCCCAAGGATCATGTAGGTCATCAGGACTCCTTAGTCCTTCACAAGAGAATGCTGGCCACTATAAACTGAATTTGGCTCCAGGCCAAAATCACAAGTCATCTAAGATCTCATAAAATCCTAATGGTTTCATTTCTTCTCAATTCTGGCCTCCACTAGGCATATGTATGTTTTTATTCCTGAATTGCCTTCTAAGCTCTGGATGGACACAGCAGAGATATTTCCCATTCCCAACAATGAATATTGGTCCTGATATTAACATTCTGAAACATTAAGGATGGTCCATTTTTTTCCAGGCTATATATTTTCTATCATTCTCCTTTCTCAGAGACCCATCTGCAACACTCAGGTCAAGGGCTAGACGGGTCCATCCCAGCTCTGCAGTTCTAAGGCTGCTATTGTCATCATTGCCATCACCATCACCATCTTAGAGACGCCTAAATTGTGCGTACTTGGATCAAAGGTAAAGTTCAGCTACCTTGGAGTCGCTTCCTTTTCAAACAGGAAGGCATATGGAAGCCATAAAGCCTGCCAGCTGGGGCTTCTTCCCAAGCAAGCACAATTTAGGTCTTAGCAGGAACTAGGTCCAGCAGCTGGGGCTTTTAAAATGGAGAATGATGGGATTTGTAGTTGTGCTGTGCACAGTAGGTAATGAAACTCCCAGCGTCTGGCTTCTGCAGGCAGGTACTCAACTCACTACTAAGCTATCCGGCCGGCTGCTGCTGTTGGTTGCACAAAATATTTGGGATGGCTTTGCCTTGAATGGGTAGTTAAGACCTTTTAATTTTACCAGATATCTGTTCCTGATGGGAATAAAATTGCTAAAACTGGTTTATTGAAGCAAACCAATTAATTTCAGTCTGGATTTTGTGACCATCATTTGAGTCAGGGCTATGGAGATTTGTAAGTAGAGATGGGCACGGAACAAACATTTTTTCGTTTCTGTTACCGTTTGTCGTTTCCATTACGTAATGAAACGACAAATGAAAATTGTGATGAAAATGAAACGAAATGAACATAACCACGAAAATTGTGGTCATTACGTTTTGTTTCCGTTAATGGCGATGCGCAATGAAATGAGCTGTTTTAAATGTTAAAAAACGCCCTGGACATCTGTAAAAATGCAGCGATAATTATTTATATTGTCTGATAATACCTACCAGGGGGGTTGGGGTCCTTAAAACGTTTGTTTTTGTCTTCTCCCATCGCAATGTATTTTTCTTTTCCCTTTAAAATGGATGTCGCCACCAGCCACAAAATGGAGGCAAGCCATGTGATGGGATCATGTTCAACCAATAGCATGCCCAGGTTGCAGACTGGGCGGGCAGGTCTGACAGCCACAGAGGGCATAAAAAGCTCTGGCAGCCCTCGTCCTCCTTGCAGTCTTTGGTGGGAGTTAGGGTGGGATTGCTGTCTCTGCGACTCTAGCTTCAGTCCTGCAGCCTCCCTGTGTGCGTGCATGCTGCGTACCTCTCGGTGAGTACCTTCCCCTGCCCCGCAGTGCAGTCACTCTGCGGCTGCCTTGCGCCCGCCGCTGCCTTTGCAGCCTTCCTGCATACCTAGTCTATACTGTGTCTCTGCCAGCATCAGTTTTTTTTAGTGTTTTCCCTCTGGTCTGGGGCGTTGGGGGATGCCTGCGCATGGAAATGCTTTAAAAAGCGTGCAAAAAGTGGGTAGAAATGACAAATGAAAATACGAAAAACGGTAACGAAATTTTTCCAAAAATTCACGACAAATGGAAATGAACCGAAACAGACCTCTCAACGACAAACAAAAAACTGAAACACCATTTTGTTTTGTTTTGTGCCCATCTCTATTTGTGAGCAGTGCCTGCAGTTCAGACTTTACCAGAACTGTACTGTTGTGGTTGTGTTCTTTCCGAAGGTCTCCCCCTGTATTGCAGCCTTTTAATTTAGGGAGCTGTTAAGGAAAACATTGAGGCAACAAAGCACATCTGGGCTGCCTTCTTATCAATAGGATGTAGTGCAACATAAAAAAGAATGAGATTCATGAATGAAGAAGTAGACATTTTTGCAGGAATAGTAATTCAGGCATGTTTGCTTTTAATCTGTTGCCTTCAAATAAGATTTGTATTGCTTAGAAGCAACAGTGCTACTGCTAAATGATACCATGATATGTGTTGGTACATCTATATCTGGGTTGATGTGGAAAAATCAGCAAAGAACTTGGTGTCCCGGTGTAAGGAGCATCACGGGCCAGGTAGCTGTGCTCTGGCTCCTGGGATGTCTCATTTCAAACCAGACATCCAGACAGTGGTGGTGGGCGATCTCAGGACTCATTGTCACTGATGTGCATCCTATCTTCAGCAAATTTGCTCTCATCAATATTTTCTAAGGAGTCAGCATGTTGCAGAGAGAGGTCAGCAAGGCTGATGTTGGGCAGTATGTTCTGCTCTGGGTACACCCAAGGCTTAAAGTCAGGGTCATGCCTCTGTTTCCATTCTGGATACTTCAGTCCAGCCTTGTAGATCTTCTTCATGGCCTGTGAAAAGACAATGGGTCAGTTTCTTTCCTCAGCCCTAGTTACCAAAGCAAGTCTGCAAACTGAATTGAGCGTAACACATATGAACAGCCCAAGAGAATGTGTTTTCCTCTGAGAGCAAGTTGTTTGGAGGCAGGCTGTCTGCACCAGATACAGTTTAATCTTCCAGCACTCCTGACAATGAGATACTGTAGAACAGGAACAACAGCCTTCTGAAGAGTTTCATTGGGAAAAGGTATTTCCACACCCACATAGGAGCCTGCCGTTATTTCACAAATGCCTTTATTGTGGCAAACCTAAGGGCACAATTAGATGGGGAACTTTGAGGTGATCCAGGTAGCATTTAAAAGGCCTTTATCTTTGGTACCTCACACTTCAGCAATCCTTTTATTCACACAGGATATAGTTCTTCTATGAGAAGGATTGATCCATGCCCCCTTCCTTGCCTTTGTCACATCTCTCATTTTGCACACCACAATGACTTCCCCTTGGGGTGTGTGTGTTAATTTAATAAGTGGCATAGCAGTACAATAATAATCAGCTTAGGGTTCCGGATGTCTACGTTATATACCCACAAAGAGCTACCCCAGGAAAGGGTCCCTAGGTACTTAGATACACCGTTATTGCAAAGTAGCTTCTCTACAAGCCCTCCACCTTTGGTGACAATTGCGTTTCAGACCAACAAAGTGCCCCCCTCCCGAAAGTGCCCTTTAATAACTGGCTCGAGGAAACCCAATCTTCACCAAATTTGGAGGGATTTTAGAGGAGAATTCTCTGCAAGTTTGGAATCTCCGAGGTGCCTGGATGGTACTTTCCTGGGGTACATAACTCATAACTTGAACATTGCAGCTTCCCTGTGATTTTGATGCATCTAGATGCCTTAATAGATGGATGAATCAACAAATCAGAAATCAGAAAAAATAATTCATATTTGTCAGGGGTATTGATTTGCATGAATACAAATTGAAGAATTAGTGGTTTTTGAACAAGTTTTGCCATTTGTTTTTAAATTCATGCCCATCTCTACTTTTCTATGCTTCTATGCAAAAAAGTATTGCTAAGTCTACCAATAGAGTCAATGATAAGATCTTTATTTTGAGATACATATTTATAAATTTCCCCTTTTATAGCAGTTCTGCTAATGCACTGGAGACCCATGCCCAGTTCCCAGAGCTTACCTTTGGTGCCACATACTGTGAAGCTTTATTCACCACCCACTTTGGCAACGAGCCTAGAAGCAAACCAGATTCAGCCATCAGTGAACTCCTGTTCACACAAACTTCTTAAGCAAGGTAAGTAATGTGCTTTTGTGCATGATCCACCGATTTCGGGAGAACATCCTCGTCAGCCCTGACCAGCCACTCCTCCTCTGATATCCTTAATTTTGTTTCATAATAGGACCACTTCTGTGGGGTCACCTTTGTTCCTGGTTTTCTTGTTGGCTTTGGCTGCCTTTTCTACAGAAGTCTACCACCCTAAGTACCAGTGGATTTGTTTTCATCACTGATGAGCATAAGCAGCCTCCCACCGCATGCTAATCCCTGTCCTCTTCTTAATGGGAAGGATATTCTACACATATTAAAACAATAGTCTAGTAGATACAAGGATGGACTTGCTTCACTGGACTATCTGGGTTCCAAATTCCCCCTTGGCCATGAAGTCCACTCTGTCCCTTATCATCTTTATCTCCTTCAGACCGCTGTTGTTAGAACGGCAAACAGATAAGAGACTAGAGTACTGTACAACAATTGGGACTCCTTATAGAAAGGACGAAATAAATGTTTTTTTTATATATATATATATATATATATATATATATATATGTATGTATATATATATATATATATATAGGAAAGAAACCCATTCTTATTCAGGAGGACTGGGTTGAGCATGGAAGAACTTCCCCTCACTACTACCTAGATATAGATTGCCCCTTTAACTGTCAGTTACCAGCTTCCCTTAACAAGACTCACCTCGAGGGTCCACTTGGGTGAGGTAGTAAAGAATGCAGCCACTCTTGCCAGTTGCCTTGATCAAATAGCCTGTCTGTAGGGATACAGCCCTCACAAAGTCCTTCCGGGGTGGATATTTCTGTAGAGAGATCCCAGAATCTAACGTCTGCTTCATCCATGCCGTCATTTACATTGCAGCCCTGCCAGCTCTTGCCCACCAAGTTAAGTCCTTTGCAGGAACAGCTTAAGCTACAACCCCTCCTCCCCCACGGCCATGCCCACCCCTTGTCAAGATCTCTGAAAGCAGGGACGAGTTCCATGAATGTAAAGGTAGAAGAGGAAAGTGGAACAACCCTAGTGGGTTGGGAGGTGGGTGTGCAGGAGAATAAAAACTGTACTATGGAGGTGGCAGCATCCATTTCACATCCAAGAGGAAAGATGTAATATACTCCTGCTATGACAGCACCTGAAATAACCCCTTTAACTTTCTGTGAAGTGCTCTGCTTATATATTGCCCCTTACCACTTCAAGTAGTCTCTGGGTGGTTTACAGTTTAATTACAGTATGCAGGCTACACATTGCCCCCCCACCCCCAGCAAGCTGTGAACTCATTTTACCGACCTCAGAAGGATGGAAGGCTGAGTCAACCATGAGGCTGCTACCTGGTATTGAACCCCAGGTCGTGAGCACAGTTATAGCTGCAGTACAGGCACTTAACCACTGCGCCATGGGACCACAAATATATCACATGAACCAGCCCTGTTTTTACAGGGTTATGATGGCGATAATGAAAAGTCTGCAGGTGGTGAACCAGACGTTGAATGGGAAGGATGAAAGGAGACGTGTGATGAGCCATGGTGGTCACAGCCATGAAGAAGGAACTGTGTGACAGGTAATTATGATTTCATGTTGACTTGTGAGCAGCAGAGCAAGCATCAAAATATATCCTCCCTCCTCCCCACCCCAGAACAAAGAACATATGGCTCACCGGATGTTTGACACTGTAGTTGATGATCATGTAGTCATTGCCAAGGGGCAGCCAGGAGCGCAATGTAACAAAGTCCCTATTCTTCAGAGGACTTGGGCATCTCCCTGCAAAAGATTAGGTTGAGGGTTTTTTTTAGTAATAAAACAATAACAGGGAGTCTTGTGTCGCTTTAACAACTAATTTATCAAATAGGCTTCTTATGAACATCAGTGAAATGCTAAGATAAGAACTCTAAGAAGCAGCAGTGCACTACTTGTAGATGTAGAGGCTTTGCCTGTGACAAGTCCTTGATGCAATTAGCCTCAGAGTTCCCTGTGTCCCACCTTTCCCTTTGTGTCACTCCAGCCAAGTTCTCTTTTGCCTCAACTCAGAGGTATCTTGTGCCATTGGTTTCATGGAGCTTTCCAGTTGTGTAGGAAAGGGCTTGGCCAATGCTAAGATACATGCCACAAACCTCTTGAAGAGAGTTTTCCCTGAGCAACATCTGGAGTCCTAGTCGTAATCCCCACTGGCATAACTTAATCACTTTAAAACAAATATGTTGCTAATTTAGATCTTTGTCTTTCAGGTACATTCAGAGATGAGCTCATTTCACAGAAATAAATGGATTTTCCCTGGTACAATGTACTGCTGGTTATGCCTTGAGGAAATGGGGTCTTGAAAAAGGAAAAGAGAGAGGAAAAAGCACACTGCTGAATTAATCAGGCAGCATAAAAAATTCAAAGTTACATGAAATAAGATGATTATACAGAAGTGTTTGAAGTCAGAGTAGTGAGTGACTAATTACCTAGACTATAGGCAGGCAAGTCTGTAGTCAAAATCTCACTGTAAGTGTTGATGGATTTATTATTGGCATGTTCTCTCAACTTTTACCTTGCCTGTGCCTTGTCTTTTTGCAAGGCATAACTCTAGCCTGCCTTAAAGGATTGCAAGAAACAGACTACTGAGACTATTTGAGAAGCCCAGTAACAACAAAAGAGGTACTAGTAGTGCTGGTATTTCTAGTTCTACCCATTCCCTATAGGTCAACATTTTTGTGATCTGAACACAATCATTGTTACTTTCAGCTCTACAACAATCATTGCTTCCCAAAGACGTTCCCAATACCACTTCAAAATGTCACATTGTAGGGGGAATGATGTCATATCTGCATTCAGTTGGATATTTGTTAAATAGAGATGTGCACGAATAAAAAAAAATGGCATTTCATTTGTCGTTTGGAGGGTCCGTTTCGGTTCATTTCCGTTTTTCGTGAATTTTTGCAAAAATTCATTTTCGTTTTCGTTCGTTTCGTTACCATTTCATTACCATTTATTTCATTTTTTGTGATTTTTTAAGGATTTTAAGCAATTCACTCATATTGCAGTAATGGAAACGAAATGCACGACAAAATTTCCGGTGTTTCTTTTCGTTTCATTTCATTTTAGAGACAAAATTCGTTTGTCATTTCGTTATGTAACGAAACGAAAAAATGAAAACGGAAACGAAAAATTGTTCCTTTCGTGCCCATCTCTATTGTTAAATGAATGCCCGCTTTAATTAATGTGCAGAATCAGAATCTGGGTGGAGAAAGAGAACCATTGCTATGTATCTTTGGAGGAGCACAACATGCACACGGGCCTAGGTTAACAGTATTATGGTTTTCCCAAGACATCTCAGATCCTTACACAACCATCCTCTCTGGGACTAGATGAGGGCAAGATAGAAAAACATGATGATAAAAACAGAGTAGTAACTACCAGGTCTGGTGCCTGGTGCTCAAATGCCTTGTTTATTAAGCATGGGTCATCTCATATTGACATACATGAGGAGAAGATGGATGAATTCTGAGTGTGTGATAGCCCTATTGGTACCAATGCGGTTTTGTGTTTTCTCCTGCTACAGGCAGTATATGTGTTTACCAATGGTGAGTTTGCACCCTTCCATCAGCAAATACCAGGAGTCAAGTCTATGCCCCTTTGTACATTTTTGCACCTACACATTTTAGTATCCTTGGTCAAAGCCCCCCCCCATTTCTCACTCACACTCACTCACTCACTCACTCATTCACTCTCTCTCTCTCTCACACACACACTCTTTCTCTCTCTCTCTCTCTCTCTCTCTCTCTCTCTCTCTCTCTCACACACACACACACACACACACACACACACACACACACACACACAC